>CM065720.1:63979590-63984590 GCA_033310375.1 Conus canariensis | reverse complement strand
CGTAACAGAAAAGAAAATAAACATTCCACTAAAAACAACAACAACAACAGCAACAACTACAACCCAACTAAAAATCCATATGGGCCAATAGAGACAGCAGAAGTTGGCATGTTTTGATAAACTAACAAAAAAAGTGTTAAGACTTTCCACATCAAAAATAGATGAAAGCGGCACAGAACCCCCCCCCCCTCCCCCCAACAACAACAACAAAACCCAACACCACAACAAAACCCAACAACAAGCACAACAACAAACCAACTAAAAAGCCTTATGGCCCAATAGAGACAGCAGAACTGATGGACAGTGTCCATTCTGGACAGTGTGTACAAGCCCACTACAGAGTCACCTATTACAACGCAAAAGCTGGCATGTACTGATAGACTATAACAAAAAAAATTGTTCAAGACTTCCTACAACAAAAATATGTGAAAGCGCCACAAAGACCCCCCTCCCAAAAAACAAACAAACACACAAACAAACAAACAAAAACACACAGACAAGCAAAAGCACAAAAAAAACTGAAACAAAACAAAAACAAACAAACAAACAAAAAAACAACAACAAAACCCCAGTAGACTACGGTGCACAATTTCAGAAAAAAAATCAAATACCTATATGATCTACAAAGGTGACTAATACCATGAAAATGATGAAGGTCGAAAAGTGGGTGGACAAACGTTTGCGTACTCTAGGTTTAAGCTTGTGATGAAGACAAATCATCTCCGAACTGGACGGATTTTCAAGTCTTCTCTGAACAGTCTATTCTCTTCCGCTGAATTCAGGGTGCTTACGATAGTGAAAATTAAGAGAAAACCCCACAAAGTTCACAGCCCAGTTTAAGACACGTTAGCATGCACTCGCACCAAATGAACGTGCATACGTACACCACCAGATTATGTTCCATATCCTTGCTCACCTCACAACCCTTACCCGTGACATCTATACCACGAAGCAAATACATGCGCGCCCGCGCGTCACACACACACACACACACACACACACACACAACCACAGCACCGCACGCACGCACGCACACACACACACACACACACACACACGTAGGCGCGCGCGCGTCCCGGCGCGCGCCGCACGCACACACACACACACACACAACACACACACACCTAACTCACACTACAGCACGCACGTACGCAAACACGCAGACACAGACGCAGATACAGACACAGACACACACAAACACTAACATCAAAACCATTAACACACACACAATCAAACGCGCGCGCGCATGCACACATGCATGCGCACACGCACACACACACTGACTCACACTCAAGCACGCACGTACGCAAACAAAGATAGACACAGACACAAGTACAGACACACATACACACACACATAAACACTAACATCAACACCACTAACACACACACACACACACAAATACACGCACGAGCGCGCATGCACACATGCACGCACGTGCACATACGCACACACACACACACACACACACACACACACACACACACACACACACACACACACTGACTCACACTCGAGCACGCACGTACACACGCAGACACAGACACAGACACGGACACATGTACAGACACAGACACACACAAACACTAACATCAACACCACTAACACACACACACACACACACACGCGCGCGCGCGCGCGTGCGCGCACACCACACACACACACACACACACACACACATGCACGCACACACGCACTCACACATCCACGCACATTCACATTACATCACTGATACTCTCACAATGCGGCGGAAGAACGTTAAAGGCTAGACCTATGTCAAAGATGGGAGGACGAAAAGCATTTTGAATGTAAGTGTGTTTTTCGCCTGAACGTAAAAGTGGTAAGAGAGGGAGCTTGCGGGAAAGAAAGGGGGAAATCATTCCGTAAAACTGATTCACCATAACAGAAAGCGCGCAGACCTAAAGACTTTCTGACATGGTTTGACGTAGACACGAGAAAGATGCGTGTGTGTCATCTGAAGAACGGAGAAAATGTGACGGGGTATAACACGAACGAACAAGTTCAGGCATGTAAGCTGGTGCTGTGCCAGTTATAACACTGCAGTAATGCATGCAAATCTCGTATTCATTATGACGAGTCACAGGAAGCAAATGCAGAGAGAACAGAAATGTAACATGTTTTCGTTTGATGCTCTGAAAATGCGCAGTTATGATTTATAAAACTCCAACCGATGTATAAGGAGGTTACTGAATAACCGTGGAAGTTGCACCAGTTACTGAGGAAAACTGGCATGCAAAAGTTTTGAAATCAAGAGAGAACAATGCATTTTAGAGAAAGGCAAAGAAAATAGAGACTTTTTAAAAAATAATCTTTGAAACAGTTCATTGATAAGTACGTGTAACTGGCAGATTTCGTTTGAAAATGATAACCTTATACAGCTGACCAGCGCAAATCACCCCCACTGTCAATGGCATTTGCCTCTGTACTCGGTCAACACACTAACTGTGTGATGATGGGTTAGTTCTGTTCTTTTGCTCTAGTATCAACTTACCCAGCTTCTCGATCACCGCCGCAAACCTCCTATCTCCCCCCCCCCCCCACCACCCCCCTTCTTCCCGTTCCACATCCTCCTCCTTCGGTTGCTGCCCCCACCCCCCGCCTACACCTCATTCCTTTTTTTCCAGTGCCACTGATAAAGACAAAAGTGATGCTTTGACCTTCACGCCAGCTTTTATACCACTGTCACTTTTAGCACACACACACACAAAAAAAAAAAAAAGACGCAAAGCATATAAACGTACCCCCAGCTTATCCTGAATACGCGTGATATATTCCATAAAGAGGAAAAACCGTTTGGGGCTGGTCTAACCGTTAGTAATGGCTATTATGGTAAACATCGGCCATCATCTGTGACATATAATGAACATACTTACAAATTTTCAGAAAGATCCGCCAAGAACTTTCTGAGATTTTCCATAAAGAAGAAAACCATTATGGGCCGTTAGTAACGGCTATAACGGTAAACTTGAACATCGGGCATCATCCGTGACCCATAATGAACATACCTACAAATTTTCAGAAATATCGGCCACGTACTTTCTGAGATATTCCATGAAGAAGAAAAACCGTTAGGGGCTGTTATAGCCGGTAGTAACGGCTATAACGGGGTAAACTAAAACATCGGGTATCACCCGTGACTCATAATGAACATATCGACAAATTTTCACAAAGATCGACAAAGTGCTTTCTGAGATATTCCATAAAGAAGAAAAACTTTTATCGGCTGTTATAGCCGTTAGTAACGGCTATAACAGTAAACTAAAACATCGGACATCATCCGTAACCCATAATGAACATACCTGCTAATTTTCACAAAGATCGGCCAAGTACTGTCGGGGATATTCCATAAAGAAGAAAAACCGTTACAGGCCGTGAGTAACGGCTATAACGGTAAAGTAAAACATCGGGCATTATTCGTGACCCATAATGGACATACATGCTAATTTTCAGAAAGATCGGCCACGTACTTTCTGAGATATTCCATGAAGAAGAAAAACCGTTACAGGCCGTTACAACCGTTAGTAACGGCTATAACGGTAAAGTAAAACATCGAGCATCATTCGTGACCCATAATGAACATACCTACAAATTTTTAGAAAGATCGGCCAAGTACTTTCTGAGATATTCCATATTGAAGAATAACCGTTACAGGCCGTTAGTAACGGCTATAACGGTAAAATAAAACATCGGGCATTATTCGTGACCCATAATGAACATACATGCTAATTTTCACAAAGATCGGCCATGTACTTTCTGAGATATTCCATGAAGAAATTTCGTTACAGGCCGTTACAGCCGTTAGTCACGGCTATAACGGTAAACTAGAACATCGGGCATTATTCGTGACCTATAATGAACATAACTGCAAATTTTCAGGAAGATCGGCCAAGTACTTTCTGAGATATTCCATAAAAAAGAAAACCGTTACAGGCCGTTACAGCCGTTAGTAACGGCTATAACTGGGTAAACTAAAACATCGGGCATTATTCGTGACCCATAATGAACATACATGCTAATTTTCACAAAGATCGGCCAAGTACTTTCGGAGATATTCTGTAAAGAAGAAAAACCGTTACAGGTCGTTACAGCCGTTAGTAACGGCTATAACGGTAAACTAAAACATCGGGCATCATCCTTGACCCATAATGAACATACCTACAAATTTTCAGAAAGATCAGCCCAGTAGTTTTGTCTGGAGCGAGTGGAACACATTTTGACCACGAACGGACGGACGGACGGACAAACGGACGGACAGACACACAGACAGCATTTCTTCGTTCCCATTCTAAAGTACTCCCTGTTCTATAAGAACTGGGAGTACAAAAAGAAGAAGAAGAAAAAGACTTTTTCAAAGCATTGTAGCATTCCCCCTAACCCCACCTTCCCACCCTCTGCTTCTAAACCTCCTCCTCACATCCTCTACACACACACACACGCGCGCGCGCGCAACCCCCCCCCCCCTCCCCCCCCAAAAAAAAAAAAAAACCTCACTCTTCTCTTGTCTGCCCCCCCCCCCTCCCCTCTCTAACCTCTCTTCACCCACCCATACTGGCGCCCATCTGCACTCATCGTTATCATCCTCGCATTGGAACCTTGACTGAAAGGCCGCCAGTTGATACCACGTGTTTTTAATATATGTCATCAACAACGGGCGACGGAACACTTGACGGCTTAGCTTGACATAGCATACATGACATCTTATCTTACTTAGCGTGTCCATTTAGGATACTGCCATGACTGTAGTCAGCTTACTGTCATTTGGCAGCGATGCAAGATTTATAATATACTGGCTGTTCGAATTTTTTTTTGTAAGGATCTGTTACCGCTAAAACGAATAAGCGAGTAAGACTGTTTTAACTGCTAATCTAACGCGGCTTCATTTCCTTGATTAAATAGCAATCATAAAATGAAGTTGTCTTACTAAACTATATTTGGCAAGGTCACACACACACACACACACACACACACACACACACACA
>CM065720.1:63964590-63972090 GCA_033310375.1 Conus canariensis | reverse complement strand
GCCTGCTGTCATTCAGAACTGTGCCTGCTGTCATCAGAACTTGCCTGCTGTCATTAGAACTGTGCCTGCTCATCAGAACTGTGCCTGCTGTCATTAGAACTGTGCCTGCTGTCATCAGAACTGTGCCTGCTGTCATTAGAACTCGTGCCTGCTGTCATCTAGAACTGTGCCTGCTGTCATTAAAAACTGTGCCTGCTGTCATCAGAACTGTGCCTGCTGTCATCAGAACTGTGCCTGCTGTCATTAGAACTGTGCCTGTTGTCATCAAACTTGCCTGCTGTCATAGAACTGTGCCTGCTGTCATCTAGAACTGTGCCTGCTGTCATTAGAACTCTGCCTGCTGTCATTAGAACTGTGCCTGCTGTCATTACAAACTCTGCCTGCTGTCATCAGAACTGTGCCTGCTGTCATTCAGAACTGTGCCTGCTGTCATCAGAACTGTGCCTGCTGTCATCTGAACTGTGCCTGCTGTCATCAGAACTTGCCTGCTGTCATTAGAACTGTGCCTGCTGTCATTAAACTCTGCCTGCTGTCATTACAACTTGCCTGCTGTCATTACAACTGCTGCCTGCTGTCATTCAAACTGTGCCTGCTGTCATTGAACTGTGCCTGCTCTCATCAGAACTGTGCCTGCTGTCATTCAACTGTGCCTGCTGTCATTAGAACTGTGCCTGCTGTCATCAGAACTGTGCCTGCTGTCATAGAACTGTCCTGCTGTCATTAGAACTGTGCCTGCTGTCATTCAACTTGCTGCTGTCATTTCAACTGTGCCTGCTGTCATTAGAACTGTGCCTGCTGTCATTAGAACTGTGCCTGCTGTCATCAGAACTGTGCTGCTGTCATTAGAACTGTGCTGCTGTCATTAGAACTGTGCTGTTGTATGAATGTGCTGTGTCATAACTGCTCTGTTATGTTGCTTAAACTTGCGCTGTCATCAATGTGCTGTTCATTAGAACTGTCCTGTGTATTAGAACTGTGCTCTGTCATCAACTGCCTGCTGTCATAACTGTGCCTGTGTCATAAACTTGCCTGCTGTCATAGACTGTGCCTCTGTCATTAAACTCTGCCTGCTGTCATAAACTGCCTGCTGTATTAACTCTGCCTGCTGCATAACTGTGCCTGCTGTCATTACAACTCTGCCTGTGCATTAAACTTGCCTGCTGTCATTAACTCTGCCTGTGCATTAGAACTGTGCTGCTGTCATAGAACTGTGCCTGCTGTCATTACAACTTGCTGCTGCATAGACTGTGCCTGCTGTCATTGACTTGCTGCTGTCATCAGAACTGTCCTGCTGTCATTAAACTTGCCTGTTCATAGAACTTGCTGCTGTCATAAACTGGCCGTGTCATTAACCTGCCTGCTGTCATTAGAACTTGCCTGTGTCATAAAACTTGCTGCTGTCATTAAACTGCCTGTATCAATTGCTGTGCATAGAACTTGCCTGCTGTCATCAGACTGTGCTGCTGTCATCAGACTGTGCCTGCTGTCATAGAACTGTGCCTGCTGTCATCAACTTGCTGCTGTCATAACTGTGCCTGTGTCATTAGAACTGTGCCTGCTGTCATTAAAACCCGTTCATTACAACTCTGCTGCTGTCATAAATTGCCTGCTGTCATTAGAACTGTGCCTGCTGTCATTAAACTGCTGCTTCATCAGAACTGTGCCTGCGTCATAACTTGCTGCTTCATAGAACTGCCTGTGTCATTAGAACTGTGCCTCTGTCATCAGAACTGTGCTGCTTCATTACAACTCTGCCTGCTGTCATCAACGTCTGTCATAGAACTCTGCTGTATAGACGTCTGCTTCATTAAACTGGCTGCGTATAGAACTGTGTGTTGTCATAAACTGTGCTGCGTATGACTACCGTCTTAAACTTGCCTGCTGTCATCAACTTGCTGTGTCATCAAACTTCCTGCTGTCATAGACTGTCCCTGTCATTAAACTGCTTGTCATTACACTTGCTGTTGTCACGAACTTCCTGCTGTCATAGAACTGTGCCTCTGTCTTAAACTGCTGCTGTCATAGAACTGTGCTGCTGTCATTACAACTCTGCCTGCTGTCATGAACGTGCCTGCTGTCATTAAACCTGCTGCTCAAAATTGCTGCTGTCATCAACTTGCCTGCTGTCATTAAACTTGCCTCTGTCATCGAACTTGCCTGCTGTCATAAACTTGCGCTGTCATAGAACTGGCCTGCTTCATTGAACTTGTGCTGTCATAGACTGTCCTCTGCATCAACTTGCGCTTCATTAGAACTGTGCTGCTGTCATCAGACTGTGCCTGCTGTCATAACTTCCTGCTGTCTAAACTGGCTGTGCATTAACTTGCTGCTGTCATTAAACTTGCCTGTGTCATTAAACTCTGCCTGTGCATTAGAACTGTGCCTCTGTCATAAACTGTGCGCTGTCATCAGAATTGCCTGTGTCATAGAACTGTGCCTGCTGTCATTAAACTTGCCTTCATAGCACTGGCCTGTTCATTAGAACTGTGCCTGCTGTCATAGAACTTGCCGTTCATAAATCGCTGTGTCATCAGAACGTGCCTGCTGTCATTAGAACTGGCTGCTGTCATAAACTTGCCTGTGTCATCAGAACTGTGCTGCTGTCATTAAACTGCTGTGTCATCAGAACTTGCCTGTGTCATAGAACTGCCTGCTGTCATCAGAACGTCCTGCTGTCATAAACTTGCTGCTGTCATAGAACTGTGTGTGCACAAACTCCTGCGTCTTACACTCTCTGTGCTTAGAACTGTGCGCTCAAGACTGTGCTGCTGTCATTACATTCGCCTGCGTCTGAACTGCTCTGTCTCAACTGTGCTGCTGTCATTAGAATTCGATGTATAACTGTCTGCTGCCAACTTCTGCTGTCTACACTGTGCTCGTCTTACAACTTGCTGCTGTCATAGATGCTGTCATCACCTGCTGCTTCTATCGCTGTGTATAACTTATTGATCTGTGCCTCTGCTTCACTGTGTCTTTTCACAACTGTGTCTGTTGTCATTAAACTTGTCTGCTGTCATAGAACTGTGACTGTCTTACAACTCTGCTGCTGTCATTACAACCTGCTGTCATCAGAACTGTGCCTGCTGTCAAGAACTGCTGCTGTATAAACTCTGCCTGCTGTCATGAACTTGCTCTGTCACAGAAGTCCTGGTATTAAACTCTGCCTGCTGTCATAAACTCTGCTGCTGTCATCAAAGTGGCTGTCTCAGAATGCCTGCTGTCTTACAATGCTTGTATTCAATTGCCTCTGTATTAATGTGCTGCTGTACAGAACTGTGCGTGTCTAAACTTGCTGCTATCAACTGTGCTGCTGTATTAACTTGCCGCTGTCATAGAACTGTGCCTGCTCATAAACTGTGCCTGCTTCATCGAACTGTGCCTGCTGTCTTAACTTGCCTGTGTCATTAAACTGTGCCTGCTGTCATTAAACTTGCTGCTGTCTCAGAACTGTGCTGTCTTAAACTTGCCTGTTCTTACACTGTCCTGCTGTCACGCTGTGCTTGCTGTCATCAACTGTGCTGCTGTCATTAACTGTGCTGCGTCATAGACGTGCTGCTGTCATCAGAACTGTGCCTGCTCATAAACTTGCCTGCTTCATCGAACTGTGCCTTGTCTTAAACTTGCCTGCTGTCATCGAACTGTGCTCTGTCATTACAACTTGCTGTCATTAAACTTGCCTGCTGTCATTAGACTGTGCCTCTGTCATTACAACTGCTGTGTCATTAGACTGTGCTGTGTCATTAAACTGGCTGCTGTCATAGAACTGTGCTCTGTCTTAAACTTGCTGCTGTCATAAACTGTGCTGTGTCATCAGAACTTGCCTGCTGTCATTAGAACTGTGCTACTGTCATTAAACTGGCCTGCTGTCATTACAACTTGCTGTGTCATAGAACCTTCCTGCTGTCATAGAACTGTGCCTGCTGTCATTACAACTTGCCTGCTGTCATCAGAACTGTGCCTGCTGTCATTACAACTCTGCCTGCTGTCATGAACTGTGCTGCTGTCATTACAACTCTGCCTGCTAGCATTACAACTCTCCTGCTGTCATTGCAACTCTGCCTGCTGTCATTAGAGCTGTGCCTGCTGTCATCAGAACTGTGCCTGCTGTCATCAGAACTGTGCCTGCTCTCGTCAGAACTGTGCCTGCTGTCATTACAATTCTGCCTGCTGTCATTAGAACTGTGCCTGCTGTCATTACAACTGTGCCTGCTGTCATCAGAACTGTGCCTGCTGTCCTTACAACTCTGCCTGCTGTCATTACAACTGTGCCTGCTGTCATTACAACTCTGCCTGCTGTCATCAGAACTGTGCTGTCATTACAACTGTGCCTGCTGTCATTACAACTGTGCCTGCTGTCATCAGAACTGTGCCTGCTGTCATCAGAACTGTGCCTGCTGTCATTAGAACTGTGCCTGCTGTCATTAGAACTGTGCCTGCTGTCATCAGAACTGTGCCTGCTAACATTACAACTCTGCCTGCTGTCATCCGAACTGTGCCTGCTGTCATTAGAACTGTGCCTGCTGTCATCAAAACTGTGCCTGCTGTCATTACAACTGTGCCTGCTGTCATTACAACTCTGCCTGCTGTCATCAGAACTGTGCCTGCTGTCATTACAACTCTGCCTGCTGTCATGAGAGCTGGGCCTGCTGTCATTAGAACTGGGCCTGCTGTCATTAGAACTGTGCCTGCTGTCATTAGAACTGTGCCTGCTGTCATCAGAACTGTGCTGCTGTCATCAGAACTGTGCCTGCTGTCATTAGAACTGTGCCTGCTGTCATTAGAACTGTGCCTGCTGTCATTACAACTCTGCCTGCTGTCATTAGAACTCTGCCTGCTGTCATCAGAACTGTGCCTGCTGTCATTACAACTCTGCCTGCTGTCATCAGAACTGTGCCTGCTGTCATTACAACTCTGCCTGCTGTCATCGGAACTGTGGCTGCTGTCATTACAACTCTGCCTGCTGTGATCAGAACTGTGCCTGCTGTCATTAGAACTTTGCCTGCTGTCATCAGAACTCTGCCTGCTGTCATCAGAACTCTCCCTGCTGTCATCGGAACTGTGCCTGCTGTCATTAGAACTGTGCCTGCTGTCATTAGAACTGTGCCTGCTGTCATCAGAACTGTGCCTGCTGTCATTAGAACTGTGCCTGCTGTCATCAGAACTGTGCCTGCTGTCATCAGAACTGTCATCAGAACTGTGCTGCTGTCATCAGAACTGTGTTTGTTGTCATTAGAACTGTGCCTGCTGTCATCAGAACTGTGCCTGCTGTCATCAGAACTGTGCCTGCTGTCATCAGAACTGTGCCTGCTGTCATTGGAACTGTGCCTGCTGTCAGAACGGAACTGTGACTGCTGTCATTAGAACTGAACTGTGCCTGCTGTCATCAGAACTGTGCCTGCTGTGATTAGAACTGTGCCTGCTGTCATCAGAACTGTGCCTGCTGTTATTACAACTCTGCCTGCTGTCATTAGAACTCTGCCTGCTGTCATCAGAACTGTGCCTGCTGTCATTAGAACTCTGCCGCTGTTATTAGAACTCTGCCTGCTGTCATTACAACTCTGCCTGCTGTCATTACAACTGTGTCTGTTGTAATCAGAACTGTGCCTGCTGTCATTAGAACTGTGCCTTCTGTCATTAGAACTGTGCCTGCTGTCATTAGAAATCTGTCTCCTGTCATTAGAACTCTCGCCTACTCTAACTTAAACTGTGTGCTCTTTCATTACAACTTTAGCAACTCTGATCCAAACTCTCTTGCTCTGAATAGAACTCTCACCCTCATTAGAACTTTCCCCTTTTTTTCTGTGTCGCTAGCAAGGAGAAGAAGCAAGGCATGACAAACCGGAAGTGTTTTATGCGCAGCTGTTTTAAGTTTACCCGGAACTAATTACATCAGATAAATGGGTAACATCAATGGGCCAGTCAGATCTCGCAAACGTTTGAATTGAGTGCGTACGCATGCGCACTTGTGTGTGTGTGTGTGTGTGTGTGTGTGTGTGTGTGTGTGTGTGTGTGTGTGTGTGTGTGTGTGAATCTCGTTTTGGGCGAGAGAATGTGTGTGCGTGCGTGCGTGCGTGCGTCCGTGCGTGCGTGCGTGCGCGCGCGCGCACGTGTGTTGTGTGTGTGTGTGTGTGTGTATGTGTTGTGTGTGTGTGTGGTGTGTGTGTGTGTGTGTGTGTGTGGTGTGTTTGTGGCGAGTCTTTGTATAAGCGAAAGAAAGAAAGAAAGAAAGAGTAAGAGAGTGACAGAGACTGACAGAGAGAGAGCGACAGACAGACAGAGAAAGAAAGAGAGAGAGAGAGAGAGAGAGAGAGAGAGAGAGGTGTGTGTGTGTGTGTGTGTGTGTGTGTGTGTGTGTGTGTGTGTGTGTGTGTGCGTGTGTGCACACGTGCGCGCGTTTGTGTGTGTGTACGTGTTTCGGTGCATCTGATTCTAAGTGAAAAGGAGATAAATACAGTGTGTGTGTGTGTGTGCGCGCGCGCGTGCGTGCATGCGTGCGTGCGTGCGTGCGCTCGCGCGCGCGCGCGCGTGTGTGTGTGTACGCTTGCACGTGCACGCGCCTTTATGGGTATGAAGAAAACAAATAGCAGACTGCTAAAGTAACTCGACTGTGTTTTCGTGAAAAAAGTACCTATCTCAAATTGTGATGCTGGCATTGTTACATGTTGTGACCTCTTAGAGATAAATCAGAACAAAAGGAAGCGAGAAGGAATCGGAGGTAGGGAGCAGGGGACGCGGTGGAGGAAGAGGAGAGACTGAAAAAAAAAAACCAACAAAAAAAACAGGAAGCATGAGCCCTACTTGTATCTAGACAAAGGAATAATATATGCATGACTGACACTGAAAACATCTGTCACGTTTGAGGAAGACTTTGTCTCGAAAATTCATTTGTCTGTTTTCTACAGTCCATTAAATTTGCGTTAGTTCACATCTTGTTTTGTGTGTTTATTTGTACTTTGAATCGTATGCATGACTGAATTGAAACAAAATCCTTTCATCCAACTTCCCTGCAAATATAATATTTTACAATTCATTATGGAAAAAAAATTCAAGTCTTCCAACAACAAAAAACAAGTCGGAAAACAGGTGCACTGACTACTGATGTTGTTGACTACTGATAATTAAAAAGGGGAAAAAACTGAAAAAAGGCGCCTAGTGGGAACAAAATATTCAAAGAGCAATTATAAAACACAGAACACAACAAATGCAGAGTGTGCGTGTGTGTGTGTGTGTGTGTGTGTGTGTGTGGTGTGTGTGTGTGTGTGTGTGTGTGCGTGCGCGCGCGCGCGCGCGCGTGTGTATGTGTGTGTGCGTGCGTGTGTGTGTGCGTGTGCGTGTGTGTGTGTGTGTGTGTGCGCGTGATTTCGTCGTGGTCGTCGTTTTCGTCTTTGTTATCGGTTGGGTGGTGATTTTTTTTTCTTATCTGAGAGAGGGATAGAGAGGGACAGAGGGGGCGGGGGGGGGGGAGGAGGGAGGAATAAAGGGAGGGAGAGAGAGGGGGGA
>CM065720.1:63947090-63952090 GCA_033310375.1 Conus canariensis | reverse complement strand
TCGCACCTCCAGACAAGCAAGAATATGTAGCAATCAACACAGAATTGAATTAGTAGACTCGTTTATTTTGATGACGGCGAACTTTGGTTCTTTCGATTCTATGAACAAACGTGTTCCAGGCAACACACACACACACACACACACACACACACACACACACACACACACACACACACACACACACACATCATGTGAACATAGCACCTGTCTTCCCATTGTACATAGAATTACCTTTTTCAATTTATGGGTCAGGATCATTATGCAATTTTTGCTTGCGTCATCCGGTAAACAAACGTGACATCAAATGTAAGACACGCAGATCTAAAAATTGATTGATGACGATAACAATAAGTTGTAACATAATGCAATAGTCCTCCCAAGGACGTCAATTCTTTGCTCTGTCCAGTTGCCAAAGATGGACATTAAGTAGTTGTATTGTCTATGTTTTGTTTTTCTCTTGAAAAAGGCCACGTGGCCGAAAATTTGAAGAGTGGAATTGTGATCTTGTGTATCACAATGGTTTGCATTACATGAGCACCGTTCCACAAGCATGTTTTGGCATTCTCTCTCTCTCTCTCTCTCTCTCTCTCTCTCTCTCTCTCTCTCTCTCTCTCTCTCTCTTATTGAACTGTTCAACTGACTGATGAGGCAAAATAGACCTGCTCCGGAAAAAAAAAAATCAGTAAAAGACAACGCATGTCTTTCCGCTGCAAACAGAGTTATCTTTTCTCAGTTTACTGGCCAAGCAAATAGAAGTAGAAAGTAAAATATGTAATCTGATGCGCACGCCAGGATAATGATCGGGATATCCACTGTGTGCATTACAGGTGCACTGTTTTACACCCATACTTTGGAATTTTCTCTCTCTGCTTGAACCGCTAACTTGATCTGACTCTGGGGGCAAAATTGCTTTGGGCGCGCCCACAAGCCACATCTGTCCCATGAAAACGGCGGGGTCACTTTGCTGAACGCGAACTATCACTCATATTACCTCCCTTGCAGATAACCGTACATCGTGCACGATAAGAGTTCCGGGCTGTGCTAGAGGTAAAATAGTAACAACGCAGCTTAAATAGATAGAAATGGTCTTGATTCTGTGTAATATATATATATATATATATATATATATATATAATATATATATAGTGAAACAGAAGACTTTGTCCTTATACCTCAGTTTAATAAAAAAAAAAATAATAATAATAATAAAAAAAATAAAGTTCAATGCTAAATGTTGACTAGGATTGTGGACATGTGCACGAATTGTAGACTCCTTGTGTTCCTACGCTATTGTTGGGGCACAGGGATTTGGGTGTGAAAAGCCTCGCAGACGAAAGGAGAAAAAAAAAGAAAACCATATCGATTGTGCTTGCACATAAAGCAAACAAAACATTGGAGCAGTTTCCAAGTCAGGTGCAGTAAGTCCCTAAGGGCTGAACTTTGCTGTGAATTTGTTTTTACTGAGGGTTGGTGTTCTGAAAGATGTTACCTACAGCTTTGAGTGTAAAGCGTTTGGGGCCTACTTCGTAGCTGTGGACTCAGACCTGTATTCGCCCAGCTTCTTATTCACCGGAGCATTTTTACCCCTCTCACCACCCCATGCTCACTGCCTTCCTATCCCCTTCGCTGCTCTCCAATCTCTACCCTCCCCTCTTTCCTTATTCCTCCCAGCACTGGTAAAAAAAAAATGGCAGCAGCACCTAAACTGACTGCAACGACCTTGACACGAACTGTCAAAACCACTACCACATGTAGCAGGAGAAACTGATTCCAAAGCATTCGAGCCAGATTTTCGTTTCTCCCTCTTCTCTTTCCTCCTCTTTCCTCCTAATGATCTTCCACAACCACCACCACCCCCACCCCGACCCATCCCACCCACCCCCCACACACACCCTCCTCTCCCCCATTATCCGCCGCTCACGCGCACAGCACTCTCATAATACTCTTCTTCCTCTTCTTTCTCTCTTCTTCCTCCCCTTCCTCTCTCTTTTAAATCTCTCCTAACTCACCCACGCTAGAACCCATCTTCGTTCTATAACTGCCATCCTCATATCATATTAATTATCAGTATCTCTGACAGAAATCTCGCATTATAATTGCGACATATTCTACATGCGCGTCATCGTTATCTTGTCACATCTTGCTGTATCATACCTGATCTGATGTCTTTCCTTGTTTGATGTATCCAATTCGGATTTTCCCACGACTTGTGCCAATTCTGTATCACTTTGCCAAAAACGTAAAATCTACCATTTATTTCTGTTTTTCAAAGATCTACATATATTAAGACAATTTAAACTATTTGAATTACACATTTCATATACCTTCATTTGCTTGATTCATCATGAAACATAACCTCGGTTTGTATTGTTAGTTATGATTGGCAAGATGCATCAGTATGAAGCCTCGGTTGTTTCTGTACTAAGCACTTTATTACATCTGTACCACTGCCTCGCAGAAATTACTTAAAATGTTCAAACCTTGATAATGTAAATATCATTTGTAATATATTTGCTCATCACATCAGTCAACATGTCTTTTTGCCAGTATATAAAGCAACAATTTTAAGTGATCAATATTTCTCAGAGAACTGCCATTTGAATAACTGAAAACATTGCAGAAAATCGTTGTATTTGAAAAAATGCTGGATCATTACACCAGTCAATAAGTTCCTTTAGTGTATAAAGCAACTGATCAACATGTCTCAGAAAACTGCGAACTGAAGCTTTGAAAACATTGCATCAAATTTACGACAGTAACGGTTCTGTGACAACATAACACTTGTAATGTCTGGAAAGGACTAAACAATCTCTACTATTCATTTTGGATTACGCTAATGCTTGCAATTGCTGAAAACCGCTAACCTTTTAGCTCAACACACACACACACACACACACACACACACACACACACACACACACACACACACACACACACACACAGAGAGAGAGAGAGAGAGAGAGAGAGAGAGAGAGAGAGAGAGAACCAAAACTAAATGCTTGTCCAGACTGAGTTTGCACTTGTGAGTCAAAAAGTCCAAACTAATCAATCTTGAAGAGTATCAAACATTACTTTTACTCAATAAATGACTTTGAAGACAGAAATACTGATTAAAAGATGCTGTCCCTGATGAAACCCTATAACCAAACATGCAGGGGATATTTCAAATCCACCTGTAACTTGACATGAATTAAGAAAAAAAAAAAGGGAAACTGGAAAGCACCTGAGCTGGATAAGATCATTCAATAATCAACAAATACATAAATCAGTCTCCCCCCTTTTATTTCAGCTAAATATTATGAGATATTAAAGACACAGTTATCATACCACTTAACGAAGAAAATACTGACAGGCATGACCAACAACTACTGAACAACAACACGTGTGAGTTGTGCTGGTAAGCTGTCAAGTTTGTTAAGTTCGCTGAGAAGATTGGGCATCTTTTAAGGAAGTAAGTTGGGTTTATACGTATAAGATCTACCCTGAACCGCAGCTTTGTTTTTTTAAAGCTACCGTGCACATGCATAGTCTGAGAAACCAGAAACTGCGTTTAGCACTGAAGATGAAAGCGTTTGATTCTGTCCAGAGGCAAGTATTGCTGCGAAAAATGATAAAGGATTGTATTGCCGCTAAGAGAGTCTAAGTCTAATAAAGTACACCTTGCATATTTCTTGAACGTAAAAACACAAGACGAGGTTCTGGGCATTTCTGGAGCGTCTTACACGGATGAAATCTTCCACCTCTACTCTTTTTTCCAGAACAGAAGGAACTTGACATTTTGTAACATTTTCTGTGAAATTTCAGTTAATCCAAAGAATACCAAAGTTGACCATTTTCGTGTGAGGGGAAAATTCCACGCGGTGTATCAATATTTAATGATCGAAAATTACGTGAAACCTGTTACACGGACACATGTACGTATAATGATACTAGTCTATTACCACAGACAGCTTGAAAACAACATTTTTTTTTGCTGGTGTTCTCTTTCCTTTCCTGACAATACCAATGTTGTCATTAAATTGTGTAAAATTTGGGTGTATAAAAATTATCCTGGGAGGAATTCTAACTACAGTTTCTTAAAAAAAATAAACATGCTAAATAAAAATGCATGTTACATAGAAAAATCTTGACATGTGTGATTCAGTAATGGAATTTCAGTACAGGTAAAGCAAAGAGTACTGAAGCTCTTGACTGATTGAGTTAACACCTCCAGAAAATCACTGCAGTGTAATCCATGGCACATAGGAGCTTTCATTGTCACAGATAGAGTGGTTCCGTCCATCCCCATCCACTACTCCTTCAAACTCCCAACCCCTCCCCACATACCTCCATCTGACGCCCTCCACCCTCACTCCAGTCCCCATGCTGTTTCTACCCCACCCTCTCTCTCTCTCTCTCTCTCTCTCTCTCTCTCTCTCTCTCTCTAACCCTCTCTCTCTTTGCTTTGGCGTAATACATAGACCACACACATGTGCAATACATCCGAAAGTCGCTGAAGCAGAATGTTTGTGTACTCGGCCGAAGGAACGGTTAGGCAACGAGTTCCTTTGACCGTTTCTAGTGGAGGCCAAACAGCTACCTCAATCGGTTAATGAGCAAATAGTAAGATATACCTGTTGTACCTAAGAAGATCAGTGATTCTCTGAATACGTAAACAAAATAAATGAATGATTAAATGAATTATTAAGTTATAAATTAACGAACAAAAAAGGAATGCATCAGGCGCTTACTCAAACCAACGAAAGACATTTACAAACTGAATGAATGAATGAATCAGTCAATCAATCTATTAATCAGTCACTACACTAAATAAGATTTATCCAACTGTGTGCGAAAATAACTTGATAAATTAAAGCACGGTGTGAGAATGGATACCAGCGAATGCATATTAGGCCTACAGATGCATGTTACATTTAATTAAGTGTGTAAGGCGCGGCTCTCTCTCTCTCTCTCTCTCTCTCTCTCTCTCTCTCTCTCTCTCTCTCTCTCTCTCTCTCCCC
>CM065720.1:63937090-63942090 GCA_033310375.1 Conus canariensis | reverse complement strand
GTTTCCCTGTTGCTCCGCGCACCATTATCCCCGTTGGGTTGCATCACGTGCTGTGCGTCTGGATGCCCTGACATGTAATCAACCAAGACAGCTTTGACAGGTTGCCAATGACATGGATCGCGTCTTCACTGCACAGCAATCAGGAACACATGCGTGTGTCGACAACTCGTCTTGCTTTAGACAAAAAGAAAAACAAAACAAAACAAAACAAAAGAAGAAGAAAGGAAAAAAGGAGAACAGAAAACGACAAAAGTATGTATACACATGTTGGCCGAGGGTGTGAGACTATAAGTTCACGTGTGTGAAGGCGAGTAAGGATTTAAAAAAAAAAACTGTACGAAAATTGCGATCATTTCGAACGTTGACTGTGGTTAAAAGTTTAGGTCTACAAACTGAACTTGCGTTGAAGTCTCTGCTTCCACAAAACAGGTGGTCTGACTTCTCTCGAACCTGACATGCAAACACCACACCAAGATCTCAGAATTAAAGTATCTAAATCATACATCAAAATGCAAGGCCAATAAAGCAAATTTTACTTTCTCTCCCGCATTCTTCTCTGTACAATTTTATTTCAAATAAGATGTAGCTCGTCTTTGCGGCTTCTTTTCCCACCATTGTCACCTCCCCCAAACACACATCCTCCCTCTCCTGAATTTCCCAAATCTTTGGTCGTTCTGAGCTTGACTTATTCCATTAGTCATGGCAACGGGTAGTGACCGTACCTGTCAAACTAATTGACACGTCTTGCTTCTCCCGTGTATGACCGTTTGACCTATCCGTTGACAGGAAGGGTCAAGGTAGCTAGTCTTGATATTCTAACGTGTGTTTACATCACTCACACACGCACGCACGCACGCGCGCGCGCGCGCGCACACGCACACACACACACACACACACACACACCAAACATATATAATAGAAAGATAATAAATACGGGCTCTGGTGCCGTCAATTTGAAAAATAGAAATGGAGCAAGCATTAAGAAAATATCCGTCTTTGTTTCAACTGATCGTCTTATGATGATCGATGAAAACGACGATGATGAAGCTGATGCTACTAACGACCTGGGTTCGGTAACTTTATCGTTCTATCAAAGACTGACACAGCACCCGCTGGAAAAGAATTTTATCTCCTGTTCCCTTCCCCGCAAGCGCAAGTATAATTATGAATGTACGATTTTGTTCCCTTTCATTAAAACAAACAAAACCAAACCAAGAATTTAAGTTAACTCTCTCTCTCTCTCTCTCTCTCTCTCTCTCTCTCTCTGTCTGTCTGTCTGTCTGTCTGTCTTTTATCTGTCTGTCTGTCTGTCTCTGTCTCTCTCTGTCTCTGTCTCTCTCTCTCTCTCCCTCTCTGTCTGTTTATCTGTCTGTCTCTGTCTGTCTGTCTGTCTGTCTGTCTGTCTGTCTGTCTCTCTCTCTCTCTCTCTCTCTCTCTCTCTCTCTCTCTCTCTCTCTCTCTCTCTCTCTCTGTGCGGCTGTCTCTCTTCCTCTTCCCAAATCTTGGATCCGAATCAGGTAGGGAGGATTGACTTGAGGCCAGGTACATTTTCTTTGGTGAATTCCTCAATTTTGTTTTTTCAACTGCAAAAGTTAGGTAGATCTACACCAAGGAATGGCACGTAAAGGGGAAAAGTTTAGCCTGGGGCCAGAGGACTTGCTCCACATGTGTGTCTGTGCGTGCGGGCATGAGTGTGTATATAACCAGACAGTGTGTGAGAGAGAGAAGCAGGAAGGGAGAGAGGGAGGGAGCGGGGAGAAAGAGAGAGAGAGAGAGAGAGAGAGAGAGCGTGTGTGTGTGTGTGTGTGTGCGTGCGTGCGTGCGTGCGTGCGTGCGTGCGTGCGTGCGTGCGTGGATGGGTGCGTGCGTGCGTGCGCGCGGTATCTGTGTGTTTATGTGACCGTGCGAGAGCGCTCGCGCGCGTTTTGTTGTGTGTGTGTGTGTGTGTGTGTGTGTGTGTGTGTGTGTGTGTGTGTGTGTGTGTGTGTGTGTGTGTGCTCCCTCGCGCGCGCGTGCGCCACTACGTCCGGAACCCATCCCCATTCAAGTCGGTGGCCAGATAGCGCCGATGCCCCTGACCTCGCCTTCACTCCTCCATCGGGGGGACTTCAGAAAGACCGACTTCTCTCACTCGTGTAACTCGAACCCCCATTAGCCCGACCGCAGCAATCTGACAGCGCTTTGATAGAGGTGGAATGAGGCGAGCACTGACACACAGCAACCGTCTGGCATTCCAGACACCCCGTCTGGCACACAGCGACATGCTGTATACTACCTACCCACCTGAATGCTTTACTGCACTCCGGCATTCTACCTGAAGCCGGCGCTGCTTGAGGAGCGGAGCCCTACCTACATCTTGCTCGGCTGACTCTCGGTGAAATTGAGTTCACCGTGATCAAAAGAGCGGAAAGGCCTGTGGGAGATTCTGCACGTGCTATATCCTCTCTGTTGCGAACAAGAGTGTACGGAATAAAATACCGGAGCCTGCGGTCGACCAGCACCGCTATTCGTCCCTATGAAAGTTCCAGATACCGCCTTTTGCCTTTCATCTTTCATTTCTTCAAGTTCTTCAACTTCAAGATTTGAACCATGCACCATACGAGTACGATGTACATTACGCTAACTTTTCGTACGTCAAACGAACAGTGAATTGTGGTGTGTGTGTGTGTGTGTGTGTGTGTGTGTGTGTGTGTGTGTGTGTGTGTGTGTGTGTGTGTTCTTAAACAAAGCGTAGGGACCAGGACCAAAAGGGTGTTTAAATTCAGTGAGGTTACCTCTTTGTGATGGTCAATATGACAAGATAGTGTAGGCAATCCTAGAAATCGTTATACAACACAAAATGTATGTAATATGATATTCTTCCTTTTAATACTAATTTGCTTAAGAGACAATGGTAATAGGGTGACATTAATTGCATCAACTGATCATTTCAACTTACAATGCGCTTTTATGCTCAAATAATGAATAAGCAAAGAGAAATCTAATTTGAAACAACCTTCACAGATAGATTTGTTTCAAACACATAAACGTCATGTTTTTTTTTTACACACACACGGGTGTGTGTGCGGGGGAGGGGGGGAGGGGAAGGACGTACGTGCGTGCGTGCGTGCGTACGTGCGTGCGTGTGTGCTTGCGTGCGCGCGTATCTGTGTGTGGTGTGTGTGTGTGTGTGTGTGTGTGTGTGTGTGTGTGTGTGTGTGTGTGTGTGAGCGAGAGAGAGAGAGAGAGAGGGGGGGGGGGGGGACAGACTTACGCTGAATCCCAACAGAAATGGTTTCTATACAACTAGATTTGCTGGTTTAAGCACTGCCTTTTACGTTGATGATTAGCAGAAACGGCCGACTGGTGTTCGATTTATTTTATCCAGCATCCGACCCTTGAACGAGTCACAGTGCAGTTTATCATACGCAGCTTGTGTGCTATCGCGTTTAGTGAGTTTCCAGAAATGGGACAATAAAAATGTAATTGTGATATCTGAAGGTAAGGGAGATGGGGAGGGGGAGGGGGGAGAGCAAGGACGTAGCCGATCACTTGTCTTACACACGATTATTACGAGTTAAAGATTAAAGGGGTTTTCTTTGCACATGAATTTCGTTGCATATGGAGAAAATCTACCTTCACATCGTTTTGTTGCTTTTTTTTAATCACCACAAAATCTTATCTACAGTGGCAAGAAAAAATTAAAAAATCTACCGGCAACGATTGGAAAAAGAAAGAGGAAATGTGACCAAATGAATCTACTGTGCATTGACTAAAAAACAACAACCTGGCATTAGTAAACATTTAAAAGAAAAAAAAAGGCGGGGGGGGGGGGGGGGGGGTCCAACTTGGCTCTCGTTCAAAGAAAAACAAAAGAATTAAAAAAGAATGTTTGAAATTTTCCTACATTTTTTTTAAACGAAAAAAGTTTTTTTTTTTCAAAGTAAAAAGAAAACCACGGAAAAATCTAGATTTCACTGACTGCAAATGTTACACACACACACACACACACACACACACACACACACACACACACACACACACACACTCACTCACTCACTACACCACACACACACACACACACACACAACACACACACACAAATTTTCTTTAAAGGAACAAATAATTTTTCTAATTACAAAGTAAAACGCCAGCGCGCGCTCGACTGTGTGTGTGTGTGTGTGTGTGTGTGTGTGTGTGTGTGTGTGTGTGTGTGTGTGTGTGTGTTGTGTGTGACCAAACCTGAATTCAGCTTCATCGATATTTTCCCCATCCTTATCCATCAGCAACAAGAAGAAAAAAAAAAAGTTTCCACTCATGTGGCCCTTCATTTCCTGATCTTGACGTGACGTCAGTTTCCATTTTCTCCCCACGTGTACGCCCTCGGTCAATTCTCGTTGAGGTCGTGGGTATCGGCAAGATCATCGGAATTGTCGCGGAACAGACGTGGGTGGCGTGTATGTCTGTAGGTGGCGCCCCTCGGAGGAGGACGCTCACCACGCTGGTTGTACGACTGAGCAGTTACTATCGTCAGTATGAGGTAGTGTCCTGCGAACGCTGGATCGGAACAGACACCAGTTCCGTGTCTCCTCCGGTGGGTTGTCTCCTGACGACTTGATATTGTGGGTTTCCAGAACGAGCGGCACGGTAACAATGCCACTGAAGTGACTCGGAAGATTAGACAGAAGAAACAAGTGTTATCCACACTGCCACAAGTACATCTGTACTCTTCTCCCCTTCATGCTCTTCCCCCTCTCTTTCCATTCCGTAATTTCAGTCTTTCACCCACGTCATGATTATTATTACTATTAGTATCATCATCATTATCATTATTACTATCATCATCATCATTATCACTATTATTATATTATTACTATTGTTATTATTACTATTATCACCATCATCATCATCATTATTACTACTACTACTATTACTAGTAGTAGTAGTAGTAGTAATAGTAGTAGTATCATCATTATTACTATCATTATTATTATCATTATCATGATGATGATGATGATCAT
>CM065720.1:63929590-63932090 GCA_033310375.1 Conus canariensis | reverse complement strand
AGAGAGAGAGAAGAGAGAGAGAGAGAGAGAGAACGAGAGAGAGAGGAGAGAACGAGAGAGAGAGAGAGAGAGAGAGAGAGAGAGAGAGAGAAAAGAAGAGTGAAAGAGAGAGAGGCGGAAAGTGAGTGAAGGAATGTGGGAGAAGGAACCTAAAGGGACAGGTAAGATATTCACACACAGTCGTCCTGAAGGAGCAGATCAGGTATACAGAACATGGGATTTTAAGGCACAGGTAAGGCGTACAGAAGCAAAAGATTTTAACCTACATATAAAGTGCACAGACACAAGAGGCCTGAAAATACAGGTAAGCGGTGCTGAAAGGGACTGAAAAGACAGATGCAGACTCAGGGTGTATGAAGGGACCTGTAAGGTGTGCAGACTCAAGGGGTCTGAAGGGACCTGTAAGGTGTGCAGACTCAAGGGGTCTGAAGGGACAGGTAAGATGCACAGATTAAATGGGTCTGAAGGAACAGGTAATTTGCACAGATTCAAGGGGCCTTACGGGACAGGTAAGGCGCACAGATTCAAGGGATCTGAAGGGACAGGTAAGATGTACAGATTAAATGGGTCTGAAGGGACAGGTAATTTGCACAGATTCAAGGGATCTGTAGACGCAAGTAAGGTGTGTATATTCAAGCGGTCCGAAGGGACAAGTAAGATGTACACAAACAAGGGGCTGACAGGACAGGTAAGATGTACTGACACAAAATGTATGAACAGACAAGTATGGTGTCCAAACACAAGGGATTTCAAGCCGCAGGTAAGATGTGAAGACTCAGACGGCCTCAAGGGACAGGTAAACTGTACAGACTGAAGGAGCCTGAAGGCACAGGTGAGATGCTGAGACTCAATGGGCCTCAAGAGACAGGTGAGGGGGCAGACTTCCATTCTTTCACCTGACCTGACCTTTCGCAGGCGGTGGTGGTTTTGTTCCACCTCTTTGCCTGGGGACGCCATGATTGTTATTCTTGGCACGTGCTGCCCTTTTATGTTTGCCAGTTTGAGGGTCGAGAGTACGGAGAAGAGGGAAGGGGGCAGGTAATGGGGGTGGGTGGGTGGGTATGAGGAGGGGTACTGATGTTTGTAATCACACCCATACTCTCTCTTCTCTCTCTCTCTCTCCCTCTCTCTCTCTCTCTCTCTCTCTCTCTCTTTACATGAGGTCAAGATCAATATGTCAATATACCGTCCGAACTCTCTCTCTCTCTCAATCTGTGTGTGTGTGTGTGTGTGTGTGTGTGTGTGTGTGTGTGTGTGTGTGTGCTCGCGCGCGCGCGCACGCGCGTGCACATGTGCGTGCGTACGTGCTTGTATGTCTGTATGTATATAAGCGTTTGTCAGTGTATGCTCGTTTGTGTCCGTTTCTTTACCTCTCACTCCCCCCTTCCCCATCTCTCTCTCTCGCTCACTCTCTTTTCCCCCTCAAACTCCTCACTATCTCTCTTCTCCCCCGCCCCCCCCCCCCCCCCCCCCAAATCCCCCGCCCTTTCTCTACTCTGTACTATCCGTAATTATCACACAAACAACACTCCAACACTCCTCGCGACTCCCATTCCCATACAACTCCATCAGACCCAACCTTTCCCGCGCCGCCGTTCTCATTAATGGTTGAAAACATCGTGTAGTAATTAGTGGGATCTCGTCAACTTCTGAAGGCTGGGGAAGCTGGACCACAACTTGTTTAACGACCATTAGGCCAACGTCCCCTCTCTCTCTCTCTCTCTCTCTCTCTCTCTCTCTCTCTCTCTCTCTCTCTCGCTTCTGTTCGTGTATAACTGTAGTACTAATCGTTTGTTTCATGTATTTTCGTCATTTCTGTGTCATCGAAAATCTGTCTCTAGCTTTTTGTGGTTGCTTTGTATTTCCCTCTCCAAAAGTTGGACATTAAGAAAATATATAATAAACACCAACCGGTGCTTATTTCACGTTTCTCTCATTAACAAAATATTCGTTCGTTCTCCCCACCAAACCCCATGCCCCACTTCTCTGTCTGTCTGTTTGTCTGTCTCTCTGTCTGTCTCTGTCTGGACTGACTGTCTGTCTGTCTGTCTCTCCTCTTTTCTCTCTCTCTTCCTATACCTTGCTTCCGCTTTCCCGACTTTCTTTTCCCGCTACGCCTCTCTCTCTCTCTCTCTCTCTCTCTCTCTCTCTCTCTCTCTCTCTCTCTCTCTCTTTCTCTCCAATACTCTTTTATGCTGATTGATAAGGATAAGTATTACAGGATTTCCACTGAGGTTTGAGGTTTGAGGCTGCATAGCATAGCTATGCTCTACGCTTACTTTCATAACATACCCAGTCCTCCCAGCTGAGCCTATAGCAAACTCAACTGTAGACAGGAGCCGGTCGATGCAGAAAAATCCTACAGATGAATGGCTCTGGTGGGAATCGAACCCATTAACTCCCAGCTGGAAGTCCGTTGCCATGTTTGTTGTTGTTGTTTGTATCCGCACCTCCTTCCCCCCCCCTCTCTCTCTCTCTCTCTCTCTCTCTCTCTCTCTCT
>CM065720.1:63912090-63924590 GCA_033310375.1 Conus canariensis | reverse complement strand
GTCAGACAGACAGACAGACAGACAGAGTTCAAAATCTGTGGCTCAGTTTTTACATGGACGGACCTTGGAACCCTTCTGTCGCACCACACTTCACTTCCCGTCCATGAGCTTTATACCTCACGCATGCATTTGTGTTGTGCTGGACGGTGGAAAGATACTCTGTAAAAGCAGCGCATCAGAGGGTCATCACTGGAGAAGCACCACCCCCATCCATCCTCCGTTCCCCCTTGTTTTGGCCCCTGATTCCTTACACACTTAGGGGGCCGAACTACATTCAGGTCATGATTCCTGGATGACCTTTTTGTTGTCGCTTTTCTTTTCTTGGCGCTGCCGTGATTCTGCAACTCCTGGATGATGAGTCCCTCAAGACCAAGTCCCTAGAGACGACTGTGTCACCTGCATACTAATGGGACAGATGTTGTAAAGTGAGAAATCTAAGTCTCACGAAGATTTGGTTTGGTTCTTTCTTGACTAGATCCAGCTGGACCTCTTCTCAACTACTTTCTGCCACTGCCATAGGGTTCTGGTCCTCTTGACCCCAGAAATCGAGTGCAGTTTCATGGGCAGACACACCAACAACTCCCTTCCCGTCCTTCCCTCCTTTGTTCCAACCTCGTGGCGATGACTTTGGACAGGCAGGAAGCCATTTTTTTTTCTCAGTGTCGAATATGTGAATTCGCTCCGTTCTTGTTTAATATGGCAGTTTGTACAAAACAAAAACAGCAAAACATTAACAGCAAAACTCTGGCGGCAATGTGGGGATGAGAGTGGATAGTTCATTTTGATTAATGTCGAAAGGGTTGATGGAGCGGGAGTATACAGATAATTTTGACCAGGTTTGAAAGGCGAGTGGCTGTTGGCGTGCAGGTAAACAAAACAATAAAGGTGGAGTTTCTACACCGCAGAACGAATGGGACAAACACGTCATTCACTGCAAACGGTAAGACACCTGAGTCAAGTCGTTCGTTTGTCCTTCACCTGTTGTTGTTTTTGTTGTTGTTTGCATCTATTGCCTGTTGAAAACCAAGAGGTCAAAGCGCGTTGTTTTTGCATTGTAATTTTGTTTCATTCGGGTGGCGGTCTGTAACTCAACGTCTGTTCTCCAGTTTGATCTCATTCTTTCGTTGTCCCCTGTTGTCCTCCGACGATACCTGTGTCCCATAGCAGAAAAGGGGTTTTGTGGTAACACACCCGCCTGAAAAAAAGGAATAAATTCCGGATTAGTGAGTTGAGTCAGGTACTGCCACCACTACCATCCATCCACACCGGCCTTCCCCTTCTTTCCACCCGGCTGTAAGTAGCATCTCCGTTGCAAGATAATTACAGTACGCTGTTTCAGTTGGCTTTACTTGACAAACCTGAATTCTGAATATGGATACGGATTCCATAAATCAGAAACTTTCGCAGCGCATGCATGATCGTGGTACATGAAACAGCTGCTGGAAACAGCTGGTTCACAACCTGACGCATGGTGACAGATTCATACCATTTTATCTTAAACACAGATTAAGCTCGATGTCATGAATCTGATGCACCGTGTCACCTTTTTTGTCTAGCGTGCAAGCAAGAAGACACACCAGCTATATGTTCACCACGACAGATCGCAAAGAAACGCACCCACACGCCCAACTCGCGAGAAAGCTAGACGTTTCTCGTGTGTAAGAAACGCAGTGTACACTACGCACTTACCTCCCATTTTACCAGAGATTGTCTCTTACCGTCAGGTGGATTTACAGCTGTGCTTTGGTTGTTGTCTCTCCTTACAAGCAGGTAGGAGGGGCAGGCAGGTGGTGCTTTGTTTCTGAGCCCTCTTCCAGCGCTGGGATTGGTTCTTGTTTAACATGTCATCCAGTGGGGCTGATGCTGTCTAGAACACTGTTTGGTAACTCTATCAACTCCACGACCACCCATACTCTACGAATTCCATCGACCAGTTCGAAAAGCAGCCAGTGTAAAACAAAAACTTGGGCTGAGACTGAATAAAGGGTCAGAACTGAATTACCTGTAGCCTAATATGTCACCTGAACACTTGAGCTTAATTCTTTTGTTATCTATTTAATACTTTATGAAATGGAATGGACAACACTAAAACAAGCATACGCATATGCACGTATGGAAGTTAGGTTTCTGAATCATTTTCTGCGTTGTGTGTGTTTGTGTGTGTGTGTGTGTGGGGGGGGGGGGGGGGGGTAGGGGGTTAGGGGGGCTAAAGTCTCCACTGTCACTTTCGTCCGTCACATTATCCCTATTTGCTTCGTCATTCCTCTCATGATTCATGGACATCGCTGCGACCCGTCTGCTGTCTCTCCCCTTTCGCACTGTGCCGATGACGATGCCTCTCCCCACAAAGCATTTCGGTGAAAATCGATAAAGTTTAGCAGACTTGACCGTCCAGACAGAGCGGCGTCATAGCGCTTTAGTCACCCGCAAACGGCTCAGCTGAGAAAGTTTTTTTTTTTTTTAAGTCAGTAAAAAAAAAAAAAAAAAAGGCACAGCTGAAATGAGAGAAGAGAGAGAGAGAGAGAGAGAGAGAGAGAGAGAGACAGACAGACAGACAGACAGACAGACAGACGGACAGAATCCTAACCCTAAACAGAGAGAGACAGAGAGACAGAGACAGAGACAGAGAGATATTTAGGCAGAGGTGTTTTTGAAAGAAAATGAGGCTGAAGCCGTGTATGTAAGGGTTATGTAAACCAGTGACAGATTAAGAAACGATACGCATTTTGCTGCACCAAAGGCAATGCACATAAATGCTAATGAGAATATAATTACAATAACATAAGCGTGCAGATACACCCAAAAAAATATGTAAAAGACTTCCATTTATTTATTTATCTAATCTATTAATTTCTTTTTTTTTTCTTCTTAGATTAAAACACGACATCACTTCTTTTCCGTGGCTGTAAGCCCTCCTTCCCCCCCCCCCCCCCCCCCCCCCCCCCCCCCCCCCCCCCCCGCCCGCCCCATCCACTTCCTCCATCTCTTCCCTCTCCTTCATCCTCTTCTCCCTCCCTCACACCTCTCCTCTCCAACTGTTGGCTTTGGCCCTGCGTATGAAACTACTAGGTAAACGAGCTTATGTAATGCAACAGACGAAAAAAAATGTATACATCCAATAGATAGACAGACAATTAGATCGATCGATCGACAGACAGACAGACAGATACATTCATACATACATACATACGTACGTACGTACATACATCCAACTTCGAACACATGCAATTCAGGCAAGGAAGTAATCAAAGAACGACAATTCAGTGAGTTCCAACTTCTTCATAGAAAAAAGAAAGAGTTGCTTCTCTTCCTCTGGGTTTTTGGTTTTGAAGCATTCGACAGTCATCACAGTAAAATAACGGCAACCAACCGTTTGAGAAGGCGATGGAAGCTATCATTGACAGCGTCAAATGATTGCACGTTTTGGGCGTGAATAATGAGTCACAGTACAGGCTGAAAGAGCACCCAGGAAAAGACCGACGTGCAGAACACATGGTTCTTGGAAAGGAAATGGTTCACAGGCATGTGTGTATGCGTTTACACACATGACTCGCACACATGCACGTACACAGTCATACATATAAGATGTAGACTGTGTGTGTGTGTGTGTGTGTGTGTGTGTGTGTGTGTGTGTGTGTGTGAGTGAGTGAGTGAGTGAGTGAGTGAGTGAGAGTGTTGTGTGTGTGTGTGTGTGTGTGTGTGTGTGTGTGTGTGTGTGTGTGTGTGTGCATGCGTACGTGTGTGCGTGCGTGCTTGCCTGCCTGCCTGCGCGCAAACTTTTTTTCTTCTATGTAATCATTTTCTTTTATTCTTGTTTGTTCTTTCAATCGTTTTTGTATTTTTTTTTTCTAATTCTTATTTCTTTAAAATCATCTACGCGTCAGTGTTAATGGGGGAACAACTCATCACTACATTCTTATTTAGCTGTGAAGATGTGTATTTTTGTTAAAAGTTTTGTACGTTTTAGTCGCTAGTCATGCTTAGTTAGTCCCTCAGCCAGGCAAGGGTGAAAAAAGCATGTGTTTGCTAATCTGTTACCTTTCAAAATAAAGATTATCATTATCATCATCATTCATCATCATCTCTCTCTCTCTCTCTCTCTCTCTCTCTCTCTCTCTCTCTCTCTCTCTCATACACACACCACACACACACACACACACTCTCTCTCTCTCTCTCCTCCTCTCTCTTTAATCAAGGAGAAAGAAAGAATTAGCAATAACAACAACATCAACAAACCCAGATCAGTCTGTTATTACAAAAAGAGGAAAAAAACGATGAGCTGGAAAAAAGAAACCTACTGGAAAAACAAGAACCATGAAAGGAATCCTGCTTGTTAACATACAATGTAAATTCAGAGGGTTGGGCTAGGTAGGGGATGATTACGGTCCATCATCAGAACCCCGTTTCCTTTCGGGTCTCTAACCCGGCACTTATCTCTTAGCTGTGTCACAGAATGAAGTGAACTACACACAGAATGAAGCTAGTGAGTCGGAGAGATCGTCTTGTTGAAACTTTCGTTTTCTTTTCGTCAGTCTCTGTTACTATCCATGTGTCGGGATTTCCGATTCGCCGGACCGTAAGCGGCTTCCTCGGGAAAGCTAGGCGGGAATTGGAAAAGAACGATAACTCATCTCAGAACTAAAGACCGTGTGAAAGAAGAGTTGCGTCCCTTAGGTTGCAAAAGCCATAGTCGAACATGATGGCGTCGATATCCGCACTGGCGAAATTATTACGAATATTGTATTTTCGTAGCCAATGTACAAGTTATTCTATAAATCAACATACACGAAAATCGCACGAATATCGCACGAACTTTTTTTCGCCTCAAAGAGAGAAACGGTTTTCCTCGCTGACGAATTTCTTCTAGGAGTGGATGCGGGCACAGTCTTTGGCCTAAACCGCTATGACTTCGCGGCTGACACAGAGCTGGACCTGTGCAACCCTCGGGCAAAGTGCTCCCGTATCAGGCACATGTATTTTCCCCCATCATCCCTCCATCTTGACCAAGCACTTTCATCAAGTTGTAACTGGCTCCTTGTCGCCTTTCGAGTTCATCCAAACTCGGTTGTATTTTTTTCCTTGTCCTTTATTTTAATTTTATTTTTTTCTTTTTGGCTGCACAATTCATTTTTCTCTACAGTGAAAAAAATCTAAAAGAAAAAGTAAGAGAGGAAAAAATATCACAAAGTAGAATCTTGTCATTTTCAGCAGAAATTGCTTCCCCTGACTGTGCCAGTGTCATTGCTGTATACATCCGAAAAAAAAAAGTTTTAATCGCATGTCAGATCAGAATATCGCACCAACAAGATACGTTTCCTGATCATTTTCGCGGGCAAATTTCGCGGCAGACTTTGGCCAGTTAAAAAATCGCATCTATGCAACTGCAGCCGTATTCATTACACTCTCATTATATTTCCAGTGAGTTATACTTCGAAAAACGATTGTAGACTTCTAATCCGTAAATCAGCATTTCTTGTTCTAAATGTGCTTCGTTATTCATGCAAACAGGATTAATGTATCTGATAGCCAACGGACAGAAAAAAAAAAAGAAATTCTGACTTTTTCCCCACGCGCAGTCAGTCATAACGTGTTCTGACCGGAATTCTCTCTCTCTCTCTCTCTCTCTCTCTCTTCTCTCTCTCTCTCTCTCTCACACACACACACACACACACACACACACACATACACACACACACACACACACACACACACAATTGCAATCACACATATGCATGGCCAAACACACACACACACACACACACACACACACACACACACACAAATGCGTAAACGCACGCGTGCACACACACGTGCACACCGCACACACACACACACACACACACACACACACACACACACACACACACACACCAATGAGAGAGAGAGAGAGAGAGAGAACACGCACGCGCGCACGCGAGCGCACACATGTGCGCACGCACACAGACGGAGAAGGGCGAGCGGGGGGAGGGGGGGGGGGGTAGAGGGGGGGAGGGAGAGAGAGTGGGGTTGGGGGCGATGGAGGCCGAGTGGGGGGAAGGGGGAGGGGGAGGGGGCGGGCGAGAAACAGAGCGAGAGAAAGATCCACACCGCCAACGAGACAGAGAGAGAGAGAGAGAGAGAGAGAGAGAAGACAGAAGAGAGAAAGACAGACAGACAGACAGACAGACAGACAGACAGACAGAGAACGGCCAAGCCGCTCTCGCCAAAGCCACACAAACGACACAAACACACTCACAAACAACCCACCAAGTGATGAGAGGAGACAAGCGAACGCCAAACAAGCTCCAGCAGAAAACACGCCCCTGACATCTCCCCCTTGGAGGTGAACGACGGTCACTGCTCGGATCGTCGCCAGACTTTTCCTGAAAAGGATGAAAAAAAGAAAAGAGAACAAGAATGAAACAAGAATGAAAATAGAAGAGGAGGGAGAGAAAAAAAAAAAAAAGAAGTCGGCGATTTGAGAAGCCATTTAGTTTCATTTCCATCAGTGTCATGTTCAGGATGGTAATGTTCCCTGGCGAAGACTGTCCCAGAGGAAATGGGAGAGGGGAGGGGGATTAGATGAGGGGGGGGGGGGGGGGGCTGGAGAAGAGAGAGGGAGGGGGAGAGAGAGAGAGAGAGAGAGAGAGAGAGAGAGAGAGAGAGAGAGAGAGAGAATGTGTGTGCGTGCGTGCGTGCGTGCGTGAGAACGTGTGTGTGTGTGTGTGTGTGTGTGTGTGTGTGTGTGTGTGTGTGTGTGTGTGTGTGCGTGTGTGTGATGAATGAGAGAAGAAGAAGAAGAAGAAGAAGAAGAAGAAGAAGAAGAAGAAGAAGAAGGAGAACGAAGCAAATCTGTGGGCCACCGGTCTTTAGAAACGATTAAATGACATGACTAATACATGCTCAAAGACAAAATACGGTCATGACTGGACAGCCTTCGTTAGAAGCCCAGAAATCATATACATGTGGAGGTAGAAATGTTGGCATCGATTTTGATCATTTGGCAGACACGACGGTCTTGCCCACGCTCATTGTAAATGTGTCTAGCGAAAAGCCCAGAACAAACACACTGGAGTTTCCGAACGTTTTCAATTCATCCATATTCCAGACTTTTTGCGCACCTGCTGCACTTCTTGTTACTCACATTCAAATGCTTGTTTCTGATTTTTGTATACAAAGGACAGGTGAAAATGAAGTGAAGTTCGTTATCCATGGTATTGTGAATTAATCATTTGCTATTTAAAGTTTCAGTGGATGTTCTTCTGAATGACGAATAATTCATTGGAAGGACATCAATCTGTGGTTTACGACACATTCTCAAAACATTCTGTAATCTAAAAACGTAAAGTATCACTCCATTTCACGTGTGATTTGAAAGATGTCAGGTACATGTCTATACTCTTCCTCGATCTGTTCTAGTCCTGCCGGTAATTTCCAGCAATCTTTGCTTAAACAATGAAATAAAAAAAAGTCTAAGAGATTCTCCTGGTCAAACCATGCACAACCAAATTTCAAACTAACCAGCGTGGTTTTGATCATTGTGGCCCAGCGCACTTTACGTCTGCCACCCACATTAACGATCATGGAATTCGCGTGCTGTAGAATTCTAAACGTGTTCATCTTTAGGATTTTTAGCTGGTATTTAATGCATCTAACTGCACTATTAATGCGTCAGAGATACGTCTCAGTTTCACCGTACACAAACTTACATGGTCTTTTTAGAGGAATTAAAAAAAATTTCCAGGCAAAAATATGAAGTTTTTTTTAAAATGTTATCTAGCCTATGTAGGCCTCACATTTCAGATGCATAAATCTGCATAGGGCACACTTAAGTATAAAAAAGGTTTTGTTTTTTTTTTTCAATGTAATCCATTTTTCAAGCACATTTCGTACCTTCGAAACATGCCCTTCAGCCGTTCGCTGCAAGAGTGTCACCTCCTCTGATCAAACTCATTTGTGTTGTAAAAACAAATACCAAATGATCACACCCATTAACTACTTCCAGTTCAGTCTCATTTACAGTCCACTTTTCATGTCTACTCCAAAATCCACCCTTGCCAAAAACAACCCCCTTCGTTTTGTCTTCATTGATTTTTAGAAACAAACCTTTGCAAGCAGTATCAAAGATATCCATCCGATTTTGAAGACTTCTGGCGGTGTCTGACAAAAGAACAATATCATCAGCAAAATGTAGAGGGATTAGTTCAACAATTCCAGGTAGCAACTGAATGCCATGCATGCGATTTAATTACAAAATGTAATTTTGTTCAAGAAAAATCGAAAAAGAGTACTGGACTTAGCGTGTAACCTTTCCTTAAACCAATTGAAAAATGAGAATAATCTGTTTGAATCGGTTAGTGTATCGTCAATTGTGACACAAGATGGTAAAACTTTGTATTAAGTCATGACATAATTCCTAAACTTTCCATGCACATCATGATTCATTGATATATCAAATACAGGCTCATGTTGAGTCAAAGGCTTTCTTCAAATTTACAAAACAGGCATAACGCTTCCCTCCACTTATCGAACAATATTTCTCTGCAATAGTCTTTAAGGTACATACATGTTGAATATCCTTTCATGAAGCCGGCCCGAGGCTTCGTCAACTCGTCATGAGTTGGAACCCGTTTAAAAAAAAAAAACAACTTATGTTTGACGTAGCTGCGACGCATTTACTTATTATGCTCAATAAGGAAATGATTTTGTTTATCTGTCAGTTCGAGTCCCATCGCTTTTTTAAAACAGTATCAAAGACAGTGTCAAATAGTTTTGTCATGAAAGCGATTGAGACTGATCCCCAAGTTGTTTCAATATTTCAGGCATTATTCCACTAATGGTGCATGCTTTACCCTTTTTCAGCTTACAAATTGCTTCGATCACGTTATTTTCCAGTACAAATTTCTAATATCATCACGACTTGCCTATGCTTTTGGTTTTTCCTTTGATTAATTTGTCGTTGAAATGACGCCGAAAAGGAGAAACTATTGATCCTCAGTTATGTTTGGACATACATTTATATTCGTCCGATCAGATTCTTTTCTAACATTTTTCCCAAAACGTCTGCTGTCCTTGACATAGGAAGCAAACTGTTTGGACTTGTCACGCTCAAAACTGTGTCTTTTCTTCTTACTTAGTTTTGTATTTTTTCCTATGATCAACTTAAATCACTCGGTGTTCAGCTTGTTTCTTTCGTTTGAACATTGTTAGTGACCATCGAGCTTTAAACTTGAATCTGTTCCACTCTCTGTCAAACCAAGAAGCAGTTCTAGTGTTCCCTGGTATGTTAATGTGTTTTTCTTTGCGTACGTTCACTCGAACGTAACTGGGCTTATTAAACCAAATCAGTATAATGCTCTTGAAAGTGACTCTTGAAATGCTTCAGAGAGAGAGAGAGAGAGAGAGAGAGAGAGAGAGAGAGAGGAGAGAGAGAGAGAGAGAGAGAGAGATGCACATTCTTTTTTTGTTTTCTCTTTCGTTTCTTCTGTCTTTCACCCTTTTTCTTTTTCTCTCTCTCTGTTCTTTCTTCTACCACTCTTGTTTTCTGTTCTTTTTGTCACTCGTTTATGATAAGTTATCAAGCACGTTAAATCAAAGAACGTTAACTCATGACTAAAAACATGGAGATGAATAAAGACTATATATGTATGTGTATAAGCCAGCGCGCATGCTCTCGGGATTGTCTTTGCTTTTACATCGGTTATACGCATGCATACACTCGCACGTGAATAACAAATGGCCAGAAGAAAGCTAGAAAAAGAAAATGAATGAATGAATCAGTCAATCAATCAATCAGTCAATCGACCGATCAATTTAAAAATTATTGGACAGAATTCACAGGGGAGCCTGCAAGTTGTCTACACCGGTTTTTGACCTTTGCCTGACCGGCGATTGTTATTCTTCCCACCATCCCTTTCGCTTCCTTCTTTTCAACCTTCCTTCCTTCACATTTCGTTACTTCCTCCTTTCTTCCTTTGTCTCTTTACTGCTTCCTCTATTCTTCTCTGGCTGCCTTTCCTTTATTTCTTTCCTTCATTTTTTTCTTCTCTCTACCCGTCTTTTTGGTGCCATTTTTCCCTTTTCGTTCCTCCATTTACTTGTTCGTATTTGCATGCTTTCATCCCCTTTTTTTCCCCTTGATTCGTTTGTTCCTTCTGTATGTTTGGCTTGTTTTTTCTGTCTCCTCTTACTTGTTTTTTTCTTTTCTTTCTTTCTTCTCTCCCCCCCCCCTCCCCCCGTCTTTCTCACTTCCTCTTTCCCATCATTGTGTTTCCACTTTTTCTTTCTTTTTTTCTTTTTCTTCCTTTCTTCCTCTTCTCTTCTTCCTCTTTCCTCTTCTTTCTTCTCCTTCTTTCGTCGTTTGTCTTCTTTTTCTTCTTCGTCTTCTTCTTCTTCTTCTGTCCGTCTGTCTGCCTGTCTCTGTCTGTCTGTCTGCCTGTCTGCTTGCCTGTCTGTCTTTTTCGACCTGGTCATGTATGTATGTCTCGCTTGTTTCTGTGTCTCTTTATCTCTGCTTCTCTCCCCACCCCCCCACCCCCCCCCCCCACCTTCCTCCCTCCGTCGTTCCCCCACCTCCCTCTCTCTCTCTCTCTCTCTCTCTCTCTCTCTCTCTCTCTCTCACACACACACACACACACGCACGCACACACACACCACACACACTTGCATGGCTGCCTGTCTGATGGTCAGTCTGTCTGTCTGTCTGTCTTCTCCTCCCTCCTTTCCGTTTGATAGACGTATGTGATCAGGGTCGCTAACCTGATACAACCGAAGCAGATCTGAATTTTTGTTTGTTTGTTTTAGCTCTGGATGAACATGCACACCGGAGCACGTGAACTCTTCTTCGCGGGTCTTTTAGTTAACCCTTTGGATCCTAATCCTCGTAGATCCTTCACAGTCTGGCGAGCTACGGACGGCTTTGCTGGTTGTTTGGATAACTGATTGGCGGATTGATTGGCTGCAAATTTTTCTCTGTCTTGGAACAACATTACAAATAAATATGTTTGTTTTCCTTTTAAACAGTTTTACGTATAACTGTACGTGGACACTGGTTAAAAAGTCGTTTCGCAGCTTAATGGCCGTGGTAGCAGCGAACTGTTCGAGGATCATCATGTCTTGGGTATGGAATTATTGATCACGGCACCTACCCCCGCCACACCCACTCCAACCACCACCACCACCACACCACCCCACCACCACACCACACCACCTCAACTGCCTTCCTGAACAGAATCAGTTCCCATTTACTGCTGGGTGGACAGAGATGAAGTTTAAACCATAAGAATCGTATCCCACGAGGCGTTTGAAACCAGTGCCGCCCAAAGCTTGTAACATTAAATTGCAGGCTAGCTGATATGAGCGCTTGACTGGCATTATTTCTGGGTTACATTCACCCAAAACTAAGTCGCATGCAAATCTAGGGATCCAACTATGCGCTTTTTAAAAACAAAATCTTTGGGTTGTGGCGACTTATATAACAAATTCAGACACAGCACGTTTCAACAGGAACGGAAAGGGTTAAGAATGATGTTGTTCAGAGTCCGTGCTTCAAATAAGATATAGTTCCACGCTGCGTGTCCGTGATTCGCTCTCTGACACAGGAACCGTCTGCTGAAGCCTGCGCCCTTTACACAGAAAAATATCAGTTCATCTGTCAAGTGGACAAAAGGAACACCTTACTACAGCGACAGATTCTTTCGTGGAGACAATCGGCAAAAGGTTAATGGGTCTGGTTTGCCTTTTGAAGATGTTTATTGTTTCATTTGTCCATTTATTTGTTTGTTTGCTTGTTTGCTTTGTTATATTTTAATACATTTCGGCTCTGAGTGTTTGTATTTCACGCGATTTCCTCTTATTTTAAACGGGATCGTTTCGTTTTTCATGTTTGTTTATTTATTGTATTTTATCATATGGATAATGTGCGTTGTTCAGTTGTTTTTGTTGCTTTTTTTTCCCCGATCAGTTTACTTTATTACATTGATTCGTATAATATCTTAATTCTCTTTGTTTTCTGTTATTCATTACTTTATCTGATTGTAAATCTACACTAATTCTGATGTACTATACCTTTCTGTCGGCAGCACACTAAAGACACAGACATGTCACGTAACTAGACTCCACGTGAAATGATATACGCCCCCCCCCCCCCTCTCTCTCTCTCTCTCTCTCTCTCTCAACGGGGGAGCTGGAGTGGATGTCAGTGGTGAACACCATGTGGGATCGCGTCTGAAAAAATAGCAAATTATACATGTTATAGGCATTGCTGTGGACCCATTTCTGGCAGAGACTGATGTGAGGTGCCATGCCTTCAGAAACGTTGGATTTCAGACAGCGATGTGGTCTCTTTGTTTTTGTTTTTGTGTCGTTTATGAAGAAACGTGCAAATTCAAATCTACCGCGACTGGGACTGACATTGAAAACCAGGACAACCCGGTGTCGTGTGTGGTTTCCTCCTCACCCATTTCTTCTGGGGGAGTTTGCTGCTGTTACGATGCGGCGACGTTGAACTGAATCCAGGACCC
>CM065720.1:63902097-63907097 GCA_033310375.1 Conus canariensis | reverse complement strand
ATTTTGAAGACTTCTGGCGGTGTCTGACAAAAGAACAATATCATCAGCAAAATGTAGAGGGATTAGTTCAACAATTCCAGGTAGCAACTGAATTTCCATGCATGCGATTTAATTACAAAATGTAATTTTGTTCAAGAAAAATCGAAAAAGAGTACTGGACTTAGCGTGTAACCTTTCCTTAAACCAATTGAAAAATGAGAATAATCTGTTTGAATCGGTTAGTGTATCGTCAATTGTGACACAAGATGGTAAAACTTGTATTAAGTCATGACATAATTTCCCCCAAACTTTCCATGCACATCATGATCATTGATATATCAAATACAGGCTCATGTTGAGTCAAAGGCTTTCTTCAAATTTACAAAACAGGCATAACGCTTCCCTCCACTTATCGAACAATATTTCTCTGCAATAGTCTTTAAGGTACATACATGTTGAATATCCTTTCATGAAGCCGGCCCGAGCTTCGTCAACTCGTCATGAGTTGGAACCCGTTTAAAAAAAAAAAACAACTTAATGTTTGACGTAGCTGCGACGCAATTTACTTATTATGCTCAATAAGGAAATGATTTTGTTTATCTGTCAGTTTCGAGTCCCATCGCTTTTTTAAAACAGTATCAAAGACAGTGTCAAATAGTTTTGTCATGAAAGCGATTGAGACTGATCCCCAAGTTTTTTTCAATATTTTCAGGCATTATTCCACTAATGGTGCATGCTTTACCCTTTTTCAGCTTACAAATTGCTTCGATCACAGTTATTTTCCAGTACAAATTTCTAATATCATCACGACTTGCCTATGCTTTTGGTTTTTTTTCCTTTGATTAATTTGTCGTTGAAATGACGCCGAAAAGGGAGAAACTAAATTGATCCTCAGTTATGTTTGGACATACATTATATATTCGTCCGATCAGATTCTTTTCTAACATTTTTCCCAAAACGTCTGCTGTCCTTGACATAGGAAACAAACTGTTTGGGCTTGTCACGCTCAAAACTGTGTCTTTCTTCTTACTTAGTTTTGTATTTTTTCCTATGATCAACTTAAATCACTCGTGTTCAGCTTGTTTCTTTCGTTTGAACATTGTTAGTGACCATCGAGCTTTAAAAATTGAATCTGTTCCACTCTCTGTCAAACCAAGAAGCAGTTCTAGTGTTCCCTGGTATGTTAATGTGTTTTTCTTTGCGTACGTTCACTCGAACGTAAACTGGGCTTATTAAACCAAATCAGTATAATGCTCTTGAAAGTGACTCTTGAAATGCTTCAGAGAGAGAGAGAGAGGAAAAGAGAGAGAGAGAGAGAGAGAGAAGAGAGGAGAGAGAGGAAGAGAGAGAGATGCAACATTCTTTTTTGTTTTCTCTTTCGTTTCTTCTGTCTTTCACCCTTTTTCTTTTTCTCTCTCTCTGTTCTTTCTTCTACCACTCTTTTTTCTGTTCTTTTTGTCACTCGTTTATGATAAGTTATCAGAGCACGTTAAATCAAAGAACGTTAACTCATGACTAAAAACATGGAGATGAATAAAGACTATATATGTATGTGTATAAGCCAGCGCGCATGCTCTCGGGATTGTCTTTGCTTTTACATCGGTTATACGCATGCATACACTCGCACGTGAATAACAAATGGCCAGAAGAAAGCTAGAAAAAGAAAATGAATGAATGAATCAGTCAATCAATCATCAGTCAATCGACCGATCAATTAAAAATTATTGGACAGAATTCACAGGGGAGCCTGCAAGTTGTCTACACCGGTTTTTTTTGACCTTTGCCTGACCGGCGATTGTTATTCTTCCCACCATCCCTTTTCGCTTCCTTCTTTTAACCTTCCTTCCTTCACATTTCGTTACTTCCTCCTTTCTTCCTTTGTCTCTTTAAACTGCTTCCTCTATTCTTCTCTGGCTGCCTTTCCTTTATTTCTTTCCTTCATTTTTTTTCTTCTCTCAAACCCGCCCTTTTTTGGTGCCATTTTTCCCTTTTCGTTCCTCCATTTACTTGTTCGTATTTGCATGCTTTCATCCCCCTTTTTTTTTCCCCTTGATTCGTTTGTTCCTTCTGTATGTTTGGCTTGTTTTTTTCTGTCTCCTCTTACTTGTTTTTTTCTTTTCTTTCTTCTTCTCTCCCCCCCCCCCCCTCCCCCCGTCTTTCTCACTTCTTTTTTCCCATCATGTGTTTCCACTTTTTCTTTTTTTTTCCTTTCTTCCTTTCTTCCTCTTCCTCTTCCTCTTCTTCTTCTTCTTCTCTTTCGTCGTCGTTGTCTCTTTTTTCTCTTCGTCTTCTTCTTCTTCTTCTTCTTCCTCTTCCTCTTCTTCTTCTTCTTCCTCTTCTTCTTCTTCTTCTTCTTCTTCTTCTTCTTCTTCTCTTTCGTCGTCGTTGTCTTCTTTTTCTTCTTCTTCGTCTTCTTCTTCTTCTTCTGTCCGTCTGTCTGCCTGTCTCTGTCTGTCTGTCTGCCTGTCTGCTTGCCTGTCTGTCTTTTTCGACCTGGTCATGTATGTATGTCTCGCTTGTTTCTGTGTCTCTTTATCTCTGCTTCTCTCCCCCACCCCCCCCCCCCCCCCCCCCCCCCCACCTTCCTCCCTCCGTCGTTCCCCCACCTCCCTCTCTCTCTCTCTTCCTCTCTCTCTCTCTCTCACACACACACACACACACACACACACACACACACGCACACACACACACACACACTTGCATGGCTCCTGTCTGATGGTCAGTCTGTCTGTCTGTCTGTCTTCTCCTCCCTCCTTTCCGTTTGATAGACGTATGTGATCAGGGTCGCTAACCTGATACAACCGAAGCAGATCTAATTTTTGTTTGTTTGTTTTAGCTCTGGATGAACATGCACACCGGAGCACGTGAACTCTTCTTCGCGGGTCTTTTAGTTAACCCTTTGGATCCTAATCCTCGTAGATCCTTCACAGTCTGGCGAGCTACGGACGGCTTTGCTGGTTGTTTGGATAACTGATTGGCGGATTGATTGGCTGCAAATTTTTCTCTGTCTTGGAACAACATTACAAATAAATATGTTTGTTTTCCTTTTAAACAGTTTTACGTATAACTGTACGTGGACACTGGTTAAAAAGTCGTTTCGCAGCTTAATGGCCGTGGTAGCAGCGAACTGTTCGAGGATCATCATGTCTTGGGTATGGAATTATTGATCACGGCACCTACCCCGCCACACCCCACTCCAACCACCACCACCACCACCACCACCACCACCACCTCAACTGCCTTCCTGAACAGAGTCAGTTCCCATTTACTGCTGGGTGGACAGAGATGAAGTTTTAAACCATAAGAATCGTATCCCACGAGGCGTTTGAAACCAGTGCCGCCCAAAGCTTGTAACATTAAATTGCAGGCTAGCTGATATGAGCGCTTGACTGGCATTATTTCTGGGTTACATTCACCCAAAACTAAGTCGCATGCAAATCTAGGGATCCAACTATGCGCTTTTAAAAACAAAATCTTTGGGTTGTGGCGACTTATATAACAAATTCAGACACAGCACGTTTCAACAGGAACGGAAAGGGTTAAGAATGATGTTGTTCAGAGTCCGTGCTTCAAATAAGATATAGTTCCACGCTGCGTGTCCGTGATTCGCTCTCTGACACAGGAACCGTCTGCTGAAGCCTGCGCCCTTTACACAGAAAAATATCAGTTCATCTGTCAAGTGGACAAAAGGAACACCTTACTACAGCGACAGATTCTTTCGTGGAGACAATCGGCAAAAGGTTAATGGGTCTGGTTTGCCTTTTGAAGATGTTTATTGTGTTTCATTTGTCCATTTATTTGTTTGTTTGCTTGTTTGCTTTGTTATATTTTAATACATTTCGGCTCTGAGTGTTTGTATTTCACGCGATTTCCTCTTATTTTAAACGGGATCGTTTCGTTTTCATGTTTGTTTATTTATTGTATTTTATCATATGGATAATGTGCGTTGTTCAGTTGTTTTTGTTGCTTTTTTTTCCCCGATCAGTTTACTTTATTACATTGATTCGTATAATATCTTAATTCTCTTTGTTTTCTGTTATTCATTACTTTATCTGATTGTAAATCTACACTAATTCTGATGTACTATACCTTTCTGTCGGCAGCACACTAAAGACACAGACATGTCACGTAACTAGACTCCACGTGAAATGATATACGCCCCCCCCCCCCCCTCTCTCTCTCTCTCTCTCTCTCTCTTCAACAAAAGGCGCTCATTTATGTTATGCAATGGCTGATTTGCTAACAAGTAAATTGAAATATGATTCCAGAGCTAAAACGACTAGAAAAAAGAAACTGGTCGCGCAGCAGATTTTTGCTCTTTCGTTGAAAACAGAAGATGGTATTTCAGCACATTCCGAAGCGGTTCCATGCCGCTCATTCCGTCTCCTTGTCCAAAGCCACAGCCTGGCTTGTCCCGCCACAGCTCCGGCATCAGCAATCTACAGGGAGCAGTCAGTGTCAAATCGTCATGAGGCAACCCACCAGAGGAGACACTGCACTGCTGCCGAGTCACTTCGGTGGTGTTCAGTGCTGACTGTTCTGATCCAACATACGCACACTAAGCCCCGTTTTGGCGGCTGTCATTTTTTAGTCTCGGAGCCTGCGTGAGTGAGCTCTCCCTCCGGAAGGCGTCACTACGTCAGTCCGACGATAGTCCTCATGAATTTGAGGTGACCCTGATAGAACCTCGCCTCGCGCATAGCCGGAATAGCTCAGTTGGTAGAGCGCCGGACTCGTAATATTGGTGATCCTGGGGTTGCGGGTTCGAACCTCCGCCAGGGCGTTTCGGTACAGGGGTATTTTTCCCTCGGAGTTAACATTGGTTCTGACTCCATTTCCCATACAGTCCTTCGAATGAGACTATAAACCGAGGTTCCGTGTGTGAACGCACGCATAACATCTTGCACACACGTAAAATCCCATCACCAACTTTCGGAAGAATAGGCCAGTTTGACCGTTGGTATGGATGACAAGTTACGCATAGCATGCACCCTGCGTGAGAAATGGAAAGAATGAAGGAA
>CM065720.1:63889746-63896997 GCA_033310375.1 Conus canariensis | reverse complement strand
GAGAGAGAGGGGAGAGGGGAGGAGAAGCGCAAATGTACAAGTGACAGCAGTTAAAGACACTGACATTTACAACAGGGGGGGGCTGGGGTTTTTTTGCGGGGAATTCCGTTCTTACCGAGCGGAACCAAACAGTTTATTGTAACACAATTTAAAAGACGGACACCTGGTGGCTCAAACTTCTTTTTCTTTCATCGTGCAGAAACCACTCTTTTTCAACGCACTAGACCCGCCTTGTCCACAATACCCCCTTTCCCACCCACACCTATCCTCTCTCTCTCTCTCTCTCTCTCTCTCTCTCTCCTCTCTCTCTCTCTCTCTCTCTCTCTCTCTCATCGGCTATCTGTGTATCAAATAAGTATCTGATACACGGATAGAACCAATGATAACATATGCAGCAGAAATATGAGGGCTCGAAGAAAATCTGCTGATGGAAAAAGTCCATACTTTTGCTATTAAAAGGTTCCTAAATATTCCATTGCATTCATCAAAAACAATGGCATATGGTGATTCTGAAATATATCCCCTGTACATTCGATCGTTCGGGAAATGCGTTAAATATTGGCTAAAACTTACCCAGCTACCTACAAGCAGGTTATGTAAACAAGCATATGATATGTTAGTACATCAATTTGAGCTAGGAAAGCACAATTGGGTTGCTACTGTAAAGCGGATCTTGACAGTAACCGGTCTGGTATAGCACCGTTCAGTCAGGGGTTGGTGTAAAAAAAACATTTATGCTGGAATTTAAAGACCGTCTCATCTCATGTTATAAACAAAACTGGCATTCCAAGATGGAAGATGATGTGAAATATTCCTGGTTCTATTCTTTTAAAAGTATCTTACAGCCAGAAAAAATTCTGACTGTAGTTACTAATAAATGGCATAGGGATATGTTCGCTAGATTGAGAAGTAGGACACTTGGACTGAATGCAAACAAAAGATGGTTTAGTTCTGAATGTACTGTGGATGACTTGTGTGCAATGTGTCCAGATGGTGTGAGAGAAAATGAAGATCAGTTTATATTCCATTGTACAGCTTATCATGAGATCAGACAGAAGTCCCAACTTTTCAGCATTGTTGCCACAAAAAAATTGTAACCTTTATAGTTTGTTATCCTCTGACGATAACAGGATAATATCTCTTCTGGCTAAGTACGTTGCAGAAGCATCTAATGTCAGGGGAAAGAAATGTTCGGTAACAACTACTAGTGTTTGAGTTTGTTTTTTCATGTACCTTACGCAGCTTGATGACCTTATTTAAAATGCTTTCGATCTCTTCACTATCATGAATAATAGTGAAATGGATGTTCATGACTTATGTGGTCCAGCGGAAATGATTTATTTCAGAGAATATGTGTGCCCGTTTATGGCGCTTGTATAAATGATTATGTTATTAAGAAAATTACATAGTCATTTTGAATGTTGAAAAAAGTACGTAATTTTCCTTTTCTACTACATGGTTTCGAGTCCTGACATTAATATGAATGTTCTCAGTTTTGAATTTTTGTTTATTTGCATTACTTTTTTCGGCGTTGCAAGTATTAATGCACACCCCCTTGACATAAAAGCTATATGTAGGCCATTGTCAATAAAAACGTATCTGAAGCGTCTGAAGCGTCTCTCATCGGCTTCTGGTTAGGTCTTGTTGTTATCTCTGTTTTGTCTCATCCCACCCCACTCCCTTTATCTATTCATCTATTTGTACTTTTTTTTTTTTTTTTTTTTGTGGGGGGGGGGTTTGGTTAATCATATCTAACTCTCCTCCAGTCCACCTCTTGAAAAGACTAGAATACGCTGTGAAATGAATGAAAAGAAAGAGAAGGCAGGAGGAAGGCAGCAAAAGAAGAGACTGAGGGGAGACAGGAAAGGAGAAAAGGGAGAGGAGGAAGAGGGGGGGGGGGATGGTTTAACTGCAGGAAGCAAATGAGACACCGACAAGGACTAAAGCCGATTATTGACATCACAGCGCAGGTAGACCTTTCAGCCCAAAATAAATGAATAATAACAAACACCAGAAAATAAATGCTAACATCAGCTTCATCATGACTATTAGCAGCAGCTGCAGCAGCAACAACAACAACAACGACAGAGGCAGAAGCAACGTCTGTAATAGCCACAAATACAACAGAGAAACAAACCAAAAAACAAACAAACAAACAACCTGGATGAACAGGAAGAAAAGCCACACACACACACACACACACACACACACACACACCACACACTACACTACGTAGATATATCCACCACCACCCCCTTCTCTTTTTCTTTAGCAGTCTACAACTCCCCCCCCCCCCCCCCCCCCCCCCCCCCCCGAGCCCTCCCCTTCCTCAACACAGACATAATGTTCTTGTGGATCTCATTTCAATCGTTTGAGCGGTGTTTCTGTCCGGTTCTTTCTATCTGTCTGTTTGTTTTTTTCTTTCTTTTTTTTTTTTATTAGAGTGTTTGTTTGTTTTAACTTTTTGCTGTTGTTGTTGTTGCTGTTGTTGTTGCTGTATTTTCTTCTTCTTCTTCTTCTTCATCTTCTTCTTCGTCTTCTTCTTCTTCTTCTTCTTTGTTCTGCTTATCATCTTCCTCCTCCTCTCTTCTCCTCCTTCTTCTTCTTCTTCTTCTTTTCAATCCTCCTCCTCCTCCTCTTCTTCAACCTCCTAATTCTTCTCCTTTCCCTTACTCTTCTTCTTCTTCTTCTTCGTCATCGTCGTCGTTGTCGTCGTCGTCGTCGTCGTCTCCCCTTCGTCCTCCTTCTCCTGTTCCTCCTCTTCTTTTTCCTTGCGTCTTTTTCCACGCTTGTTCTCTCATATGCTTTGACTGATTTGGGAGGGGAAGAAAATCAATGTGATGTCCAAAGGCAAGGCACCTGGTGGCATGGCTGATCATCGGCCAGTGTATTGATTTTGATCGTTTTGTGTTTCGTGCTGGGCGTTTAAAGTGTGCACACGGAGTATGCTTACGGTAAAAGCCATGTGGACCTTCTAACGAAAAGTCACGTATCCGGGAGCGAGAACACGCTTGAAAAGACACAAGCACACACACATACACACACACACACACACACACACACACACACACACACACACACACACACACACACACACAGCGCCCCTCTCTCTGTTCTCGCTTTACATCTCCGTCCACCTTCATGGTTTACATACACGCGCGCGCGTGCACCACACACACACACACACACACACACACACACACACACACACACACACACACACACACAAGCACGCGCGCGTGCGCGCACACACACACACACACACACATACATACACACGTATACACGCACAACACACACACCACACACACACACACACACACACACACACTCATACATGCCTAGGGCTTAACCATACTTATGTACCCTACCCACACATACTTTCAAGTAGATTTCACAATGTTTGTTGTTAAAGAAACTACTCACAACCGCTGTGTGCCTGAGCGCGCTCATCTGCTCACACATACTGTCACCCACACACACACATATACACCCTTTCAGTCGTGTAAGTTTAGATGACATGATCTACTCAGTCACTTATGTCTGTGGCTTGCAAGATAAACCCCAGGCAGAAGTTTGTGCCAGCTCTCTTTTGAAATGGTGCGAAATCTTCTTTTGCTGGTGGTAGCTCTTGCTCTTCCTTTTCAGTTAAAGTGTGCAGCTGCTTCTTCTCTTCAAATTTTGTTCTGCGAGGTGAATGATCGAATGATGACCTCGCTGTCTGATTGTTGTTGGTGGTGGTGGTGGTTATGTGTGTGTGTGTGCGTGTGTGCGTGCGTGTGTGTGTGTGTGTGTGTGTGTGTGTGTGTGTGTGGTGTGTGTGTGCGTGCGTGCGTGCGTGCGTGCGTGCGTGCGTGCGTGCGTGCGTGCGTGCGTGCGTGGTGTGTGTGTGTGTGTGTGTGTGTGTGTGTGTGTGTTTGCGCGCGCGCGCGCGCTCTGTGTATGTGTGTGTGTGTGTGTGTGTGTGTGTGTGTGTGTGTGTGTGTGTTTTCTTGAATTAATATCACAATTTTCTTTTGACTTTGAATTCTTTTAAGCTGTAGTAGTCGGCCATGTTTTGGATGCCTTACCAGTTAGCCTTGCCCTGTTGAAGCAGATCAACTCATTCAGTCTGCATACCTCTTGTATGGAAGCCATTGAAAGCGGATGTCACTGCTTCAATCGTCCATTGTAAGACTGGAAATGCATCAAGTTATGTGCGTGTGTCTCTATCTCTCCTCGGATTATTTGGCTATTTCATTTCACTTCGTATCTCCAGCCCGACCATAGACGGCTAAGCCGCCGTCTGTAGAATTCTGTGAAGGCGAAAAAAGAGAGCAGGGTGATCCAGGAAAAAGATTAATTGCAGGAAGAAAATCAGACATGAACAAGGCGAGGCCATTGGAAGTCGATTATTGACGTCATTGCATTACATAGTCTGCAGGCGTCTGTGAGCAGAGACAGGAAGAGAGAGACTAGACAAACTAATTAAACCTTCTCTCTCTCTCTCTCTCTCTCTCTCTCTCTCTCTGTGTGTGTGTGTGTGTGTGTGTGTGTGTGTGTGTGTGTGTGTGTGTGTGTGTGTGTGTGTTGCATTATTTATTCTCTCTTTCATCGCCCTCCCTCTCTCATTCTCCCATTTCTGGAAGAAATGATTATCAAAGATTTGAGAGACAGACAGACAGACAGACAGAGACAGAGCCAGCCAGCCAGACAGACAGACAGAGACAGAGAGGCAGAGGCAGACAGGCAGAGACAGAAAGTCAGAGAGCGAGAGAGAGACAGAGACAGAGAGAAAGACGGGGTGAGTGTAAATCGATCGGGGAAGATTGAGGAGCTCGAGTGAGGGGAGATTAATTTTGCTAAGGAATGATGAGGATGACATGTTAGAGGCTGTCAGAAACGGAAGAACTCTATTATAAGCCCACTGTAACTGGAACCACAAGATCCATCAAAGTAGGGAGATGAGGATTAAGGACTGCACGTAACACACGCCAAAGACATGAAACACACAAGGAAGGAGACAGAAAGGATATTAGGGAAGTAAGAGAGCTGAGAGAAGAAGAAAGAAGAAGAAGAAGAAGAAGAAGAAGAGAGAGAGAGAGAGAGAGAGAGAGAGAGAGAGAGAGAGAGAGAGAGAGAGAGAGAGAGAGAGAGAGAGAATCAGACAGTGTTGAACATCAAAATGTTTTTGTTTTGTTTTATGAAAAACAAAACAAAACAACAACAACAACAACAAAAAACGGGTAGTACTGCAATTTCATGGCCCAATGTACTTTTATGACACTAATAAAGCAAAGTTTATAGAGGAAGCTGAGGTGCCGTTAAGAGGGTGCTAAACATCTCACTCCACGGCCCGCAGACAACTCAGCAAAATGTTCTTGTTGATGCTGATGTTGATGTTGATGCAGTTGCTGGTCAAGCCTTCAGAGTTGGAGGAAAACAGGAGGAAAGAATGACACGAAGGTGGAGGACAAGGGTTTATTTTTATCTTTCTCATCGTGCATGCCAATTTAATGAGGATTACAAATAGGGGACCATGGTGTTCCCCGTTGGACAGAGACCACGTTTATTCTTATTATAATCCCGACGTCAGCCAGGCCCGAGAGATACAGTCACCTACGGCTATGGTCAGGACATGTGAGCAACTTTCTCAGAAACGTATCCATGAAGCAGATGAAATTCGACTGCGTTGCTTCTGTTTTCCCCCCTTTGAGCCCGTACCACGCTCATTTCTAGGCAGAAGTCGATGGGGGATGGATAATCCCACCAATAAATGGTCCTAAGAAGAATCGAACCCCCAACCTCCCAGCCAGCAGTCCACGAAGCTGACCGCTGCAACCTGGTGGCTGCTAAGAGTGGAATAACGCCATTGGTGACACTCAGACAATGAGGAGACTGGGGACCCAGATTGACCGTCAGCCGATAGCGGAGTGAGGGCCTAACGACTTGGTGTTGTTGTACGTGCCGAATCAAATCATGAGGACTGATGTCATCGTTTTGCATGGCCAGTCAGGTCATGATCACTGATGTAACTGTGTTACATGCCGCGTCATGTCATGACCATTGGTGGCACTGCATTACATGCTCAGTCAGGTCATGATCACTGATGTAACTGTGTTACGTGCCGCGTCATGTCATGACCATTGGTGACATTGTATTACATGCTCAGTCAGGTCATGATCACTGATGTAACTGTGTTACATGCCGCGTCATGTCATGACCATTGGTGGCACTGCATTACATGCTCAGTCAGGTCATGATCACTGATGTAACTGTGTTACGTGCCGCGTCAAGTCATGACCATTGGTGACATTGTATTACATGCTCAGTCAAGTCATGATCACTGATGTATTTGTATTACATGCTCAGTCAAGTCATGATTATTGATGTATTTGAATACATGCTCAGTCAAGTCATGATTGGTGATGACATTGGATTACATGCTCAGTCAAGTCATGATTACTGATGTAATTGTATTACATGCTCAGTCAAGTCATCATTGATGATGATATTGGATTGCATGACGAGGCAAACAATAAATACTAATGGTATTGTATTACACGCTGAGACAAGTCATGATTAGCTAATGTCGTTACGGTACATGCAGAGTCAAGTCATGATAAATGACGTCATTGTATTACATGACGAATCAAGACATAATTACTGAAGTCATTGTTTTACATGCCGGGTCAAGTCATCATGACTGACGTCATTCCATGGCATGCTGAGTCAAATCATGATCAATAACGTATTTCCAGTACATGTCGAGGCGAGTCGTGATTAATGATGTCACTGAATTAAACGCTGAATCAAGTCATGAATGCTAAAGTTATTGTGTTATTTGCTGTGTCAAGTTAGAATTACTGATTTTATTGTATCACATGCAGAGTCAAGATATAATTATTGATGTCATTGTATTACATGCCGATTCAAGTCATGATTAATGACGTCATTGTACTACATACCGATTCAAGTCATGATTTAATGATGTCGTTGTATTACATACGGATTCAAGTCATGATTAATGACGTCATTGTACTACATACCGGTTCTAGTCATGATTAATGATGTCGTTGTACTACATACCGATTGAAGTCATGATTAATGATGTCATTGTATTACATACCGATTCTTCAAGTCATGATTAACGATGTCATTGTATTACATACCCACTAAAGTCATGATTAATGATGTCATTGTATTACATACCGATTCTTCAAGTCATGATTAATGATGTCATTGTATTACATACCGACTTAAGTCATGATT
>CM065720.1:63874746-63882246 GCA_033310375.1 Conus canariensis | reverse complement strand
CTGTGGTGAAGTGGTTAACGTCGAGAACTTGCGGGTTGGGAGATCGTGGGTTTGATTCCGTTCAGAGGAATTTACGTGTTGGATTTTTCGACCGAGGCTCATTCATTCAGTAAACCAATCATTCATTTATTGATCAATCCACTTACTCGTTCGCTTACTGAATCAGACATTCAGATAGTTAATCGATCAGTCACTTTTAATAAATCACTCGCTAGTCCTACACTTTATCATTCTCTCACTCTCTCACTTGCTTATTCGATGATCACTCACTCACACTCGCTCACTTAGTCATCGCTTGCTTACTCAGTCGCTTACTCACACACCCAATCATTTTATCATATCTTGATTACTCGAAAGTCACTCATACACTCATTCACTCGCTCATCACTTGATTGCTCGATAGTCTCTCAAGCACGCACTCACTCACTTCCTGACTCACTCACTTCCTCGATCATTCTTTCATTCATTTAATCACCTGCTAATTTCACTCACTTCCTCATTCTGAGCCCCGTCCCCTTTGCCCCCCCCCCCCCCCTCCCCCTCCATTTCTCCGTCCACTTACATCGTCCAGATGAAGCAGCGTGACCTTGGTATCGTCACTGACTTCCACCGGTCTCTACCTTCAATCATGCGTGACATGCTAGAGTAGCTGTGTGTGGGTAGCCCGTCAAGTACATGCCCTCGCGTTTCCATAAACAGCTTAGCTTATTTCTGAATCAGTGCAGCTTCTCAGTAACGTTGTGCAATTCCTTCAGCAAAGTGTGGAAGCACACAGCTGCTGGCATCTACCGCTTCTATTCTAAGACTACAGCCAGCACCAGACGTGGAAACCCAGGACCATGTCTCTGGCATAAAAGGTCAGAGGAAAGGCATCACCCGAGGGTGTTGTCAGCTCCCCCCCCCCCCACCCCCACCCTTCCTGAGACGTGGCTTTTTGGGCGGGATTGATCGGTAACAAATACTACTCAGACTGATCGATCGGACTTCCTAACATAATTGAAACGTGCACGAAAAGAAAAGGAACTGACGTTGTGAGTATTCCTGAATTAGTGCGGTCTCACAGAGATGTAAATAGAGGACTGTTCAGTTTACCTGTGAGTGTCTCCCCGTGGGAGAGACATGCATGGTACTGAAAATAGAATCCGGTACCGAAGGTCTTTTGAAGCTCTTGGTAGGCTATCTATGAAGAAAAAAAAAGAGACATATTGTCCTTTCTTTCTTTTATATACAAATGTATATATGTCACAGGCATGACCTGTGGCTTTGAAGCATACCAAGCATTTACTGGAAAAAGGTACCTTTTCATGCCCCTTTCCCTTTATAACGCAGGTCTATCTGTGACGTTCTATTACTGAAATGACCTTTGATGTTTGTTGCATTACTCTTTATAAAGAAATGGAAGGCATTAGGGTCAGGTCTTACGATTGGTTTCTAACTCACACACACAAACGCGCGCGTTCGCACGCACACACATACACACACAAACACACACACACACACACACACACACACACACACACGCACACGCACAAGCACGCACGCACGCACACGCACACGCATATGCATGCACGCGCGCACATCCACACTCACACATGTCTGAGTAGATGTCTATTCAGACGTACACGTAATTGAACACACGCACGTATATATATATATATATATATATATATATATATATATTTTATATTCAGAAGTACACGTAATTGAACACACGCACGCATATATATATATATATATATATATATATATATATATATATATTGCGTGCGTGTGTTCAATTACGTGTACGTCTGAATAGACATCTAAATTCATCGGAGATAAATTAAAATTGGCATTGCAAAAATAAATACGTAAATAAACAAAACAATAAAAACAAACAAACAAACAAAAAAACTAGCACGATCTGGCGCATTCATTCAACCCTAAAGAAAAATACACTGAAGGGCTTGACATCAGCTAGACTGCCTACTGCAGATGTGTTTTGTTGTTGTTGGTTTTGTTTTTCTTATAGATGCACACTGCTTTCCTACGCTGACAGCCTCTATCGACAGTTCTGCAGATCCATCCTTCTGAATGCTACACCCACCGTCAGGCGTACACACCAGTCTGTCAACGTGCTGTTAATGGCTTCTCACCAGAATGTCTTATGTCTCGGCATTTGATACAGTCACGATTCAAATGAAGTTGTTGTATGAATATAGGCCTGTATGCATATAAATAAATAAATAAATATATATATATGTTATATATATATATATATATATATTGTTGTGTGTGTGTGTGTGTGTGTGTGTGTGTGTGTGTGTGTGTGTGTGTGTAATATATGTATATAGCAAACGCTATTTAGGTTTAAGATAAAGAGAAAACAACAACAACACGATCTAAATACAGAAGTAATTAGCTTTCGGACAACTAAAACAGAAACTAGAAGGGGCGGAAAGAGAATAGGAAAAAGAAAATAAAGAAAGACAGACGGAGAAAGGAAAGAGAGGGGAAACGAAAAAAAAAGACAAAAAAACAAACAAACACAAAAAACAAAGACGAATTTCCAGTGAGCCACCGGATCTCATGCATCGGCGACAACTGAAATGAAATCGTCGATGATCCTTGGCTGAAATCTTATGTATATCAAAGGTTGAAGTCCCGTAGCTTAGTAGCCATCAGCCCCGTAGTTTCACTGGCATGGGAGTCCCATATTTTCATAGCCATAGGAGTCCCATAGCTTACCAGCCATAGGATTCCCCTCAATTAATAGCCATAGGAGTCATATAGTTTTATAGCTATGAGTCACACGGTTTCGTAGCTATAGGAGTTGCATAGTTTCATAGCCATAGGAGTCACATAGTTAAATAGCCATAGGAGTCACATAGTTCAAGAGCCATAGGAGTGCCATATTTTCACAGCCTCAAGCGTCACATAGTAAATTAGCCATAGCAGTGCCATATTCTCATAGCCATAGGAATCCCATGGTCTAATAGCCGTAAGTCATAGAAGTCCTTTAGTTTTCCAGTCATAGGAATCACAGAGTTTCATAGCCATAGGAGTCCCATATTTTCATAGCCATAGGAGTCCCAAAGCTTACCAGCCATAGGACTCCCATAGATCAATAGACGTAGGAGTCACACAGTTTCATAGCCATAGGAGTAACAAAGTTCCATAGCTATATATGAAGCTATGTGACTCCTATGGCCATGGAACTCTGTGACACTTGTGGCTATGAAACTCTGTGACTCATATGACTAGTAAATTAAAGGACTCGTTTGGCTATTAAAAACTATGGGACTCTTATGGCTATTAAACTATGAGACTCCCATGGCTATGAGAATATGGGACTACTATGACTACGTAACTATGTGACTCGTGAGGCTGTGAAAATATGGCACTCCCATGGCTATTTAACTACGTGACTCTCTATGGCTAGATGCGTTTCACGTGCATCAAATTAGCTTTACTGGTTTACTTCTTGTTTAGCCGTTTATTTTATGATGTTAGAAATTAGTAATACGGAGTGTCAGATCTTTTAAGATAAAGAAGCAAACAAAAATAAATAGCCAAAAACTGAGAGAGAGAGAGAGAGAGAGAGAGAGAGAGAGAGAGAGAGAGAGAGAGAGAGACAGAGACAGACAGACAGACAGAGACAGAGACAGACAGACAGAGAGAGGCTTTTAAATTATTACTTTTGCTCATGGCACGTACACCATAATCAATTTTTCTGGAGTGAAAATAGAGAATTGAAACTCAATCTGTTCGGGGCAATATGATGTTTTTTGATAAAATTACACCTTGTGCAAAGCATTTTTTTCTTTTCTGTGTAAGAACAGTTTCTTTTTTAACTTTATTATTTGCTTCAGACATATACATACCATTAACAAGAATAAAATTTGAAGAAGGGTAAAAAGCAAAACAACTACAACGACCACAATGGGAGAAGTTAGGGGAAAAAATTTAAACAAACAATTCGAATTGATACATTTACACAGACACTTTCTGAAAATAAAAGAAAGAGACACATACACGGGGACACACACACACACACACACACACACACACACACACACACACACACACACACAGAGAGAGAGGGGAGAGAGAGAGAGAGAGAAGGGTTGGATGTAAGTTATTTGGTCGTGTACGTACACGCATTTTCTTCTCATCCGTACTCTTGACAAAATAATGATCTTAGGCCTCTAAAAACGCAAAATAATGATTTCAGGCCTCTAAATAATGCATAATGCATTATGTTCATTTACACGCTATCGTGCACATATGAACATGATCAAGCAAGATTTTCTTTACAGAAAACAAAAATCGAAGAGGCAAACAACATCGAGTAATGGACAGTATGACAACCAAGCACCTAGTTACAAAAAAAATCTGCAAGTTTTAATTTTAAGTACACAACAAAATCCTGAATTGCGTATTGAAATTTTGATTTGTTCAACAATCCCCATACTTGTAGCACAGTGTTGTTTATGTTAATATTGTATACATAATGCTTTGCAGATGTTATCATAAAATGAAAGATGGTATCACCAACAACCATGTCATTATGGCCGAATCTGACAAATGATTCATTAAAACGTACATTTTCTGCATTCAAACATCTTTCCTTCGTCAGACCAGCAAGTGCAGTCCCCAAAACCTTTACATGGTCACATTTCCAAAACAAGTGGTCAAGACTCTCTTTGCATGTGCAAAAAATCCTAAATCGATTATTTTCAGCGATTCGAATCTCTTTATAAACAACAGTTGAATATAAACATCTGTGTGATATTGCAAAAAAAAAAAAAAAAGCATTTCCTGTCATTGTGCCACGTAAGTCTTACGTCCCATTTATCACATCATTTTGGCTCACAATTACTTGCAATACAGGTATCAAAATACAGCTAAGAACCTTCATCGATGGCGAAATGTTGTTGAAAGCACAATGGTCAGTTTAGTAAAGCACCTTTTTTTTTTAAAAACTAAATCAGACAACATCGTAGTTAATTGTAAGTTTTCAACTCCAGTTCTAGATGTTTTTGTCCTTTTTTCGGTTTTTTTTTTGTGTGTTTTTTTTGTTTTGTTTTACGTTAGTTTAACGTACGTGGTTACAGCTGCTGCTGCTGTTGCAATTTTGTTGTGTTGTTGTCATTGTTTGTAATGGTGTTGCTGTGTATCTGTTTGGCTTTTAACAGCGCCGTTATTTCACCGACACACATTGTATCAAAACAGGGACTTGGTGAATCTCTGTTTCTTGATGCAGGTCTGCTGCTTTCCTGGTTTAAATGACAGGGGCTGAAATTTCAAGTTTGTGGAAAATGAATGAAAACGTTGTGATGACGTACCCTTATGTCAAAATAAAGGCTACACCAGCGAGCCAGCCGATGCCTCACAAGTCATATCAGGTGCATGTAAAGTGTACAGACCCATAATTTTTACTCCCGTACCTCCCTCTCGCCCCCCTCCCACTCTCCTCCCCCTACACACACACACACACACACACACACACACACACACACACACACCACACACAACATTGTCAAGAGACCCTACTGACTCGGAACGCCAATCATAGTTACGAACATGTCACCAGACATTCTTCACGCGCTGCTGAAGACCACCGACATGACTCGGCAGTGGTGCAGGGTCATCTCTGGTAGGGAGCCCTGTGTCATCCTCACACTGATAGCTCTCGGCGTACTGCCGACATGGGCCCATCTGCAGGTTAATCCTGGATCCAGCTGTGACTTGAGGAGCCTGGGTGACGGTAACCGTGCCGAGGGCCACGGAAACTGGCACAGACAAGAATCGCCCCCGAGAAATTTGAACTGGAAAGGATCGCTGTGAATGAATACGTTTTTTTACGGAGACCACGGAAGATTTTCCTTATTTGTAGAGTCTCTTGACACGCACGCATACGACATTTACCATGAATATAAATAACGACAGAACTGGAAGAGCGGTCGCGTGGGTTAGTAATTGAACATCTCAAAACGGAACATGTCACACATTGAAATGCAAGATACATTATTATCTGGATCATTGATCACAGGCTCACGTATGCGAACGTAGGGCAAGACGTGTTTGTATTTGTCAGGGCGACAGTAGTATTTGTAATTGCCATCATAAACTGTCGCTGACACAGATCTGTGGGACTGAAAAGGCTGGGAGTGGAACACCTATTTTAAACTCGCGCCGACACCAACGACGAGAAAAAAGGCAAATAGAGGTGCATAAAGGTGTGTGTGTGTGTGTGTGTGTGTGTGTGTGTGTGTGTGTGTGTGTGTGTGTGTGTGTGTGTGTGTACGAAGGGAAGAGAGAAGGAGAAAAGAGGAAATGTGTGTGGAGGGTGGGAGTGGAGAATTTTGTTTAGACAATGCTGAGCGGTCGCACACTTGTCTGCTGCTTTTATTGCAGTTGAATGAAACATCATGAAGAATACATCTATGCATTTTGTTTTGTATGAAGACGTTACCTCGTATCAACAAACTGTTCAGTCACATTTGGGTTCGCACTTCTGGAACAGAGGTCTAGGGTAATATGCTGATGTATTCGGACAGTCCTAAAAGTGCGTCTTAGTTTTGTTTCCACTTCTCCAATGCCGTCACACTCAGACACTGGTCCTACGGGTGAAACAGGTGGTCACCAAGGACACAGGATCGGATGGGCAGTTATTCTTGGACACTGGACCTCAGGATCAAACAAACGGTCCCGCACGGAGACTGGTCCGTGGGACGAAACGAGCGGTCACCTTTGAAAATCGATCCTTAAGTTGAAAGAGTGGTCGGACCTAGATACAGGCCGTCTGGATGAAGTGGACGGTAATGGTCCATCTCTGCAGATCCCTACAGCTTCTCGTGTCTAGTTTTGGGCATCGGCCATGTCTCCTCCCTCAGCCCTCTGAGGACCCCGCAGTCTTGGAGAACGTGTGCTATGGTTAGGTCAGCTTCTTTACAACAAGCAGAGAGGAGGGGGCATAAGCGGGAACAGACTGAACATGAGGTAGTTCAGGTGGTTATGCTCTGTCTCCGAAAGAAAGCAATGACCTGTTCTTGCTTGTTCGGTTGAGGGTAATCATCTTGTGTCTGTGATCTCCTGCGCTAAGGCTCAAGAGGTCCGAAAGAAAGCAATGACCTGTTCTTGCCTGTTCAGTTGAGGGTAATCATCTCGTGTCTGTGATCTCCTGCGCTAAGACTCAAGAGGTCCGCAGACGTAGCACGAATCTACAGCGTTGAGCCAGTACTGCGAGGACCATCGCTCGCAGACTTGGTCAGTCTACGCGTAAGGTATAGTGTAAAGTCATTCATATTGCTGAATTTTCGTGCTAATTCTTCATGCGCGTGCTCTGTCGTGCAGACACGAATGCCTCCGATTCGACCACATGTACTGCAGTCATTGTGAGGGGATAACTGAAGAACACTTCAGCAGCCGTCAGATATAAATTGTAAGACAATGTTACTTTGATACTGACATGAAAACCTGTCCTGTTGGATCTCGATCCTGTTGACAAACGTATAC
>CM065720.1:63852246-63864746 GCA_033310375.1 Conus canariensis | reverse complement strand
CTCTCTCTCTCTATCTATCTATCTATCTATCTTGCGGCGAGAGAAAGATGGACATACAATGGATCCTTAATGCCTGTTGTTAATGTATATAAATATCTTGGTATCTACTTCTCCACGCGTTTGAGTTTTGCCTTTGCTTGCAAGGATTTAGCTAGTAGGGCAAAAAGTGCATTATTGTGTCTTATGAAAAAACTGTCATTGCTAAATAACGATTCCCTTACTTTGTTTTTGAAACTATTTGATTGCCAAATTCAACCTGTGATACAGTACGGGGCTGAAATATGGGGCCTTGATGCTGCTGCTGTGCACTGTGAAAAAATCCATCTTTTTGCTCTAAAAAAGTTTCTGGGGGTATCGTTGCAAACGCCGAATGATTTGGTATATGGTGAAACGTCTAGATATCCCATGTATTTGAATTCTGTTGTGAAATGTGTTCGATATTGGTTAAAAATTGTTCAGATGGAGGATCACAGATTGCCACTCAAAGCGTATAGAATGTTGTTAGACTTGGATAATAGAGGAAAGAAAAACTGGGTGACAAGTGTGCGGATGAAATTGTATGCGTATGGTTTCGGTTTTGTATGGATGAACCAAGGTGTTGGTGATATGAATGTTTTTATTCGGGTATTCCGAGAAAGATTAATTGATTGTAGTTGGCAAAACTGGAATTCACATGTGCAGAACAGTACCAGATTTGAGTTTTATAGAGCTTTTAGTCATTTACACTGTATACCTGTTTATATGTCAATGAAAATAGACAAACATATAAAACGTATCATGACTAAGTTCAGATTTGGTGTGTCTGATATTGCTTCTCATTATTTTCGTTACAGGCAGTCATGTGATAGAAGTCTGATTTGTCCATTGTGTCAAAATTCGAAAGAAGATGAAATCCATTTTGTATTAACTTGTCCAGTATTACAAGACCTCAGAGACCTATTCCTACCACAAAAATATTTCAAGAATCCTTGTTTCTTTAAATTAGTGTTGTTAATGTCATCATCAAATGAGAGTACTGTTAAACAGTTGGCTATTTATCTATATAAAGCATTCCAGAGGCGAAGTGTTTATGTAACATGATCAAGTCAGTGTCAATTTGCGACATGAATCATAATGTATATCCCCATTCTAAGGGGCTAAGGCCTTTATGAATAAACTATTTGAGTCTTTGAGTCTCTCTCTCTCTCTCTGCTTTCATATAGTCCATCTCTTTCATATTCTCAGCCACCAACTCTTCCTTTCTTTCTTCTCTTTCTCTGTCCCTACCTCCCTCTTTCCCCCTCCTCCCCCTCCACCACACTACTACTACTACCATAAACTACTCCCCCCCCCCTCGTCTCCAACCCTTTCAGCTTTCTCCTCCTCCTGTCTCTCGTTTGTCTAACAATGAGAATCACGGTTTTATGTGTTCGCTGGAAGCTGTTATTCGACGGTGTTCATTCTTTCGCCCAGGCAGCTAATGACCCCGAGAGCTTCATGTCTGGAACCCTGTACAGAGTGACAGAGACATTCGACAGTGTGTATTGTGCCATCGCCGCGCCTCAGTGAAAGGTGAAGACAGATAAAAGAAACGTTATCCCGTTCAGACTGGGCGGTTAGTTTTGATTAAGCTCGAGAAGGAGACCTCGGTGATGCGTGTTGTTGATGGTGATAATTATCTGGGGGACATTATTCTCCTCTCCGCTTTGAGTTTTGCGGTTGCGTTGGAGGGTTTGGCTGGAATGGCCAGTAACTGGCTGTGTTATTGTGGAATTCAATGTAATTGTAGACCTTGAAATAAAACCGCTTTAACATCAAAGTATTATCACTGACATGGACAAAACAGTTGGTGATGAGAGAGAGAGAGAGAGAGAGAGAGAGAGAGAAGGAGAGAGAGAGAGAGAGAGACAGACAGACAGACAGACAGACAGAGAGAGACAGAGAGAGAGAGAGAGATTTGTGGAGAACCGAAATTTTAAGAAACCATTAAAGAATGTCTCTATGGGCGATTCAGAATACTGGTGGTTACATTAACAAATGAAGCAAGCTGAAGTGAAATAAAGAGAATCATAAACATCTACATAGTTACAATTTTGTGAAAGAAAATGAAATGAAGAGATATTACAGATATGTGCATTTCACACCTGGACAATACTTTCGTCTGTAAATAACATTTAAATCTCTCTCTCTCTCTCTCTCTGATTTCTTGATTACACACACGCACGCGCGCGCGCACGCATGCGTGCACGCACACACACACACACACACACACACACACACACACACACACACACACACACACACACACACAAACAAACAAACAAACAAACAAACACACAAATGTATAAACACACGGACAGCCCAAACATGAATACATACACTCAGCTGTTTACAAGTGTGAGGCAGGAACCGACAGAAGTACCTTATATCTGAAAAAAAATTGACTGAAAGCTTTATTTATTACATATTATGAAAAAATCTTATGCCTAAATGCTTTGTTATTCACGGTGAATATGTTTCACATTCTTAGTTTTATATTCCTTTGCTGTGTTTATGAAACTAGGTAATGCTGAAGTTCCTACTAAAGAGACAGGAAACCTCAGATAGAAAAGATTTCTGCTGAAGACTAAGTAGGTTTGCGAGCTGGAAAAAAGAATCACCCAACAAGTTTTCAACCCCCTACTACAACAAGCAAGATCTATACCATGTTTCAATCGATTTTAAGAAAGCGTTTGTCGGGGTCTGGCATGCAGTCTTAGGGGCAGCCGTGAGGAAGCACAGCATCGGTAAGAACCTTGTCAGGGCCCTAGAACAACTTATGAAAGAACTACCAGTGCAGTCCTCTACATTGGCAGCGTAGGCGAATGATCCCACACAACTATTTGCGTTAGACATGGCTGTCTACTATCTCCCACCCTCTTTAACTTCTTTCTGGAAAATCTCATGACTAATGCATTAGAAGACCGTCTTGGAACAGTACGCACTGGAGACAAGACCATCACCACAAACTATGACATCGATGGCTCGACTAGACAGGAAGCAAATGGCACAGAAATTGGTGCAGAAAAAAAAACTGATGACAAACAACGCCTAGGCATCACAAGAGACATCAAAGCAAGTGGCCAAAAACTTAAGACAGTAAGCAGCTTCAAGTACCTGGGAACCGCTGAGACAGGTGAAGGGTCCAACCTGTGTGATGGCCCAAGCATCAACAGCGCTTTCAAAACTCAAGACCATCTGAAACAATAACAAGATCTCTTACACTTGCAAAGTGAGAATACCGCACATACTGGTGATATCAATGTTTCTGCATGACTGTCAGGCGTGGACACTGATGGCAGATCTACAATGAAGAATCCAGGCATTTGAAATGAATTGCTTCTGCAAAACCCAACGCATCCTGTACAAAAAACATACCACCAATGAAAATGTGTGCAACAAAATCGAAGCGGACATTAATCCCATTGAAGAATTGCTGATTACAGTAAAACAATGAAAACTAAAATGGTATGATAACATCACTCGATCACCCGGCCTTACCGAAATCATGCTTTAGGGCACTCTACCAGGAAACAGAGGAAAGGGGAGACAGAGGAAAGGGAAAACAGAGGAAAGGGGAGACAGAGGAAAGGGGAAACAGAGGAAAGGGGAAACAGAGGAAAGGGGAAGCAGAGGAAAGGGGAGACAGAGGAAAAGGGAAACAGAGGAAAGGGGAGACAGAGGAAAGGGGAAGCAGAGGAAAGGGGAAACAGCGGAAAGGGGAAACAGAGGAAAGGGGAAACAGAGCAAAGGGAAGACAGAGGAAAGGGGAGACAGAGGAAAGGGGAAACAGCGGAAAGGGGAAACAGAGGAAAGGGGAAACAGAGCAAAGGGAAGACAGAGGAAAGGGGAGACAGAGGAAAGGGGAGACAGAGGAAAGGGGAAACAGCGGAAAGGGGAAACAGAGGAAAGGGGAAACAGAGCAAAGGGAAGACAGAGGAAAGGGGAGACAGAGGAAAGGGGAAAAGAGGAAAGGGGAAACAGAGGAAAGGGGAAACAGAGGAAAGGAGAGACAGAGAAAAAGGGAAACAGAGGAAAGGGGAGACAGAGGAAAGGGGAAGCAGAAGAAAGGGGAAACAGCGGAAAGGGGAAACAGAGGAAAGGGGAAACAGAGCAAAGGGAAGACAGAGGAAAGGGGAGACAGAGGAAAGGGAGACAGAGGAAAGGGGAGACAGAGGAAAGGGGAGACAGAGGAAAGGGGAAACAGAGGAAAGGGGAAGCAGAGGAAAGGGGGAGACAGAGGAAAGGGGAAACAGAGGAAAGGGGAGACAGAGGAAAGGGGAGACAGAGGAAAGGGAAGACAGAGAAGAGGTGGAAGGATGATATCCAGGTGCTAACAGGTCTGATGCGATTTCCAGATAGCGGCAGAGGACAAATAAAGATGGAGGGAAAATATCAGTTAAAGTGAAACCCCGATGACAAAAAGGTTAAAAAAAATTGATGGTGGTGATGGTCATGACGATGATGATGATGATGATGATGATGATGATGATGATCATGGTGGTGGTGTCGGTGGTGGTGGTGCTGGTGGTGGTGGTAGTGGTGGTGGTGGTGAAGATGGTGGTGAAGAAGAAAGAAAGAAAGAAGGAAAGAAAGAAAGAACAAGAACAAGAATAAGAACAAGGAGAAGAAGAAAAACCAGAACAAGAAGCTCTGACAGCGTTTGGCTGATTGTGGAAAGAGCATTTTCTTCAATAAACGGCACCTTTGACACTGTCTGATTGTGGAGAGAGTATTGTCTTTCAAAGACCGAAGTTCTGGCACTGTTTTTTGCCAAGTGTGGAAAGAATGTCTGTTTCAACTTACTCAGGCACTGGCGTTGTTTGTCTGGTATACGGAGAATATCTCCTTTAAACAACCTGAAAGTCTGGCGCTGTTTGATTATGGAGAGGGTACCTACTTTTACAGTCGGTAGCTCTGCTACTGTCTGACAGTGCAGATGGAACACTCTTTAGTAGACTGAGTGACCCTGCCACAGTCTCATTATGGAGAGAGACTTTCAACAGACCTTGGTTTTGGCTCGTGGAGACAGCATCTTCTTTCACAAATCTACAGCTGACCTTAATTCTGGCCCTGTATGCCTCTTTGTGTCGGTTTTTTTTTTTCATCGTTAACAGACTTCAGCGCTGGGACTGTTCGTTTATGGAGAGAGCTTTTTCTTTATCAGACTCTAACTCTGGCACTGTTGATCTGATTGTAGTGAGAATGTCTTCTTGCACATATTGTAAATCTGACGCTGTTTGTCCGACAATGAAGGGGGTGTTTTCTTAAACAGACACTATCTCTGGCATTGTCTTCCTGAGTGTCGAGAGACCTAGCTTGTCACAGACTCTCTGTGGGAAGGGTATCAGCTTTAATTACCTGTGGCTCTATCACAGTTTGTCTGACTGAATAATAGTGTGTCTCTTTTTTTTTTTTGTATAACAGACTATAATTTCGGAACTATCTGAATGTAGAGAGGGTATTGTCTTTAACAGTTTGAAGACACTGTTTGTTGAAAGGGCATCTTCTTTAATTTGTCATAGGTCTGATACCTTCTTTACTTGACTGTGGAGAGAGTATTTTCGGTTCCAGACCGTAGCTCTGGCATATTACGTCTGATTGTGGATTCATTTTTTAGACTGCACGTCCGGCACTAGTTGCCTGGTTTCGACATAAATTGTTGTAATGAAGGAGGTGGTAAGGGTGGGGTGGGAGGGGAGGGGGGTTAATATGTTTTAATAAAACAAGCAGTCTAAAAACGACAACGAGGGTGAAACCAGATTCACGTTGAGGAAGGGGGGGGGGGGGGGGGGGGCGGATTGTAGCCTTGAAAAACACTGCCTGTTTAGTGTCTACAGTTCTACTTTCCAGCAAAATTTATCATATTATGTAAGATAGATAGATACAGACAGACAGATAGATAGATAGAGAGATAGACAGACAGACAGATAGATTGATAGATTGTGAGTGTGTGTGTGTGTGTGTGTGTGTGTGTGTGTGTGTGTGTGTGTGTGTGTGTGTGTGTGTGCACGCGCGCGCGCGCGCGCGTTTTCCTCCTACCTGTTTAAAGTCTGAAGGGTTGTACGTTTCAGCTTAAACCAACTGAGAGATGGAAAAGATCGCCTGAAAATCGGTTCCTTTCTTCCTGTAATCATGAAATGTTCGCCCTCCACTTACCACCGACATATTCATTCAGTCATCAGCTGATGAAGTTTGACTGACTTTTAATTTTGATTCTGCTTTTCAAGCGGAAATGGGGTTACTGCTCATCCTCGAGGCCCTAAAGGATGCTAAAGTGCTATGCTTTCTTGAGGTTTTTTTTTTTTTTTTTCAACTCAAGATTCCTGATTCACCTATTTAGCTTTCAGAGCTGTAATGTGCCTCCGACTATTTTACAGCTTGTTAGCGTGTGTGTGTGTGTGTGTGCGTGTGCGTGTGTGTGTGTGTGTGTTTGTGTGTGTGTGTGCGTGTGCGTGTGAGTGTGAGTGTGTGTGTGTGTGTGTGTGTGTGTGTGTGTGTGTGTGTGCTTGCTCCTTTTGACTGGTCTGTAAAAAAGAGCACCAATTTGTTTTGAATTGTACTTTTTAGGCATGGGATTTAAAGATCGCTTTACATTTCACCCTCCTGTATGTTTATTGACTTGCTTCGGCTTTTGTTCTGCTCATTCCAAAATAAAGAAACCAGTGTATGAATCTCATCTTCTTTCACACACACACACACACACACACACACACACACACACGCACACTTACACACACACGGACGCACGTATGTAATCACGCACACAAACACACATACACGCAAGCACATGCACACGCGCAAGCGCACTTTCGCACGCGCGCGCGCGTACACTCACACACGCACACACACACACACACACACACACACACACACACACACACACACAGAGGCACGCGCTTGCGCGAGCGCGCGCTCGCACACATTCACCACCGGAACTCAATCTCACATCGCCGTAACACTAAAATTACCAACGGTTTCCGGTTGACCCAGACTTCGACGATTACCGGTGTTCACGTGCCAGAAAGAAGAACTCAATGGATACTTTCCGCTCCATCGTCGGCTCCGTGTGTGGAACTGGTGCCCGAATCGGCAGCCATCTCTGGAAGCTGACATTTCTCGGCAGACGATGGAGACGATAAAACAGAAAAGGCAACGTGCGATCGTTCTGTGCAGACGTCAGTAACTGACTGGCAGAAGGACGGACACAGGCGGGGGAAAGACAGACACATTCACTCGTGTTCGTGCTCTCGTGCTCTGGCGCGTTCACGTGCGCGCCCGCATGCATGCGTGCACACATGCACACACATACGGGCGCACTTACACACACACACGCGCGCGCGCGCGCGCGCGCGCACTTACACGCACGTGAAATAAATAAGCCGGCCAAGAGAGAGAGAGAGAGACAGAGACAGAGAGACAGAGAGAGAGAGAGAGACAGAGAGAGAGAGAGACAGACAGACAGACAGAGACAGAGACAGCGACAGAGAGAAAGAGAGACAGAGACAGAGAAAAACAGAGGCAGAAAGAGACAGAGTGAGAGACAGACAGACAAAGGGAGGGAGGGAAGGAGAGAGAGCGTGCAAGTAAGAGTTTAAAAAAAAAAGCGTGACAGAAATGCTGACAGAAAGAGAAAAACAAACAAACAAACAAATAAATAAATAAATGGAATAACGGAGACGGCGAGAAACTGGTTGTCAACAAAGACACAAAGATACGAAGAATAAACAAGAAAGAAGGAAATGATGGAAAGGCTGAAAGAAAAGTAGAGAGTGAGCAATGAGGAGAGAGAGAGAGCGAGAGAGGGGGGGGGGGGCATAGAGAGAGAGAAAGCGAGACAGACTGACAGACAGACAGACAGACAGAGACAAAATAGAGACATACAGACAGATAGACGGGCCAGACCAGACCAAACCAGACCAGACCAGACCAGACGACAAAACAAACCTGTACAGCTCCTGATGTAGTCAACAGAAAGCAGCAGAGATGGGGACACACACACACACACACACAACACACACACACCACACACACACACACACACACAGCACGCATACGCACGCACACGCACACACACACACACACACACACACACACACACACAGCACGCACACGCACACACACACACACACACACACACACACACAATCAATAAACGTTTCTTATTTTTAAAGAAAAAATATATTTTACAAATTAATGAAGGGGAAAAAATATGATATCCCAGACCGACTGACACACAGACAAATATAGCCTGACGGGAGAAAGTCTTTCTCATCATCTTCATCAGCAGGAGAAAAAAAAAAATGGGTCACCGGAAACACTCAGTGCCTGTTAGAGAGACTGGCAACGAGAGGAGTCACAACGACAGAAGCATCCAGGCTATTTTCAGCCGGCGCATACAAATACTTTTGATGGCAGGGAACTGCAGACACTAGCGTGGTACCGAGTCCGCCTTCGATTCCTCCGTCATCAGGATTAGATGGATCTTCCTCGCTGCTCCCGGAGCGTAATGGGCCGGTGCTCGGGGAAGTCACTACCCCTTACCCCCCCCCCCCCTCCATTCTATCCCCGTCCGGACAAAGATGGGAATCTTTGTTTGGGTTACGGGTTACTTAGGCAAAAACACACATGAGAGACGCTCAGGAAAATGAACGTGCACGTGCATGAAGTCGCACATATACCCACACGTGCAGTATGCTCGCGCGTACTTATTCGCGCGTACTCACATGGTCACACACACACACACACTCTCTCTCTCTCTCTCTCTCTCTCTCTCTCTCTCTGTCACACACACACACACACACACACACACACACACACACACACACCACACACACACACACACACACATACACATGTGCTGCACACACATGCATGTACAATCGTACACACACACACACACACACACACACACACACACACACAACACACACAAACATACATACAAGACATACACACATGCGCACGCGCGGTCTGGAAAAAAACCGGCCTTGATTAATTTATGAAGCAACATGAATCGATGACGTATGGAAGATTTACCATTCTATTAATAACAGCAACATTAGAACAGATCCTGATTGATTTCAGAAGCAACGTTAATTGATGAGGATAGACTGCCCATTAGATTCTATGACTTTGTCAGCAACAGTTTTAAACAAGATTAATTTACCGAGCAGTTTTGATTACTGAAGGATGTACTGTCGATAAGATTCTTTGACCAGCGATGAAAAAAACGACGAAGCGGCCTGGATCGATAAATTAACGGTTTCGTTTGAAGTACGAACCTTTTATCTTTTTGTGACAGCAAGTTTGAAAGATATCTCAATCAAAATTGTGAAGCAAACTTTGGATTGATTGGCTAGTTCTTCGCTTACGAAGATTAGTGGGAAGTTCCCGCCAGGGACGAGCGGCACGCCCTTTGATGACTAATTAGTCCAATTCGTGATCTACAAGATCTGTGGCATTGTGGGCAGGTGCAGATCTGGCCTGCGTTGTTGGGCTGCGGACCTGGGTCTTTCCTTCTCCTTCTCTTCTCCTGGATGTTCTGTCGTCTGGTTTCCTCGAAGTGATGGGTTCCCCTGAGCGTTGAAGCTCTCCAGCTACCTCTGTCTGATGCTGACTGCTCCCAAGTCTTGGACTTGATGTCTGCTTGGAATAGCTGTTAGATTTGGGCAATGCAATTTTCAAACGGTAAGAGAAAACCCCAGAACACATTTGAGAGAGAGAGAGAGAGAGAGAGAGAGAGAGAGAGGAGAGAGACAGACAGACAGACAGACAGGCGGGCAGACAGACAGACAGACAGACAGAGACAGAGAAGGAGGGGGAGGTGATCTGAAACCATTCCTAAACGTTCAGTGTCGGTCAATGGGCGGCTTCATCTCTGCTGTTCTGCCAACGTTCTGTTAGGTTTCCTCTCCCTTTCTTATCCTCGACCCCTCCCCTCCCCCCTCCCTACCCTCCCGAAGAAATTGAGAAAAAATAATGCTAAATAGACAGATAACTAACTTATTAACTAACTAACAAACTAACCAACTAACTCACTCACTCACAAACTAATTTAACATTTAGAGACAGATAGCTAGATAGACAGATAGATAGATAGATAGATGGATAGATAGATAGATAGACAGACAGACAGATAGATAGATAGACAGATAGATAGATAGAGGGAGAGAGAGAAAGAGATAGATTAAGATTAAGATTAAAATTATAGTCCCGTCAACAGCAGAGGTTATCTCAGGACTGTCACCACGTTTCAAGAGATAGATAGATAGATAGATAGATAGATAGACAGACAGACAGATAGATAGACAGATAGATAGATAGACAGACAGAAAGATACATGCCTTAACAGTTGTGCAACGTCTCCCCTGGCAAGCTGCGACTTGGCGACCCAGGTGAAGTAACTGTGTGCTTGTTTGTTTGTTTGCTTTGACATCAGAGGTAAGTGACGTGTCGAGGGCTATGATTCTAAAATGCCTCTAAATGTCTTTAACTGCCAAACAAAACAAACAGATATCGGCCATTCAAAAAGCTGAAATGCAGTTGCTTAAAAGGTCATGATCCTCCGTCTGGAAAGGTGACGTTTTTTTTTGGGGGGGGGGGTTTTCGCTAAAAAGGCGACCGAGTTTCACTGATAAGGCAAACGCCGACAGTTCTACCACGGCCACAGTAAGCAGAACGACGAAGCTGTACCAGAGATTTCAGGAATGAAAACAGGAGGGGAGATCGACGGACGGGGGATGGGGAAGGAGTGGAGGGGTAGGGGCAATTTTTCTAATTTAAAAAAAAACTTTTTCCAAGGGTCATTTTCAAGACTGAAATCGGATTCTGCGTAGCCTTGGTTCAGCAGTAGAGTGCAGAGTTCGCCGCAGTAAGACGTTGTGAGTTCGATTCCTGCCGTGGATGTTGAACCCGGGTATAAATAAAACAAACAAACTGTGAATCCCACCCCCACCCCCACCCCCTTCCCACCCTCACCTCTGCCCTGCTTCTTTCCTACTGTATCGTACCCCTGAGACGTCTGTCTCTGTCTGTCTGTCTCTCTACGTCTCGCGCTCTCTATATTATCATCATTATTATTATTATAATGAATACTTACATAGCGCCTATTCTCGGCTAGAGACCAAACTCTAAGCGCTTTACAATCCACACTCGTTTACACAACGGGCTGCCTACCTGGGTAGTGCCGACTGAAGAGCTGCCAGCTGGCGCTTCATTCAGTCGTTTCCCGTGTCATCCAGTCAGTATCGTTCAATATCGTTCACTCTATTTCCTCACTTCCTTCATTCTTTCCATTTCTCACGCAGGGTGCATGCTGTGTGTGACGTGTCATCCATACCAACGGCCAAACTGGCCTTCTCTTCCGAAAGTTGGTGATGGGATTTTACGTGTGTGCAAGATGTTATGCGTGCATTCACACACGGAACCTGGGTTTATAGTCTCTTTCGAAGGACTGTATGGGAAATGGAGTCAGAATCAATGTTAACTCCGAGGGAAAAATCCCCTGGTACCGACACGACCCGGCGGAGAATCGAACCCGCAACCCTAGGATCACCAAGATTACGAGTCCGGCGATCTACCAACGGTGCTATTCCGGCCCCCTCTACCTCTCCCTGAATTTTCTAGCTCTGTATTTCCCACCCCAGCCTCCTTCTCTCTCTCTCTCTCTCTCTCTTCTCTCTCTCTCTCTCTCTCTCTCTCTCCTCTCTCATCATCATCATCGTATCTCTCTCTCACTCCTCTCTCTCTGTCAGCTCATCCACTTCCGCCAAACAACCAAACCAACGTTACAAGAAGGGGACACACACACACACACACACACACACAACACACCACACCACACAACACACACACACACACACGCACACACACACACACACACACACACATACACAGAATGAGAAGGGAGAAGAGAGGAGAGAGAGAGAGAGAGATGAACAGAAGAGAAGAGAAGAGATGAGAAGAGTGAGCAGACAGAAGAAGCCAGATGAGAAGAAGAGAGGTGGGTGGACAGACAGGAAAGCCATGACAGGGGAAAAAGAAGAAGCATGCACTGGTGTGAGTGGAGGACAGAAGAAAGGCTAGGAGGAAGAAAGAAGTGCACTGGCTGTGGTAGGGAGGGACAGAAAGAAGCATGCACTGGCTGTGTGGAGGGAGGGAACAGAAGAAGCAATGCACTGGCTGTGTGGAGGGAGGGACAGAAAGAAGCATGCACTGGCTGTGGAGGGAGGGACAGAAAGAAGCATGCACTGGCTGTGGAGGGAGGGACAGAAAGAAGCATGCACTGGCTGTGGAGGGAGGGACAGGAAGAAGCATGCACTGGCTGTGGAGGGAGGGACAGAAAGAAGCATGCACTGGCTGTGGAGGGAGGGACAGAAAGAAGCATGCACTGGCTGTGGAGGGAGGGACAGAAAGAAGCATGCACTGGCTGTGGAGGGAGGGACAGAAAGAAGCATGCACTGGCTGTGGAGGGAGGGACA
>CM065720.1:63847246-63849746 GCA_033310375.1 Conus canariensis | reverse complement strand
GTTCTTGACCTTCCACGGGAGGACTAATTTGCACGGAGGGGGCGGGTTAGAGGAGTAGGAGGCGGGGGAGGTGGAATTTGTTGGGCGTTTTCGCGTAGGTTAGGTGCGTGGGATGTGTTTTGATGATGGTGTGTATGTGTGGGACGGGTGTGTGGGTGGAAAGGCAGCGTGGGTGGGAAAGTGTGTGAGTGTGTGTGTGTGTGTGTGTGTGTGTGTGTGTGTGTGTGTGTGTGTGTGTGTGTGTGTGTGTGTGATATTTGATGATTCAAACATAGATTCGTCATTCAAACATGAATTTGTTATCATAAACTTTGACATTTTACCAGTTTATAACACACACACACACACACACACACACACACACACACACACACACACACACACACAGAAGACACTGAACTGATTATAAAACCTTTTAACGTAAAATCAACATGAAGTTCATAATTTCATGTTTCTATGTTAGTCCTCCTACTATATCTGTTCAATCCTTTTAAAAAAAAAACATGAAACTGACGACAAAGTAGTCAGAAATCAGATTGTAAAACATAACTGAAAAGAAAGTGGTTTATCTACTTGGTTGTTCATCGTGAAACACGCTTTTACACACAAAAAAAACATTGCCAGTTCAAATGCTACGAATCAGATACCCGTTCCCTAAATTCACCCATTAATACTTGATGTTTGTTACGTTGCTGAAATCGTAAGTGCTTGCCTTGGCTACTTGTTTGTGTCTCCTTCTTTACATTTCAAGTCTTCGTAGCCCATCATTGTTAATAAATTTGGAAGTCAATGTATCAGACGCAAACCGAAATTGTCTCTTTTCTCAGTGGTCGCGTTTCTTTCATATGGACAGGTCAGGCAGTCTCATTATCACAATTCCACTCTTCATATTTCACAAATGTTCGGCCTAGTGGCCTTTTTCAAGTGAAGAGGAAAAAAAAGCAAAACAAAAACAATACCACTGCGTGATATCCATCTCTGACAACTGGACTGATCAAAGAAATGACGTCATAAATATACTGCAGGAAGCAGTACTGTACTGTATACTGTACTCTTTTCTTCCCTTTGGAGGAATATTGTTTTTGTTTTTGTATTATTATCATTTGTTTATAAGCTGAACTATTTTATTTTCCCCAGGAGAGCCGTTTCTCTCCCGAGCTTTGAGTAGCTATTTTTTCTGCTTAAATCAGTGAGGCTTTTTTTTTTCTTCCTGAAACCATCGAGAAAGTATGTTTTTCTATCCAACCTTGTGCATCTGTGTTTTCCATTCAAACCCTATGGATATGCGAATTACATTCAAACTCTGTAAGTCTGTGTTTTTCCATTCAAACCCTGTAAATGTGTATTTTTCCATTCAAACCCTGTGCATCTGTGTTTTCCATTCAAACCTTGTGGATTTGTGTTTTCCCATTCGTGTTTTTCTTTCAAACTTTTTGGAAACTGTGTTTTCATTCCAAACCTTGGGAAACTACATGTTTCTCTCAAATCTTGGGAAACTATATTTTTCTCTCAAATTTTGGGAAACTACATTTTCCTCTCAAACCTTTGGAAACTACATTTTCCTCTCAAACCTCGGGAAGCTCTGTTTGCCTCTCAAAGCTTGGGGGAGTTTTGTTTTCCCCTCCAATCTTGGGAGCTGTGTTTTCCTCACTAGCTTTTGGGGAATGTGTATTCTGTTCCAACTCTGGGACGCTGTGTTTTCCTCTCAAACTTTGGGCAGCTGTCTTCGTTCCTAACTTTGGGAAGCTGTTTTCCTCTCTAACTTTGTAAAGCTGTTTTCCTCACTAACTTTGGGCAGTTGTTTTCCTCTCAAACTCTGTAAAGCTGTTTTCCTCGCTAACTTTGGGCAGCTGTTTTCCTTTCTAACTTTGGGCAGCTGTTTTCCTTTCTAACTTTGGGCAGCTGTTTTCCTTTCTGACTTTGGGAAGCTGTTTTGGCAGCTGTTTTCCTTTCTAGCTTTGGGCAGCTGTTTTCCTTTCTAGCTTTGGGCAGTTGTTTTCCTTTCTAACTTTGGGCAGCAGTTTTACTTTCTAACTTTGGGAAGCTGTTTTGGCAGCTGTTTTCCTCTCTAACTTTGGGCAGCTGTTCTCCTCTCTAACTTTGGGCAGCCGTTTTCCTTTCTAACTTTGGGCAGCTGTTTCGTTTCCAACTTTGGGCAGCTCTTTTCCTTTCTAGCTTTGGGCAGCTGTTTTCCTTTCTTACTTTGGGCAGCTGCTTTGGCAGCTGTTTTCCTTTCTAACTTTGTAAAGCTGTTTTCCTTTCTAACTTTGGGCAGCTGTTTTCCTTTCTTACTTTGGGCAGCTGCTTTGGCAGCTGTTTTCCTTTCTAGCTTTGGGCAGCTGTTTTCCTTTCTTACTTTGGGCAGCTGCTTTGGCAGCTGTTTTCCTTTCTAACTTTGTACAGCTGTTTTGGCAACTGTTTTCCTTTCTTACTTTGTAAAGCTGTTTTCCTTTCTAACTTTGGGAAACTGTTTTGGCAACTGTTTTTCTTTCAAACTTTG
>CM065720.1:63839746-63842246 GCA_033310375.1 Conus canariensis | reverse complement strand
TTCACATATGCACACTGATCCATCCTATCTTCCATCGACGCACGCATTTGTATCCTTATCCTCCCTTCTCCCCCATCCACATACATTCTCTGTACAGATGATTTATCTGGCTTGATATTATGAAAACCACTCACTTGAACCATCAAGCTTCCAGGTCAAATAAGTATTCTAACCAATAAAAAATGAAATATAATTGATATCCCCTCAGTGTTTTGAACTTTTATTCATTCATAATTTTCTTCCGCGTGTCTACAGCTTCTGTTAGATATTTTGCCAGCATCTTTAACAATGTTCCATCATTTGTTTGCAAAATATTGTTAAGGTTTCGACTCTTGACTATGTTATGATCAAAGAGTCTTGATTTTTTTTCTAATGTTCTCATAAGCAGGACAAGTGAACAAAAAATGTAACTCATCTTCTCTAATTGCAATATCATTACATAATGAACACGAATCATCAACAGCATAATTATTTAGATACCATCTTTTATTAGCATTTAATCCCAGTGTTCTATTTCTATTGATGAGAGAGAGAGAGAGAGAGAGAGAGAGAGAGAGAGAGAGAGAGAGAGAGAGAGAGAGAGAGAGAGAGAGAGAGAAGACGAAGAAAAAGACAAAGAAAAAGGCGACGACGACAGCGACGACGACGACGACGAGACGACGAAGAAGAAGAAGCAGAAGAAGAAGAAGAAAGTAAGAGCCAGAGAATACATATTCAGAAAGTAATGGACACATACTGAGTAAGACTAAGAGACAGATCTACAAACAATGAATGCATAGGATCAGAGAAAGACGGAATGAGAGAGAGAGAGAGAGAGAGAGAGAGAGAGAGAGAGAGAGAGAGAGAGAGAGAGAGAGAGAGAGAGATGAGGAGAGAGAGAGATGATGATGATGATAATGATGATGATGAAATGATGATGATGATGATGATGATGATGATGATGATGATGATGATGATGATGATGATGATGATGATGATGATAATGATGATGATGACGATGATGATGATGATGATGATGATGATGATGATAGTGATGATGATGATAGTGATGATGATAGTGATGATGATGATGATGATGATGATAATGATGATGATGACGATGATGATGATGATGATGATGATGATGATGATGATGATGATGATGATGATGATAAGTGATGATGAAATGATGATGATGATGATGATGATAATGATGATGATGACAATGATGATGATGATGATGATGATGATAGTGATTGATGATGATGTAGTGGGCTGGGGGTAGAAGAGACACGGGGAGGAGATGGTAGCAAACACACAGGCGCATGGACATGTAAGCATACCACAGTTTATGAAAAGAAACACAGGTACACCAGAGAAAGATAAGAGAGAACACGAACAGGAATGCAAATACGAATGTTTTAAGAGAAAAAAAACGGATAAGCTGAATAGCTAGTTTACACCACATCATCAAAACAGATGTGATAAGGAATGGAAAACAAATAAGACAAAATCTATACACAGACACTTAAATTCGTGTAATTATGTCACACACACACACACACACACACACACACACACACACACACACACACACACACATGCACGCACCACACACACACACACCACACACACACACACACACACACACACACACACACACACACCACACACACACACACACACACACCACACACACACACACACACACACATCTCGCGCATATGAAATGACAGTTGTATGCGTGGCTTTGGCAAATCTAACCGCCTGACCACAGTCACTTTTTCAAATGTTGTTCAGGGTAGATTCGATGTCAGTGTTACAATGCGTTGTTTTGCAATCTCAAGTTAGAGGATTTTATTTTAAAGGATTATATTCCATTTAGCTCATATTTTGATACGTAAGAGAACTAATTCAACATTCTTAGGGATTCCATCACACTGTAAAATTAGAGAGTAATCAACTGGCTGTCAGATGTGTGAAACAAAAGGTGCTAGGACTGACAGGTATGCTCAGTCACTTGGAACACCCTTTACCAGACAGCCATCAAATGCTAAAACAAATCCCTTGGGGCTGTTTCAGAAACAGTCAGAACCGCCCTATTTGTCGCGTTAATACACAAAATAATCAGATTCAGTACTGGTTATGTCAAAAGCATCCAGCACCTGTAAATTCGTGATATTTATCAAGACCAAAACCTTTATCTACGAAAATAAAAATGCTCTCAGAACTGAATATAATGCTTCTACAAAAGGTGTATGTGGCTGAACAAACTTAGCAATAAATCATGTTTCCTTCAAGTGTGTGCCTTTCAGACCATTCTTATCGTGTTCATCATTGACTGGCGTTTTTTTTCTCCTGATATTGATCTTGCTTTTTGTACTCCCAGTTCTTATAGAACAGGGAGTACTTTAGAATGGGAACGAAGAAATGCTGTGTGTGTGTCTGTGTGTCCTGTCTGTCTGTCTGTGTGTCCATGGTCAAAATGTGTTCCACTCGCTCCAGACAAAACTACTGGGCC
>CM065720.1:63832246-63837246 GCA_033310375.1 Conus canariensis | reverse complement strand
AGCGGGGAACAAAAAGCCCCACGCTCTATCTTGGGGTAATAGGCAGACGGTAGGACCGCTCCTTGTGACGTAAAAGGCTGGATCGGAAACGACATTCAGCGGAGTTTCCTGCACGTGCCGTCATCGGCTTCGGCGGATCATTCATCGATCGCTCCGCGGCTGAAAATAGTGCGTGGCCCGGCGAGTATTTGTGGACAGATATTTCTGGTTCTCTTAAGGGTTTGTATGACCCCCTGTACGATCTCGTTTGGGAAAGATGTTTTGTGTGTGTGTGTGTGTGTGTGTGTGTGTGTGTGTGTGTGTGTGTGTGTGTGTGTGTGTGTGTTTTCTTTCTGTTCTTTTCTTTTCTTTCATGTTTTATTTAACATTACTTCCATTTTTTTTTCATTTCATTTTATGAGCATATTCTCAGGTAGGCGAGGAAGGATGGACATGGTCGGACTGTAAATGAATAAGGACATCACTATTCCTCCCCCCTCCCATTTTTCCGTCATCTCTCTCTCTCTCTCTCTCTCTCTCTCTCTCTCTCTCTCTCTCTCTCTCTCTCTCCTCTCTCCTCCTCCTCCTCCTCCTCCTCTTCCTCCTCCTCTTTTCTTCTTATTCATCTCCTTGTTCTTCTTCTTCTCTTTCGTCTCTCTCTCTCTCTCTCTCTCTTTGTCTCTGTCTCCCTCACCCCCTCTTTCCTCCCCCTTCTCTCTCTCCTCCCGTCCCTCCTTTCCACCTTCTTCCTTTCTTCTCTCTCTCCTACCCCTTCTCTCCCTCCCCCTCTCTCCTTCTCCTTCCCTCCCTCCCCCTCTCTCCTTCTCCTTCCCTCCCTCCCCCTCTCTCCTTCTCCTTCCCTCCCTCCCCCTCTCTCTTTCTCCTTCCCTCCCTCTCCCTCTCTCCTTCTCCTTCCCTCCCTCCCCCTCTCTCTTTCTCCTTCCCTCCCTCCCCCTCTCTCTTTCTCCTTCCCTCCCTCCCCCTCTCTCCTTCTCCTTCCCTCCCTCCCCCTCTCTCTTTCTCCTTCCCTCCCTCTTCACTCACGTCTTCGCTCCCTCCCTCCCCTATCTCTCTTTCCCCCTCCCTCCCTCTCTCCGTCCTTCACTCATCTCTCTCTCTCTCTCTCTCTCTCTCTCTCTCTCTCTCTCTCTCTCTCTCTCCCTCTCTCTCTCTTCTCCTCGTGGCCATACAGCGAATCTCTCTCTCTCTCTCTCTCTCTCTCTCTCTCTCTCTCTCTCTCTCTCTCTCTCTCTCTCTCTCTCTCTCGTGCCATACAGCGAATCACTCTCTCCCCCCTCTCTCTCTCTCGTGGCCATACAGCAAATCTCTCTCCCCCCCTCTCTCTCTCTCTCTCTCTCGGCCATACAGCGAATCACTCTCCCCCCCCTCTCTCTCTCTCTCTCTCTCGTGGCCATACAGCGAATCACTCTCTCTCTCTCCTCTCTCTCTCTCTTCTCTCTCTCTCTCTCTCTCTCCTCTCTCTCTCTCTCTCTCTCTCTCTCTCTCTCTCTCTCTCTCTCGTGGCTATACAGCGAATGGCCCGCCCTATCACTGTGTGTTCCCAGAATAGCATCCCAAGTCCAGGCCAGTGGGTCAAGGCTGTACTGCACGTGAGACGTACACGCTGACCCATCCCGTCCTGTCACGACTGGCTCAGTTGCGTGGACGTTTTCCTCCTTTGAAGATGGCGCTACTACTAAAAAAAAAAAAAATGTGAAGGATTGTGACATTTTGTTGGCCATTCGTGCAGCAGTATTTAGGGACTGAGTGGGGGGACAGGCGGAGAGGGATGAGGCAGAAGGAAGAAAGAACTGGGGTTGGATATGGGGGCGTGGGTGGGGGTGGGGGTGGGGGTCTAGAGGACATGCGAGGGGCGTTAGCGAAAAGGTTATGCGGGGGTGTAAATCGTTGCTGGACTTTTGAATGGTGTGGGGGGGATGTGCTGGAAAAAGATTCTCTCTCTCTCTCTCTCTCTCTCTCTGTGTGTCTGTGTGTGTGTGTGTGTGTGTGTGTGTGTGTGTGTGTGTGTGTGTGTGTGTGTGTGTGTGTGTTTTCTTTACTCCCAGTTGCTGTATGCACTTTGTAAAGACACTGAGGAAGAGGAGCTGCATTTTGTATCATGATTTCCTGTTTTGTTTACTCTCATAAAAGAACTGATAGCAGCAAAATTCTACAGAAGCCCTAAAGCTTTCAAATTCACCTTTTAATGTCATCTCTCTCTCTCTCTCTCTCTCTCTCTCTCTCTCTCTCTTTCAGGATAAATTGTATTGAAATAATGTGGGTGAAACTCAAGCGAAATTCGCAGATCACACTGACAATGTTCAAGGACTTTTAGTTGAGAACAGCTTTTGTTTTGTTTCCATGACTTTTTCTGCCTTATTGAACCTGTTGCCAGGAATCATCTCGTTTCAGGGACTTCATAAAATTCAAGTCTAAATCCCAGAGTGGTTTAAAATGGACGGTGGTGGTATTGTTAAGATCAGGAAATCTTGCGAATTTTGGGGACGGACTGGCGCTCAAGGTGGAATATATTATCGTTGTAAACATAAACAAACGCTTACTTTCTACATGAAAAATACACTAAGCCCATGTTCATTCGTTCTTACATCCCCACCCTACCTCCCACACCCTCACAAATGGTTTCTGTTTTGGAAATCACAGCGGGATGAAAACGGCATAGAACTGTTAGAACAATGCGTCTGTCTGTTCTGTCTGTCTGTCTGTCTGTCTTCGTGTCTCTCTCTCTCTCTCTCTCTCTCTCTCTCCTCTCTGCGCAAATCATCTGACAATTTTCCACTATTAAATGCAACAACATATCTCAGAGTGTTTGTTTTCAAGGAAATAGTACGGGGGTTTTGAATAAACACAAAAAATCCAAATCTAATGTATAAAGCAAGAAAGGATCAAAGTGATGGCCAGCCATACCAACACCATCAATACAGATATAACAGTTCGTGGACTGAAGCTCGAAACTGTTCAATAATGCACTCACCTGGGATCCATAATCAGCAATCAGGGATCCAAATCAGAAATCCTTCCAAGGGCAGCAAAGATACTATCAGCACTATCCAGACCAAAAACCTGCATGGAAGGACAAGAACTCGTTCATAATACACGATCAGGCTTATACCTACGTGCACTGGCATGTTCCATTTTCCTGTATGTACAACAGACATGGACCCACCCTCACGGCCGATTTGGTATGTTCCATTGTCCTGTATGTACAACAGACATGGACCCACCCTCACGGCCGATCTGGAAAACAAGAAGTCCAAGCCAAGGAAATGACGTGTCATCGTGCAATACTGAACATCAGAAATACTGATCATGTCACCAAGGAACAAGAACGTCAAACTATCGAGCAGCACATGAGACCATCTGGGAATCCACTGACAGCAGCTAGGAAAAGAAAGATGTGCCTTGAAAGCAAGATCAAATGCCGGCTGAGCAAAGCCCCAGAGAACTGTTGAAAGAGGGATACGGAGACGAAAACAGAAAATAAACCTTAGACTAACAACGTTGCAGAAGGGACAGGGAAAACATTTGCGGAAGTACACGCCTTGGGTCGCAACCGACAGAACAGGAACAACTTGGTGAACTGCTCTTCGGGTCTGGTGCCCCAAGTACTCCTCATGGACTGAAAGCACAAGCAGATTGGTCCAGCCACCGTGGCGAAACAGTCAGCGTTGCGGGCTCTCACTGCGAGGTCGTGGGTTCGATTCCCTTCGGAGCCATTTATTTGTGTGATTTTTCTGCCCGGCCGGTTGCTATCAAGGGGTTAGTTTACCGCGGGCTCAGTTGTAAAGACTGGGACCACACAGTCCAATTCCATCCACTTAATGAATGCCTCTCTAAAAGTGTTGTTCAAATGTCCTCATCAACACGACTGGGACCACACAGTCGAATTCCATCCACTTAATGAATGCCTCTCTAAAAGCGTTGTTCAGATGTCCTCATCAACACTCCACTGTTGATCATATATCCACAGTTTATCCTCTCATCCAAATGTGCAGTAGTAGAAAAGGTACACTTTGTTGATTTTAGACAGGCTTTCGATCCTGTGTTGCATGAACACTTTTGGGGTACAGTAAAATAAATAAATAAATATAAATAAAAGAAACATTTTGACGTACAACTCACAATGGTCCTGTTTGATAATACACCGATTTTTTTCCAGATATTGTAGTGCCCAATAACAGTAAGATAAGGATGTACTCCAAGTCCCACCTCATTTTCCATATTCACATAATTATAAGAGATGTTCTTGGGGACGCATGAGAAATGATCCTATGATGTAAAAAATCTAGAGGCTGTTGATAATTTTTGTTATTTAGCGTTTAATTTCACAACTATGATACTTGTTTAAAAAGATACGATGCAAACGGAAAGACAGCGTTGTACAGTTATGCACAGTTTTTAATACAAGCAAATAACGTCACGTAACTTTATTTAGAATTTGATGTAAAGAGCCCGCTGGTGGTATTATACTGAACAGGGATGTGGGAGTTGAGTACCCTGTTACATACAGAAAAGGAACTTTTCACTGAGTGTTGGAGGTTCATGGGTGTCACATCAAGAACTCAACAAGAGATCTGGGTAGATAAAAGAGATCTGGGTAGACACCCATCATACGTCGGTTTTTAAATTGTGTGCTTAAGGTTCTAGTTTAAACTGTTGCAAACAGACAAGGAAAGCCTACCACATAAAACTTACATGATACTACTCAAATTAGACAGATGTGACCCCCCCCCCCCCAAAAAAAAAAAAATATACAAACACACACACACACACACACACACACACACACACACACACATATATTGAGTTTTTAAAACTGGTAACGTTCATGTGAACATTGTGTCAGTATTGCTTAGTAGCAACACAGGGGTTGAAAGATGTTTGGGGGGTTATTTAAATAGAGACTGATCAGTTTGTTTATCAAACAATGGGACGGAACCATTGGAGTCTATGACTGGTATGAAATACACCAAACTTTCAGAACTCTTTGCCTTAAATCAAAG
>CM065720.1:63819746-63824746 GCA_033310375.1 Conus canariensis | reverse complement strand
CTCTCTCTCTCTCTCTCTCTCTCTCTCTCTCTCTCTCTCTCTCTCCTCTCTGAGTATTGAGCGTTCTTTGATTTCATTTCCGTTCTCCGTTTCTTTATTCTTCATTAAGCGCGTTCAAACCCCTTCCCCTTCGCCCCCCCCCCCCCCCCCCCCTTCTTCTTTATCTTGTTGTATTTAAAAAGATTCTTTCCCCCTTTTTCTATGTCATATAAAATACTGTTCACACGAAAAATCGACAACGCCACAATTTTTTCTTTTGTCTGGCTGTGTCTCATTTTCCATCTCCCACCACCCCCCACCCCCCACCCCACCCCCCGCTTACCCCCCCCTCCCCTCTTCCCTCGACCACCTCCCGCCCCCCTCATAGCCTACAACGGCATCACCTCCGAACCACGCTAATCTCGTCCTCCACATACACAGCCACACCAAAAAAAAAAAAGGTCCTGTCTCAGTCTTTACACCTTCTGTCTTCATGAAACAGTCACGAACAGACCGTCACAGGGCAACCCTTTAGAGGAGACACTGCGTGTATTCGTTCACATACCCTTTCACTAATCAACGTTACCATCATTTTCCTTTTAATCATCGCTTCGATCCTTTCCCCACTTTTCCCTAGTCACAAACAGAAAAGAATAAACATTCCTGTAACAAAGATCGATGATGCGCTGACGTCTGCCTTTTCCCCCCAAAAATATATTGCATTTGCTTCCCTTTTTCTATACTTGTGCCACGAGTGGCTTACAAGACGGTGACAACAGCAACCAAAATAAGTAAGTCGACTGCAAGTTTAGTGTTCGCTTCCCCGAACAGTTTGACAATGACTTGGATATTGGTATAAACAATTATTTGTTCGGCCCTGCCGAAATTGTCTGCAATGAATTGTCTTAAAGTTAGCAGCACCTGCGACAGCGGCAGCAGCGGCAATGGCAGCAAAGACGCGACAGGAGTAACAGTAGCAGCAATCGTAGGAGCAACAGTAGCAACAGTACTATTAAAAAGCTGTAGTGATAGTAGTAGTAGCAGCAGTGGTAACAGTAGTGACTGTAGTCGTAGCAGCAGTAGCAGCAGCAGCAGTAGAAGGCAAAACTGGGAACAGCAGACTGTGTAGTGTTAGTAGGTGTAGCAGCAGTAGAACAGCGACAAAATCAGTAGATTCAGCAAGCCTATCAGTAAAACACCGACATTACTAGCGGTAACTAGTATCAGAACAATAGCAACAGGAGTGACAGCAGCAGCAGCAGCAGCAGCAGCAGCAACAACAACATCAGTTTTAGTAGTAGTAGTAGAAGGAGGGAGGAGGAGGAGGAGCAGGAGTAGAAGTAGTAGTAGTAGTAGTAGTAGTAGTAGTAGTAGTGTTGTTGTTGTTGTTGTTGTTGTTGTTGTTGTGTTGTTGTTGTTGTTGTTGTTGTTGTTGTTGTTGTCGTCGTCGTCGTCGTCGCGTCGTCGTAGTATGATTGAAAGAAAAGAGGTATGGTTGAACTGAGTTCAGTTCAAATTACGATGGTGTCGTTTGTTTCATGTTGTTTTACACTATGACGCACATATATCTGAAATTCCATATCACCTGAAGCAAGTCAAATAAAATTTGATACATGCGCAAACCTACTTCTGCACACATTTTGCGGGTTTTTTTTTTTTCCTCTGTCAGTCTGTCGCTCTTTTGTTCGTTTGCATAGTTTTTATTCCAATTTCTATCTTTCTTCCTTTTTTCCTTTCAAATTTGTCCTTTCTTTCTTTCTTTTAATCTTTATTTCGTTCCTTTCGATCGTTCGTTCGATCAGTTAATGCCATCTGTCATTCTCATTTGAACTGGTTTGCTCTTTCTTTGTGTTTTGTCACTTTCCGTCGTTCCTCTTGATTTTGTGGTTTTCTTCCTGTCTTTGCTTTCTTAGAACAGACGTCAAATTTAAGTAACCCGCTTTGTGCTTCTCCATCATCAGTTCATTCCTGCCTCATATTCTTCCTTCTTCTCTTCTTCCGCTTCTTTCTTTATTTCCTCTCTCTCTCTCTCTCTCTCTCTCTCTCTCTCTCTCTCTCTCTCTCTCTCTCTCCTCTTCCCTCCCTCTCTCCCTCACTCTCTCTACCTCCCTGCCCCCTCCCTCTCTCTCTCTCTCTCTCTCTCTCTCTCTCTCTCTCTCTCTCTCTCTCTCTCTCTCAGACATGATCGAATCTGAAGTGTAGGTTTCTTTCTTCTAGAGTACTTTTTGCTGTGATTATTTCAACTGTTCTTTAATATATTGGTCATTGTGGCCAGAGCTATATGGGATTGACAACGTAGATCTCTCTTTTGACAGAAAAGAAAAAAGAAAAAAGGCGCATTTGTTTTTTTTTAACGGTCTCTCTCTCTCTCTCTCTCTCTCTCTCTCTCTCTCTCTCTCTCTCTCTCTCTCTCTTGGTTTCTGCACATGAACTGCAGGTGGAAATTTAATATAAAAAAAGAAGAAAAAAAAGAGAGCAAAAAACAGAATCACCGAGCCGCCAAACGAAGAAACAAGTTCAAAAAAGAAAAAAAAAAACAGACCACGTTCCGACCTATTGGGTCTTCTTCAGACAGGACAAATATCATTCAAAACAATGGACACAAAAGACGAACGGACAATTATTAATCCGGGTGCAAAATCTGGTTTGGGGTGAACAACTTAATTTACAGAATGGAACTGAGGTTGAAGGGGAGAAAGTACAGATAATAATAATAATGATGATGATGATGATGATCATGATCATGATCATGATAATAATAATGTTAATTTTTAGGTTAGAAATATGAATGACTAATGCTTTCTTATACAAAGAAACAGCTTACGTCTTAATATTGTAAACTCAGCCATAAAGTGCACAAGCTTTCAGTTTACCCTGACTTAAAAGGATGCATACAGATTACCTTATAACACTTTTAGAGTGATTTTGATTTTGGTATGCATGGCAAGAAAGCTAAGCCTCAGGATATTCGTTGAAAATTGCTGATATGAAGCTGATGAGGATAAGGACTCATCTGGTTTCTGCAAACTTTGAGGAAAAGGTCCATTTTAAGCATGTGACATGAATGGATTTCCGTTAAAAAAATAAATCATAATAGGTTTAACGTTTACAGAACACGTGATGTTGTCCCTGATATTGAAAAAAAAAGCAAATATGTAACAATTTAGATGGATATTTCAGACACAGACTAACAAGATTTAGACTTGGCACTTCTAAAAAAAAAAAAAAAAAAAAAAGGTAGAAAATCGGAATAATTATAGAGTACACAGTCAAAGTGAATTAATCTGTGTACTTCGTCAAAAGGAAAAACAGGACGTGAGGCGTATTTTGTTTAATGCTGTCTTGTTCTGTATAACTGAGAACTGAGTACATTCCGTTGAAATTTGTTGCCATGCCCAGTCAGTTTAGATTAACATTGCTAATGGCATGGCTGTATGATGAACAAACGGTGAGAACCTTGCCAGATTATCTCAACAAAGTGTTTTGTTTAGCTGCGTTCTATTCTCCTACCTTAAAATTTACCGATAAGCTTGGGACTTGATGTTATATTAATACCAGCTGATTAAATCTTCCGTGTTCTGTATTCCGTATTCTCTCCCTTTCTCGGTTCTGTCTCTGCGTTTCTGTCGTTTTTGTCTGTGCCCTTGCGCCTTTCTCTCTGTGGCTGTCTCTGGTTTCTGTCTCTGTGTCCATCTGTTTGTCTGTCCGCCCCCCCCCACCCCTCTCTCTCTCTCTCTCTCTCTCTTCTCTCTCTCTCTCTCTCTCTCTCTCTCTCTCTGTCTCTCTCTTGGATTTGTTGACGATGATCTACATAGCGGATACAGACAGCCAAGCTGACAAACAAACAGGATAATCATTGCACCAAAGGCGGCTTGTGTGATCCTGGTTCGCCTGCACACGACCCAACCAACCAACCAACCAACCAGCCAAACTAGATCAGCGTGCAGCCTCCACTATTTCCTCACCACAACGACCCCGAGCAGTCATACTGCCATCATTGTTCCCTCTTCCTCGCTGGTCGGGGAATGCCAGTCATTTCCTACAGCACTGGGTACATGGAAAGCGGACGGATCTGATCTGACCTGACCTGACCTGACCTAACCTGACCTGTAGCTCCATGTTCTGTCTCCTTGCTTCCGTCTCTGCCTTTCTTGTTTTGTCATATGCCAGCGACTTTTACGCATTACAGGTGGGAAATAAGTAAGCGGAACCGGAAGACTCTCCGATTCCGGAATGTGGGGTCTTATCCTTTCACCTGACTTGAGCCCTCTCCCTTTACCTCACCCCACCCTAGTCCTACCCTAACCCTAACTTAAATATTTACTTTATGAAACGTGTTCACACACACACACACACACACACACACACACACACACACACACACACCACACACACACTTCCTCGATGATATGAGTCGTGCTGTGGTGCAGTGGAGTTGTCCTCTCTTGATCTCTATCGATAAAGGTAAAACGTCTGCTCTCCTGTGCGGCCCATGAGGGCCGGCGGGCATGAAGACGGTCATTTCTTGAGGGGGAGAGGGGCTACCGGGTACGGGCGGCAGTCGGGTGAGGTAGTCCGGGGGGGTGGGGGGAGGAGGGGGGAGAGGAAGGGAGGGGATGGGGAAGAGCGCAACTTCTTACAGAGGTGTGAGTGGCTTGAGGAATTGTGGTGCGGTGGTTTAGTATTTTCGGTTGCAGAGAGTATTCGAAGCTGACCTATCTGTCTGTCTGTCTGTCTACTTGTCTGTCTGTCTGTCTCTCCCTTTCGCTCCTCCCTCTCTCTCTCTCTCTCTCTCTCTCTCTCTCTCTCTCTCTCTCTCCTCTCTCTCTCTCTCTCTCTCTCTCTCAGGTTGGATAAAGGACATTCACATGCACCCACAGTCTCGCTTTTCCTTCAGTGCGTTGTACGATCGTAAGGTAGGCCTACCTTTCCTTTCCCTGCTGACCAATTTCTAACACCTTATCCCATGATCCAATATGCACATTGGCAAACAAACAGACAAACACACCAACAGTTAGGCA
>CM065720.1:63809746-63812246 GCA_033310375.1 Conus canariensis | reverse complement strand
GTAAAATCCCATCACCAACTTTCGGAAGAGTAGGCCAGTTTGGCCGTTGGTATGGATGACACGTTACGCATAGCATGCACCCTGCGTGAGAAATGGAAAGAATGAAGGAAGTAAGGAAAATGAGTGATCGATATTGAACGATACTGACTGGATGACACGGGAAACGACTGAATGAAGCGCCAGCTGGCAGCTCTTCAGTCGGCACTACCCAGGTAGGCAGCCCTTGTGTAAACGAGTGTTGATTGTAAAGCGCTTAGAGCTTGGTCTCTAGCCGAGAATAGGCGCTATATAAGTATTCATTATTATTATTATTATTATTAAGAAGAAGAGGAGAAGAAGAAGAAGAAGAAGAAGAAGAAGGAGAAGAAGAAGAAGAAGAGAAGAAGGAGAAGAAGAAGAAGAAGAAGAGAGGAAGAAGAAAGAAGAAGAAAAAGAAGAGGAAGAGGAGAAGAAGAAGGAAGGAGAAGAAGAAGAAGAAAGAAGAAGAAGAAGAAGAAGAAGAAGAAAAAAGAAAAAGAAGAGGAGAGAGGCAGAAGAAGAAGAAAAGAGAGAAGAAGAAGCAGAAGAAAAAAGAAAGAAGAGGAGGAGGAGGAGAAGGAGGAAGGAGGCAGAAGAAGAAGAAAAAGAAGAGAGGAGGAAAGGAGGAGGAAAGACTCCGAGCAGGAAAAATGGTTCATCATTTTTTTTTAGAAGTCGTATGGAGGTTCAAAGTCCAAAAGCATAAAAATGGTTTCATTCAGTTTTTTTTAATAGGAAACATTGATTACAATTGATTTTTTTCTAACTTCCTTATTTGCTTTGTATTTTCATTTAGTCTTTTTAATTCAACACACACACACACACACACACACTACACACCACACATACACACACACACACACACACACACACACACACACACACACACACACACACAGAAGGGGGTGTTCTAAGATTGCTGTGATTGGCAGGGAGAATCACTGTAATTCACCTGTCGTACTTGAGGCCCATGGTGTCACTCTCTGTTCATGCGAGGTCGTTAGGTTCTAAGTCAGCCATTGGCTGACTGGCAGACAAAACGATGGGTCAGTTGGTGGGTTACATTCAGGTTTAACGTCCTCACAACGGCTACACGTAATGTGCAGACGGAGATATTCACCAAAGGACGCACATATACTTACACACGCGCGCGCACGCACGCACGCACGCGCCACACACACACACACACACACACACACACACACACACACACACACACACTCAAACTGTAGTCATGTCGAATTTCTGTAAAACCAACTCGGATATTACGAATTTGTTAAAACGTTAACTATATTGTCATCTTTTCAGAAATACGTGTACAAAAAAGAAAGAACTACTATGTTGCTTTTTTAAAACTTGAAATAAGAATTTTTACACGTGATTCAGAATAGGCTTATAACATTTTCAAAAATGCACTGAACATAAGGACTGAAAAGAAATCTGTCTCCAAGTTTGTCAGCATCCTATGTACATCGCATCTCTGTGTGTTTGAGTAAATTACGACTTAAATTTTGGATGTGCCATATTTCTTATCGCGATGTGATGTGTGTGTGTGTGTGTGGCGGGGGGGGGGGGGGGGATTCATGACAAGATATGTTGTGTGCATTGTCATGACTTACAGAATGTTGTATGAATGGACTGGGTATGAAACGTAAGTTACTTTTCATGTTGAGGAGTACAGATGGAGATTTTGAAAAAAAAAAAAAAGAAAGATTGTGAAATATAGACGTGTGGCCACAGTATAATCTAAAAGCATGGCTGTTTTCGTTTTGACAGACCATATGTGATTAATGCTTCAATTCCTAACCTGTCCTCATTGTTGACTGGACTGGACGCTGAGGCACGTGATGGGTGAGAGAAGCTCACTTGTTTGTACACATGTGGGACGGGTGTGTTCCCGGTCTTGATGGCAGACCAGGAGATGACACACTGTGGTACAGGCGGTTAGGACTTTGGTCAGTAAGTCAACTATGGTCGACAAGTATTTTCCAACCTTGGGGATTAAAGAAGAAAACTTGGGTTCTTCTGCTGACCAGTGAGTGGTCATAGATGTGTCTGCAGACAGAAGTCTGCTGGAGATTTTGTGTAGCTTTTATTCCCATCGAGTAAGTTGCCAGTTGGGGAAATATAAACAAATAAATAAATAAGAAAAAGCGAAATTATCTATTAGTGAGTATAAATGGCTGTTCATGGACATTGATGTGATTAATGTTTAAAAAAAAGAAGTAAATGTAATAAGAAGCATTTTCTGAAAACGCGTAATTGGCTTATAAAAAAAAAAACACACACACAATCGTTTGGTGTTTTTTTAAATTAAAATGTTTTGTAAAATTATCACTTTGTATCCCCAAATGTAGGTAGGAATGTGCTGGAAACGGAATGCTACGAATTCGTGTGTATGATGTGTTGCCATGGATTTTTGTTTCTTTCTATAAAGTCTTAAGAAAAAATAATGAAAATTGCATTTTCCAAACCTAACGGT
>CM065720.1:63782246-63804746 GCA_033310375.1 Conus canariensis | reverse complement strand
AGTTTGTTGTGAATTGATGCGTTTGTTGTGGTTGTTCGATGACTTGGTGACTGTGAGTCTGTTAATCGCAACAGGATACAAGTTTCCGCGATTAGTTTAGCTCAAGTGTACTTTCGGAGTACTTTAGGTATTCAAATCATCGTGAATGTGCAATAAACTGTCACAAAACATAACCATAAACTTATGTACAGAAATACGGTTAACGAATGTAGCAGGAGTGTGTTTATGAGTATAGAAATGTGTATTGCGTGCGCGCGCGCATGCGCGTCGTGTGTGTGTGTGTGTGTGTGTGTGTGTGTGTGTGTGTGTGTGTGTGTGTGTGTGTGTGTGTGTTTCGAGAGAAAAGAGAGAGAGAGAGTGTGTGTGTGTGTGTGTGTGCATGCGTGTGTGTGTGTGTGTGTGTGTGTGTGTGGTGTGTGTGTGTGTGGAGTGGAGAGAGAGAGAGAGAGAGAGAGAGAGAGAGAGAGAGAGAGAATGTAATAATAAAAATGATGATGACGATGATGATGATGATGATGATGATGATGATGATGATGATGATGATGATGATGATGATGACACTGATGCAGAGGGTCATGAAAGTAAAGAAAACGGGCCAAAACTTAAGAGAAGGAGAGTTATGAAGATATACGAAAAGAATCATGAAATTAAACAAAAACAGCTAAAAATGTATACGAGTCTCTTTCGGGGGTAGGGGTAGAAATACAGAAGAGGAATCACAAATTTTCACGAGATTAACTAGTATAATCAGGATGAGTTATACAATCATACATAGACTTCCGATAAATTCCGCACCCAGAATCATCGACTATACAAGGAGTTTCAAACATTATACGAGGGGAGCAAATAAAATTGCGTACAGAAAGTCATGAAATGATAAATGGAGGATCACAAAATTACACCAGACGAGTCAAAAACTTTCCTAACATAACAGAGCAATCACACGATAATAATTAGAGTCCAAATGTATACAAGAGCTGACCAAATGTAATGGTGAAGGTGGAAGAGAGAGAGAGAGAGAGAGAGAGAGAGAGAGAGAGAGAGAGAGAGAGAGAGAGAGAGAGAGAGAGAGAGAGTAATGACTCGCTTCATTTTTCGTCTCATTACTCACATGTGGGAGACTAAATGGAGGATTGGAAATAGTATTTAGAGGAGTCGCAGTAATAGAAGAAGAAGAAGATTAACAACAACAACAACAACAACAACAAGGGAAAGCAATGGGGAGTAGAAGAGAAAACAAATATGCAGAGGACCAAATTCAGCATAACATGTTAGCTATCTTGTTATACTTTAGTGTCTAGGTAGAGAGAGAGAGAGAGAGAGAGAGAGAGAGAGAGAGAGAGAGAGAGTTGAAGCACGGGAATAGGCACGAGCTTTCTACTCTGCGGAGCTCTAGCATTGGTATTTCTTTTATGCGGTATTGCGACTGTGTGACTTTTTTTCTTCATACTTCAGAAAATGTGTGAAAAAAGCAATAATAAAACAAGAGGGCAGTTTGCCTACATTTGACTCACATGAGATAAATACACGTGAACGCAGAATGATAGTCACGGGACAGATGGTGAGAGCGATGTGTTAGTAAATACAAAGCTAACAACACCAGTTGACGACAAGCACACTACATGCAGGTAGCAGTCAGCAGTAACAGCAGATGACTTCGCGAGTTCCCACCTCTGTGCGTTTTGGCCACTTAACTCATCCGCGCCCTAAGGCGCTATCAGTTACGCAATGACCACATGCGCATCTCTCAAGTTGAAGTGTTCACCCCAGAAATCTATTTCTGTCAGACAGTGTGGTCAAAGTTCCTTTTATTTGCCTGTCTGTTTGTGTCTTCAGTTGTCGTAGTTGTTGCTGTTGTCGTTGTCGTTATTGTTGTTGTTCGCTTGTTTGTTTTGTTTTGCTCTGCTGTAAGTCAACTGGTCAGTTACACATTGAAAGAGTGCATCATTAGCGTGACGTAGTATTTTGACGTAATATACCTGACCCTTTACTGTGATTATTTAGTTTAGCCCAGCTCTATACTTAGAAATCCCCACGTCTGTTTCGTAGAAATGACACCATAATTATGGTCGGGTTTTGAGACCGCTTCTTTTCTCAGCGTATAAAGCAGAAATTGTAGCTGATCATGATTTATAAGAAAATAACAGTTGTGTAATGTTGATTGTATTGCTGAAAGTGTGACGTGTAGATTTATTGCCATTGCAAGTCAGTGACATCTTCAAGCATGGGATAACCGGAAAGTTCTAAACAATAATCATCATGTTCTTATGTTTGAGTACACTAATGCTTGTATTTGAATACGCTCATGCTTGAGGAAATGCCAACTTTTAAGCTTCACAACACACACACACACACACACACACACACACACACACACACACACACACACACACTACACTCTCTCTCTCTCTCTCTCTCTCCTCTCTCTCTCTCTCTCTCTCTCTCTCCACACACACACACACACACACACACACACACACACACACACTCACTCACTCACACGCACGCACGCACGCACGCACATGCATGAAACACTATATGACTTAGACTCACGTTCTACACATATGAACAAGAAACGGTCCAAGAAAAAAAAATGAAGAATAAGGAGGTGTAGAACATGGACAGCTCTTAGGCAATACAGTCGTGACCATCCCCATCATAAAAAACGACGTCGTTATGATCATCCTCATCATCGTCATAATTATCGTTATGAATTGCAGCAGCCATTTGAAAAACAAACAAACAAATAAAAAACATCACCATCAGCATCCATTATTCTCATCGACAAAAACAGCAACGGGTGTACATGGATTGTCAGTAACATCAGCAGGGATATAAAAGAAAACTCATTTTGGAGCATCCCCCCCCCCCCCCCCCCCCCCCCCCTAATCGCCAGTACAATCAGGGCAGCAGAAATAACGCTGCTAACGACAGACAGCACAAGTCACACTACATATCATCAATATTCGTGACCAAGAAAAGAAGAATAAAAGCTAATAATGTATTCCTACAGTCATTTTAATATCTCTAAGGACCAAAACTCGTATGGTCTGACAGTTAACACTCGTGCTGTTACTGTGCCCAAGACAAATCGTTTACGCACGAAAAGACTCCTCCTCCTCGTCCTCCTCAAGTTCATCTCCGTCCATCTTCTTCCATTGTGAAATCCATTTTTTTTGTGTGTACAGCAGACGACACCTGTGGCATAGTAAAAGGTGAACCGCCTCGTTCGTAATTGTGGAAACATGTTAGGAGCGACGGACTGAGACATGATTTGGAATACCGGATGGTGGCTATTGTGTGGCAAGTGTGCATGCCCGAGTTCCTCGCAAAAAAGATGGTCTTCCCGGTGTAAAGTGTGGTGTGTAGTGAAAGATTAAGGGGTTGTTTAGCTTTGTTCCAGAACGGAAGGCATGGCACGACGTGTACCCGTCAGTGGGTCGTTCTATAAAACTTTATCTTCAAGACCTGCTACAATGCCAGCTTTAAACTACATTTCTAGCCCCTATTTTGAGCTCTAGGATTTTTTTTTTTTTTCTATTTATGGTAGGTCCAACGTCTTGTCATATTGTACATTTCCGGGGATTTCTTTGACTTTATCCAAGAATTATCTTTTAAATTTGACAATTCTAGGCTTATCACACACACACACACACACACACACACACACACACACACACACACACACACACACACACACACAGAAAGAGAGACAGACAGACAGACAGACAGAGAAAGAGTGAGACAGAAAAGACGTGTTTTGCGAATTCAAATTTATCGAAAGAATAAAGACGTTTATATAAAAAAAAAAGACGTGGTACATTTTACATGCTACTACTCTATTTGTATACACAGTCAATATATGTATGTATGCATGTATGTATGTATGTATGTACGTATGTATGTATGTATGCACGTATGTATGTTTGTTTGTTTGTATGTCTTCATCCATGTATGTCTCTGTACATTTGTTTCAGTAACACAAAGGACACAAAACCACATAGTTTCAGTTCTTACAGTACAATTCTCCAACGACATTTTCGCTTAAAAAGCTTTATCAGTACTGTCATACAAACGATTTGAAAATGGACAGTGTATATATAAGAGTTTAACAACAGTTCACACCACTTCCTTTGCGTGAAACCCGTTACGAGCAGCTTTTAAATCGAGATTTTATTGGAGAATGACAAAAAAAAGAAAGAAACTAATAATGTTTCTCTTTATTTTCCTAAATTGTTTTACTCAAAAGTATACCAAGAGTAACTGGACTTAATCTTGAAGTATGTATATATATATATATATATATATATATATATACATTATGATATGTAATATATATATATACATATGTGTGTGTGTGTGTGTGTGTGTGTGTGTGTGTGTGTGTGTGTGTGTGTGTGTGTGTGTGTCCTTTACTTAATATGAACGCTAGAATGAATAACATAAAACACAGCCATTTTTTAATAATGGAGAGAGTGTAAAAGAGAGAGGAACTGGGGTGTGAATGGGATGGGCACACATGAGTGTATGCGTGTATATTCCATAGTCTTAAGGTACGAACTAACTTGGTCTGACAGCGAAAACGACGGTTTAATTCTGAAACCTTCTAAACGAAGTCAGGTGTCCAAGGCGTTTACAAAACAGTGAGCAAATACACGAAGAAAATGACCAATGACATGAATCCAATTAGAAACCGTATTTGTTCTCATTTGAATTATCTAATTCATTTAAATTATCTAATTCCAAACCCGCATGCCCATCTACTCTTCCAACGCACGCACACACGAACGGACATACACGCACACATGCACATACATAGAGAGACAGGCAGACAGACAGACAGAAAGAGAGACAGAAAGAGAGACAGACAGACAGAGAACATACCTCTAGGTCATCTTGTCCTAGTGTCCCACAGGAAAGGAGAAACTTAAACCAAGATGAAATGAACCAAAGCCAGGACAGCTCTCCTCTTCCCACTGACTCGCTCCACACCCTTCCTCCCTCCCTCCCTCACACACACACACACACACACACACACACACACACACACACACACACACACACACACACACACATGCACACATACATGCACACATACACTCACACACACACACACACACACACACACACACACACACACACATACTCTCTCTCTCTCTCTCTCTCTCTCTCTCTCTCTCTCTCTCTCTCTCTCTCTCCGAGCTCATGTATATCTCCATTGCAGGCACTTGTATTTGCTTCTGTTTTTTCCCCTCTAGTTTTCCTTAGATGGGAGTTAATCTCTTAATGCTGACATTGTTTTAACATTAACTCAAATCCTCACTATTTGTTATTTGTAGTGGGGTACGGTTGTCCGAGATCTGTTCTGCAGGTACACTAAGTTGATGTTCTGATGTTCATTATTCAGTTGTGTAACTTGTGTCAAGTTTTGATCTGATTCTCACGTTTACTTTGGTTTTCGGGGAGGGGGTGGGGAGAGTGGGGGATGGGGGTAGTTGGTGCATGAAGGGCGAGGCTGTGAAAACGCATAACGCAGGTGGACAGTAAGCTGAAGCGCATGCACGCTTGCATGCACGCACACACACACACGGGGCGCGCGCGCGCCACACACACACACACACACACACACTGGTCGTGAGCGTGTAGTTGTGTGCACTTGCGCGCGCAAGCGCGCACACACACACACACACACACACACACACACACACACACACCACACACACACACATCATAATAAATTAATAACATTAACAAATAATATGGAACTGAATCATAAAAGATCGGCAAAAAGACAGCAAATGCTATGTGCACACCACGAACACACGCTCATACGCTGATATAGTTGATGCTGAACATACAAAGAGAAAACAGACAATATACGAAAGATGTCGTGAACTGGAAGATGAAATACATGTTCTCGATAGCTGTATACAATATGATGGAAAAGTATATAAGGTAAAACAAGAAGCAGCCAGCTAGACATCATTTCCGTCCGACTCACTTGTCTCCAACGGACTGAATGGTGTTTGATGATGCTTAGTTTTCTTTTGCTGAACATGTTCACGATCAATTTTTCGAGCAAACTTTGAGATACTTGCTGGTCTTCTGTACTTACGCCATGTAAGCCTTTTGGGTTTCACGGCATTAATTGTTGTTCTCTTCTGTTCTGTTCCGTTCCGTTTCGCTCTGTTGTGTGGTGTTATATTATGTACTGTTCAGCTTTACCATGCTCTGTTCTGTTCCGTTCCGTTTCGCTCTGTTGTGTTGTGTTGTATTATGTACTGTTCAGCTTTACCATGCTCTGTTCTGAAGTTTGAAAACAAAATGAGGCAAGGAACAGTAAGCAATAAACAATAAACAAGTGGGGTAACTCTTGCTCCCAAAAGAAAACCTAACACAGAGTAACTTTTATTCAAGACCGGCACAGCCTTTTAAACTTGAATAAAGTCAGACAAATACAAAGACGAACAACCTAATAGTGGGGGAAAACAAGCGCAAGCCGACAACCCCTCCGTCATCACAGTAATGACTTGGCAAAGATTTGAACTTAAGGGGTCGGGGGAGGGGGGGGGGAGTTGAAGATGAAGAAAATGGGAACATAAAATTAAGAAACTATATTATAAATATGAAAACTCTGCACTGGCTGCATGAGGGAACCATCGTAACCCCTCTTGAAGGCAGATCTCTTCGTATTGCCTGCTCCTAGGCCTTTCGTCCCCTGGATCGGACTCATCAGGGAGACACGGGATAGATCTGCCTTCAAGAGGGATTACGATGGTTCCCTCATGCAGCCAGTGAAGTTTTCATATTTATAATATATTTTCTTAATTTATGTTCCCATTTTCTTCATCTTCAACCCCCCCCCCCCCCCCCCCCCCAAGTTCAAATCTTTGCCAAGTCATTACTGTGATGACGGAGGGGTTGTCGGCCTGCGCTTGTTTTTGCCCCACTATTAGATTGTTCGTCTTTGTATTTGTCTGACTTTATTCAAGTTTAAATGGCTGTATCGGTCTTGAATAAAAGTTACTCTGTGTTAGGGTTTCTTATGGGAGCAAGAGTTACCCTACTTGTTTATTGTTTAGGCTCTGTTCTGTTCCGTTCCGTTCCGTTCTGCTTTGCTCTGCTCTCTTCTCTTTTCTCCTCTTTTCTCTTCTTTTCTCTTCTCTTCTGCTCTGCTCTGCTGTGTTGTGTTGTGTAGTGTTCTGTTGTGTTGTGCTGTGCTGTGCTGTGCTGTGCTGTGTTTATAAGCATTCTGTAATCAATGCTTACAATCGCTGGTTCAGAACGATTCAGGAAGAGGTGTTTCAGATTTGTTTTCGATGTTAGTATCATCAAAGAGGCGTCACGGCGTGCGCACCACTCCTTATATGATACACCTCATCTACTATACCGTGATTGCACAGTGCTCACGAATTACCGATAAATATGTAAATAGATGAATGAACGATGAAGTATGGGATGAGTCGGTCAGCGGATCTCGTGGATAAAACTTTTGCGGATGCCTAACCTACGCACCAACCCAAAGCGCCGATCAGGACTAGAATGCCAAGCTAACATGGTCTGTCTTACCACTATACTCTGTGTGTGTGTGTGTGTGTGTGTGTGTGTGTGTGTGTGTGTGTGTGTGTGTGTGTGTGTATGTGTTTGTGTGTGTGTGTGTGTGTGTTTGTGTGTTTGTGTGTGTGTGTGTTTTGTGTGTGTGTGTGAGAGAGAAGAGAGACAGAGGGAGAGCGAGAGAAAGAGAGAGAGAGAGCATGCACATGCATGTTCATGTGTGTGCTGACATGCATACTGTAATCATGTTTGAAAAGCCCCATTGTACTAGAATCCATTTATAAATTGAGGACCCCAAACAACTATAAAAATCCGTCTTTAAAAAAAAAAAAAGAAAAAAAAAAGCACTTGCGGCGAAAACACGTGACCAGACAGAATTTCCAGAAACACAGTCACACGCACACACATTCCAGTGACTCATTCCGGTCCACTTCTCTCGTCACTCTCATCTGACGGGGTGGTCGGGGAGTTTGAAAACCCTTGAATTCTTCAGGGGAGATACAACTGCAAGGACTAACAGATGGTGTACAAGAGGAAGAAAGAAGAGGAAGAGAAAAGAAAAAAGGAGATGAAGAAGGAAAAGGAGGGGAAAAGAAAGAGGGAAAAGAAGAAGAAAAAAACAAAGGAAGAAAGAAAGAGAGAGAGAGAGAGAGAGAGAGAGAGAGAGAGAGAGAGAGGAGAGAGAGAGAGAAAAAGAAAGAAAGGAAGAAAGAAAGAAAAGAAAGAAAGAAGGAAAAAGAAAAAAGGAAAGAAAGAAAGAAAGACAGAAAAAGAAAAGAAAAAAAGAAAGAAAAACTGAAAGAAGCAAAGAAAGCAAGAAAGAAAGAAAAAGATAGAAAATAAGAAACGATGAGCAAGAAAAAGAACATGAAAAAGAAGTGAAGAAAAAAAAAACAAGAACAAAAGTGGAGAACGACAACAAAAAAAATATCTACACAAGAACAATAAGAAATGAAGAAAAGGACGAACAATTTCTTTTCAATACATTTACCACACCTTTCCTGTTGCAGAGTTCTCAAGATATTCATTGTGGTTGTCTCAAGCATAGCTGCACCCAGTTCGCACACCAGCAGTCGACAGTTCGCCACGTCATTCTCTTTGTACCGCTGCCAAGTCACTTCGGGTGGGAGTTGGCGGTGCAACTTATGGTTCAACATATACTGGACTGCACCCGCTAAGTGCTGCGCTGACCACGATGGGGGTGGGGGGGGGCAGTCTCTGAACCGGCCAGTCTTCCTCTGCAGTCTGCGACTCAACCACCGTACCACAGAGAGACTGGGGTTCTTCTTGTTCTTCTTGTTCTCGTCCTCCTACTTCTTCTGTTGCTTCTTCTTCTTCTTCTTTTTCTTCTTCTTCTTCTGCTTCTGCTTTCTTCTTCTTCTTCTTCTTCTTCTTCTTCACCATCATCTTCTTCTGCCTTCTCCTCCTCCTTCTTTTTCTTCCCCTCCTCCTCCTCCACCACCACTTCGTCCTCCTCCCGCCTCTTCTTCTTCTTCTTCTCTTTCCTTTTGCTTGTCGTGTTCTTCTTCTTCTGCGTCATTCTCATCTTATCTTTATGTAATCTTTGGTGCCCCCACCCTTTCCCCAGGAATCATTACGTAACCCCACACTTCTCAGGCCAGTTCACATATCACAGCCATAGCCAGGTTTGTCTCATCATAGCTATGTGCTGCATTCCACAGACAGCAATCAATATCAGGATCTCATGGGGCTACCCAGCAGAGGACATTGTGCACTTCTGCTGAAGCACTTCGATGGTGTTCACTAATGCCTGTTCTCTTCAAATAATATTCTTGGATAGGGTCAAAGAACTCTCTGAGAATGTACTTCTTCTTCTTCTTCTGCGTACGCAGGCTGATACTTCTGTGGACACCCCCTCTATAGGGAGTGGAGTTTTGTGTGTATGACCGTTTTCTTTCCCGCCATTAAGGCAGCCATACTTCGGGGAAGGTACATGCTATGTGTAACGTGTCATCCATACCAACGGCCAAACTGGCCTTCTCTTCCGACAGCTGGTGATGGGATTCTACGCGTGTGCAAGATGTTATGCATGCGTTCACAGACGGAACCTCGGCTAATAGTCTCACTCGAAAGACTGTATGGGAAATGGAGTCAGAACCGATGTTGACTCCGAGGGAAAAATCCCCCTGTACCGAAACGGCCCGGCGGAGATTCGAACCCGATTACGAGTCCGGCGCTCTACCATTGAGCTATTCCGGCCCCCTCTGAGGATTTACAAATATCGGCTGTTTCTGGTCATAGGAATTATTGGATGTAGCATACATGGGGAAAACTCCTAGAATTAATATACATGTTGTTAAAAAGCTGGTACTGCAGTTCTTAGAGATAACATACCGCAGGACGACCCGCAGACGAACAGACATCGTGTCCCTGCCTTCTGTTCTGGCACAAAAATAAATAGCCTCATAGCCTTTCCAACACAGGGCGACAAACGCGCGCTTGTTGCCGGCGGAAGATCTATCGTTTCGCACGAGGAACTCGTGAGTGTGCGGACACTCGCCGCCATTTGGTATTCCAAAACATTTCTCACTCCGTCGTTCCTCACATGTTTCCACAATTTTTTTTTTTTTTAAAGGGGGGTTCACCTTTTTACTATGCCACAGGTGTGGTCTGCTGTGAAAAAAAAAATGAATTTCACAATGGAAGAAGATGGCGGGAGATTGAGGGAGGGGGAGGAGAAGGAGAGGAGGGGGGGGGGGGGGGAGAGTACGGAGGAATGAGATTAGTGTTTTCGTGTGTCAACGATTTGTCATAGGCGCACTAACAAGACAAGTGTCTGCTGTCAAGCGCTACGAGTTTTGGCTCCCACAAAATATTTTAATGACTGTAGGAATACATATAACCTACTAATCCGCTCTTCATGGTCGCGCATGTTAATGGCGTTTCGGGCGTCTTGTCACTCTGTGTCTCGCTCTTTTTCATTAGTGTTGTCGTCGTTATTGCTCTTGTGATGAAGATGAGGATTATGAAATAATCGTTCCTGCCATCCCTGTTGTTGCGGTCATTGTTACGTTCTGGACGACTATGGTATTATGGTGGTGGTGGTGGTGGTGTGTGCTGATGGTGTTGGTTTTCACAAGGCTGTTGCTGTTTCATGCTGACGATTAAGACGACGACAATGATGATAACTATAAACACGATTATGATGGCAATGTTCAAGGCAGTGTGATTTAATTACTACCTTTCTTCTTCTTCCTTCCTTCCTTCCTTTGCTTTCCTTCCTTCCTTCCTTCCTCCTCTTCCTCCTCCGCCTTCTCCTCCTCCTCCTCCTCCTCTCTCTTCTTCTTCTTTTTGCGTTGCTACTTTCTAGACTTATTATTGTAAATGGTGTTTTCCCGGATTCACTGTCTAGTGTGTTACATGTAATTCACGCGAGTCAGAAAGGTAAGGTAAAGTAATGTTGCTTATAGCCCAGCCGACCACAAAGGCCATACCAGGGCTGTCACCACGTTAAAATCAACTCACAAGTCATTCATTCACACAATTCTTTAAAATACATCTTCTAAAAACCCATCCGAAATTTTGTTACAAATCTTTCCACTGTAAAATCTCAGATTCGATGAAAAATGTTAATCTTTTTTAAGAACTCAAAGATCGTATCAGGCGGAACACCTCTGAACAAGGTTTTCATGGAATCTGCTGTAAAATGTTTGTGTCTCACAGCATGCAAGTCCCAACACTCTAAAAGAATATGCTTCATTGTGAGTGGCACATGACATGGAATGCACCATGGAGCTTCTTCACTCTTTAAAATGTATGAATGAATAAAATACGAATGGCCGGTGTGCAGCCGGCATGGAACCGTTTCTTCTTTGCGACCACCAGACGTAGATGAGAGGAACTCCTTTAGGTTCGGACGGAGTGAATCACTTAAAAGTATGTACCTACGTATAGACAGACAGATACACACACACACACACACACACACACACACACACACACACACACACACACACACACACACATACACACACACACACACACACACACACACACACACACACACACACACACACACACATATACACACACACTACATACACGCACGCCCGTACACACACACACACACACACACACACACACACACACACACACATGAGATATCGTTCATAGAAAAAGAAAAAAAAAGAATCATTCAGGTCCGCATCCAATACACGGAAATGTAGATGTGGAAGGGTTCATGAATATACTACCATCATTGCACGCATTAGTTTCCACATCAAACATGACGATCCAACATCCGTTTTAGGAGTTCATTACTGTGAAGGCTGTCACGGCGTCAGGTGTTTTATTTGTGTATTTGACCCCAATACTTCTGTATCCAAGATAAAAGAAACCAGTCTGCACTTGTAGTGTCCTACCTATAGTATTTAGCCTGGGTTTAGGATTCACTATTTCTACGTTGGTCTGCCCAAATATTCAGCCCAAAAGACTTCTACTGTTTTCATGATGCAATTTCAACAAAGATTAAAGAATCGAATCATTTACCACTGTTGTGCCGAAGAAGATGTTTTAGACTTGTCAAAGCACTGTCTCCTACGCTGTTCAACCTATCCCTGGAAAGCGTCACGACTGATGAGATGTACTTGAAAATCATGTCATCGCGATCAGTACAGGCAGAGGCATTATGAAGCATCCAATCGCAAATGACATCGATGGCCCGGCAGGCAATGAACAAAGAATTCGCCTGGCTTGTACAAAAAAAACCGAATGAAAAATCAACCAGATGTGGCGTGGAAATCAGCGCCAAGTAGACCGAGGTAACGGCCAACAACAAAACCGCCACCAATATGAATATAACGGACCATGGACAGAAGCTGGAAACTGTTCGACAGATCACACACCAGGGGTCCATCATTAGCCATGAGGGATCCAAAACAGAAGACGCCTCTCTAGGATTGCCAGAGTAAAACCCATACAGAAGAACACGAACATCTCGATGAAACACGGCGTCAGGCTCCAGTATACACTAGTATCTTGTTTCTTCTTGTGTACATGCGGAACACGGACTTTAACCCGCAAATCTAGAGAGAAGGATCCGAGCCATGGAAACAGGTAACCTCAAGACATTAAATATGTGATATACAGATCATATCACCAAGGAGCAAGTGTGCGTTAAACCATCAGGCAGCAGATTAGACAATACGAAGTTCTACTGTCATCAATTACGAAGAGAAAATTACGTCGGTATGGCTGGCTATGCAACAAGAACGCATGGCCTTTATAAAACAATCCTGCAAAGAACTGCTGAAGGTGGAAGACGGAAGAAAAACAGAAAAACGATGGACTGACAACACTGCAGAACGGGGCAGCAAACCTTCGTGGAAACATAGACCATGGAGACATCACCGACAGAACGACATAACTGGAGGAACCCGGAGAATTGTGCTTCAGTGTTGTGTCCCAGTGACTCCCGAGAGAGTTCAGGCAGAAGAAGAAGAAGAAGAAAAGAAGGAGGAAGAGGAGGAGGAGAAGGAAGAAGAAGAAGAGGAGGAGGAGGAGGAGGAGGAGAAGAACAAGAACAACAACAATAGTAACAACAACAACGACAACAACAACAACAAGATAACATCTCTTCTTACATTTATGTAATCTAATCTTGATATTTATCAGACTTCACCCACCCCCAACCCCTCCTCCTTCTTACCATCTCCGCTATCCTGACTCAAATGTATAGCTAAGCTCATCTCCAAAATGCGTTTCCACGTCCATCTCTGTTGCCTTGACCTAGATTTTCCATAAATATGTTATCACCCCACTCTGATCACTGTTGTCATGACCCCGATATCTAGCCAGCCAAGATAAGTGTGTCTTCCACTCCAGTCTCTGACGCCTTGACCCACATATTCACACAAGATCGAAGCAGTGCACCCTTCCATTTCTGTTTCCCTGACACAAATACGTATCTGTTACAGTGGCTGCCCTATATTGTTTAGACACCATCAGTGAAACTTACTAAGATCTCTGTGTGCTGCCTGCACTGTGACTGTGACCGGATCACGTGCACACTGCAGGCGATGGACAGACCGGTCAATGGATGGACTTTGTTGTGGAGATGATTGATGCTGGACCACTGCTGATGATTTGTCTGATGCAACTTCACTGGTGATTTCTTCAAATTACGAAAAACGTCTTCTTCTTCTTTCCTTCATTCTTTTTCTTTTATCCATCATTTAAACGTCATCTATCTATCTGTTTATCGATCGATCGATATAACTATCTATCTTTCTATCTATCTAGAAAGACAGACAGACCGGCAGGCAGGCAGACAGAGAGAAAGAAAGAGAGAGACGGGGGGGGGGGGGGGGGGGATATCATTTGTGTGTGTGTGTCTCTCTGTAAGCGCGCGTGCGCGCGCAATTGTGTGTAACAATGTATGTATGTATGTATGTATGTGTGTGTGTGTGTGTGTGTGTGTGTGTGTGTGTGTGTGTGTGTGTGTGTGTGTGTGTATGTGTGTGTGTGAGTGTGTGTGTGTGTGTTTGTGTGTGTGTGTGTGTGTGTGTGGTGTTGTGTGTGTGTGTGTGTGTGTGTGTGTTGTGCACGCGCACGCGATTTCTCAATTATGAATATTAAACCAGAGTTGTGGAATGCCACTCAATATACACAAGACAGCAAAATATCAGCTGATAAAATGGCAAAACGAAGTGAGACAAACTTACAACAGGCAAAATACCTGGAGATAATGCAGAGAAGAGAGAGAGAGAGAGGGGGGGGGGGGGACGGGAGGTACGGAGCGAGGATGCAGAGCGAGGGGCGGGGCGAATGAAGCAGAGAGGGGGAAAATAACTATCAGCTTGCAGGTAAATCTATATGGGCCCTCTCGTACATTAAAGCACATGTGAACGCCCGTTGGAATGGTCGTTTTGATTGAATTTTTGTCAGGCGTCAATTGTATCATTTCCTTTACATGTAAACACATTGAACGCGTTGAATGGTACATTTTGATTGAATTTTGTCAGCGTCAACTGCATCATTCCTAAAAACAAAGACATAAATCACACATTTCAGATAATTTGAGAGACAGGACAGACGACAGACAGACAGATGCCGACACTGTTGTAGTTGATCCATTTTCAGTGTTACGCGTTCGTGACAATGCCGACCTCGTCTCCTCTCGCTCACTGCCGTGTGAGTGTGCGTGCTGCGTGGCGCGCGCGCAGCATGTTGTGTGTGTTCTCTTTCTCTCGTCTGTCTCTGTTGTCTGTCTGTCTGTCGTCTGTCTGTCTGTCTGTCTGTCTGTCTGTCTGTCTTCTCTCTCTCTCTTTTCTCCTCTCTCTCTCTCTCTCTCTTCCTTCTCTTCTCTTCTCAACCTTTTTCCCCTTTCTAGAAAAGATGAGGATGATAGCGTGACGTTTCCTTCTGACCAAAGACAACATGGTAGAGTGCACAACACGCTGTTCTGTATTGTATCTCTCAGAATGAACCAGGCCTGGGAAAGACTGCTACCTGGTGAGGACACTGAAGACACGATCTCCGAGACGGATGGTTAAAGTGAAACAAACACGAGTGTGTGGTTTTAGTATTTGCCACCTGAACCCACGGCACACTCAAGTATGGGGGGAGGTGAGAGGGGGGGGGGGGGGGGCATGGAGGGCGTCTATTTGACTCGGGGGTGGATTTTCGCCGAGCAGACTTAAGATGAATGGGTGTTGTTCTGTCACCGAGGGTTATATCTAGTCCGGGGGGTAAAAGCTAACGTGGGACTTTTTGTCCATCCTCACCGTTGAAGGAAAATGTGAACTAGCTTGACCGAGAATTTCGCGAGCACCTGTCACATCATTACAGTAGGGCTGATCTTTTCCCTTCTGATGCTAGCCAACATTGTGTCCGTAACGATAATCGACGACAAAAAAATTGATTTGATAATTTCCCCTTCCAGGGCTAGAGGGACTTCAGATTTAAATGACCACTTCAATATTCAAGAATACGATAGTGTGTGTGTGTGTGTGTGTGTGTGTGTGTGTGTGTGTGTGTGTGTGTGTGTGTGTGTGTGTGTGTGTGTGTGATTTAAATGACCACTTTAATATTTAAGAATACGATAGTGTGTGTGTGTGTGTGTGTGTGTGTGTGTGTGTGTGTGTGTGTGTGTGTGTGTGTGTGTACGTGTGTGTGTACGTGTGTACGTGTGTGTGTGCGTGTGTGGTTCAGAAAGAGAGGCGATCTAGTCATTCTGACTCAATTTCAATGCCTGCATTTCATGATAAGACAGCGGCTTGCACAGCCACAAGTACGTGACGATCTATTGACGGAAAGAATGTCGATGAATAAAGTAAGAGGAGAGAGCCAAGAGACGAAAAGAAGATTCTGAATCATTCGTTGAGCTTCCTATCGCCAAAAGATTATTTTTTCTTCCTGCCTGTAGCTGCGCACCTATTCTTAGTGGTAAAGCCCTACGGTTATACTTGCGCACGCTTGTGTGTGTGTGTGTGTGTGTGTGTGTGTGTGGCGTGCGTGCGTGCGTGCGTGCGTGCGTGCGTGCGTGCGTGCGTGCGTCGGTGCGTGCGTGCGCGTGGAGAGAGAGAGACAGACAGACAGACAGAGACAGAGAGAGAGAGACACACACACACACAGTTGGTGACAAAACGATTTTCCTCATGTAAAAAAAATACCCCTCCCCCTCCCCTCTATCTCCCACTCCACCCCCACCGTTTCCCTTCGGCGAACATCCTCTCCCGCTTTGGCCAAACTCCCAACTGTGTGACGCCAACTGCCCATGACAGGGTGGGAATGTCGACTTCCCAACCCACAGTGAGTACTGCGACCACTAGGTCATGGCATGATGCCAGCTAATGACCCATTCACTGACCGTTCGTCTATCCATCGTGTGTTGTCACAGGTATATAAAGGAACACAAGCATGCAAGCCTTAACAGTCTTCCTATCGGTACATGCTATCGGAAAGTTGCGGCCCATGCTACGTAGAGCAAGGTCGATTTGTTTTCAACGAAAACTAAAACTGAAATGAGTTCTGGGAGGCAGTTTCCTAGTAAGGTAGGTCACGCAGCCTCGTCACAGATTCACCACGACTACGCGGCGTTGCATTAACAGTTTTGTTCTGTTGTCAAAACTTAAGAGTAAGAAAAGAAATGGTCAGTACGCAATGTAGACCCAAAGGACGTAAAGGATGAAAAAAAAAAGTGAAATAAACGACTCATAATTAAACGTGGAAATCTCACAAATTCGCAAGAAGATTCATAAAATCATACAACGGATGTCATGAAACTAAAAACAAAAAAGAGGCTGTCGCAAAATTCTACAAAGAGAACAAAAGGTTATGCAAGGGGGGTTACCAAAATATAGTGTCATCAAACTGTAGTGGCATTTACCAAGTTGTACAAAGGGGGTAGCAAATTTTACAAAGGGAGTCATGAAATTATACTTGTGAAGTCAGAGTGTTACACAAAGGGAGTTAAGAAGTTGTACAAGGAAGCGAGGGAGGTAAAAGAAGTGTGTTCGTAGTGATTATCACTTTTCTAAAGATTCAAGGGGAGTTTGAAATAATTCAAGGAGGGACAAAAGACCTAAATTAAAAAAGAATTGTACTGTCGTTGCAACTTGATTTTTTTTTATTGATCCCTGTTATTTATGATTAATAAAGTAAATATGCAAATTAATACTGACACATACGTCAGGCTACGTGATTCGCCCAACTCTGTAAACTCTATTGTCATTGGTAGAAAAAAGCAGTCTCTTCATCTGCTGCAGTACTGTCTTTTCAAAGTAAAGATCAGAAACAACAATTTGTTTGTCCTGTTCCTTTTCTTCTTCTGTCTTTTTTCCCCGCCATCTTCCCACTACCTCGCATTGATAGGAGGCAAAACTCTCCCTGCAGGCCCAAGAAAAAAAATATACTGTTCATGGTTCGTGTACGTGCTCAGAGGCGTTATTATCACGTGAGACGGACAACACTTCCTCGACGCCTCCGCGTTTCGACAAACTATGCAGGCACCTCCTGAGGAATGACGACAGCAGCGTCACAATTAGAGGTAATTGCCACGTGGGCTGACCATGCCTAATCCTACCGTGACACAACAGTGCGCTGTGGCAACAGAAGAGGGATTACCCATCCACGGAACTCAGCAGCGATTACAATCACCTGACGCGTCATCACCTTGGGAAAAGACGTCACGGCAATCAAAAACCAACCAAAAAACAACAAACAACACAACAACAAAAAACATGAAGACCACGTTGTGATGAATATGCAGCAAAACTGAAGAAACAGATTACCGTTGATCGCTTGTGGGGATACATGGACACAAAATGATAACAGACGAGTCGAAAGAATATAGGAGAGTAATAATGAAAACAATATTACCAGTAATAGTACAAGTACAAGTAGTGCTTCTACTATACTCCTGCAACCACTACTACTACTGCAACTAATACTGCAGCATTTATGATGATAATAATAATAACAGTAATGATAATAATAAAGAATACAATAAATGCTCAAATAATAATAATCATGACAGCGAAGTAGAACAATTCATAAAACGATTGGCAGGATGGTATTTTAAAAAGAAACAGCAATTACACACAAAATTATATAAGGAAAGCCAAAAAAAATCCACAAAAAAAGACAAAATCATACAATTATGAAATTAGACAGAAAGAAGTTGTGGAGGTCACAAAATTGTGCAACAGGAAACAAATAACCATTAAAGAGGAGTCGAAAAAGTATAGAAAAGGAGACATAAAATTGTACTTGGGGTGTCAGAAAGTTATGCGGCGAGTCACGAAGTATCACGAGGAGGCGAGGCGAAGGAGGGAAGAGGGGTGGGGGGGGGGGGGGGGGGGGGGGGGGGGAGAGACGGGTTAAAAGAAATGTTCGCGCAAGGATCACAGGAATACAAAGGTTTTTAAGATGTAAGGGGAGTTTAACAATGATTCAAGGAGAGTCAATAGGTTTAAAGTGTTACAGCCCAAAAATATGGGCAGAGACAGTCATTCTCAGCATGGTAGCATTCAACCATAGTCATAACTCTGCAGTCACGCAACAAACGCAACAGAGTCGGAAGTCGAGGAATGCAAAGTTCTTGGCTGAATATGTGGGCCGGGACAACAGATAATCATTATCATTATTGCTGTGATTATTTACAAATGTCATAATGATGATAATAATAATAATAACAATAATAGTAATAATAATAATAACAATAATAAGCCATGCAAAGCAAATCACGATTGGCAGGACGATTTATTAAGAAAGTACACCAAACAAAAAAGAAAGAAAAAAAAAAAACAACGAAGCAAGCAGAATTAAAAAAAAATTTACACGAGGAAAGCCTCTGAAAAATAAGCGGAAGATGGTCACAGAACTGTACAAGGGGAAGTAAAAGGTTATACGAGCGGAGTAACCAAACTGTACAAAAAGAGATAGAATTATACTGGAGGACTCATAAGGTTATACAAAGCGAGTCCAACATTGATACAAAGAGGCGAGGGGGCTAAAAGAAATGAACGCACAGGAATGATACGGATACAAGGGTTTCCTTTCGAAGATACAAAGGGACTTTACAATGGTGCAAGATGGGACAAAACATTCAAAAAGATGGAGCCCAAAATGTGGGCAGATACTGTCATTCTCAACATCTCAGCATTTAGCTAGTCATAACTCTGTAGTGGAGTAACTGCAACAGGGTCGGAGGGCTTGTTTCGTGACAGTTATTCATCTAGTATTCTCACTTGAATTAACGAAGCGAATGTGCAGAAATCCAAGCTCACTTCGGTAGTGACCCTACTGTGTCGTCGCTGGGTGTTTCTCACCTTTTTGACATTCTTACCACTTGTACTTGTCTCCCTTGACAGGGGAGCTATCGGCTATTGTGATTAAAATGTATCAGTGTCATTCTTCTCTCTCTATCTCTGTCTGTCTGTCTGTCTGTCTATCTGTCTCTCTCTCTCTCTCTCTCTCTCTCTCTCTCTCTCTCTCTCTTTCTTCTCTCTCTGCATTTGTCTGTCTGTCTATCTCTCTGTCTGTCTCTCCCTCTCTCTCTCTTCTCTCTCTCTCTCTCTTTCTCTCTCTCTCTCTCACACACACACACGCACACACACACACACACGTCATCATCATCATCATCATCACACACACACACACACACACACACACACACACACACACACACACACACACACACACACTCACTATTCGCATGCAAGAACGTGTGCGCGCGCTTGAGTGCACACACACCACACACACACACACACACACACACACACACACACACACACACACACACACACCACAGTCATCATCATCATCATCATAACACACACACACACACACACACACACACACACACACACACACACACACACACACACACACACACTTTTAACACACCGACATATCCATCTAAATCAGCCAGTCCTCGGAGTCCGAAGGACAGAAGACATGAAGCCCAAGGTGAAATGAGCCACAGTGTAGCCAAGCCCAGGTGCAACACGCCTCACCCCCGGATTCCTCCACATCCTCTGGCTACAGCGCAGAGACACAGCTTGTGAAGGGAAATGCTCCACCCCGTGAGAGCTCTCCCACTTTCTGATGGCACGCTTCCCACCCCCCACGCTCTCTGTCTGTCTGTCTGCCTGTTTGTCTGTCTGTCTGTCTCTCTCTCTACTCCTCTTAATACACACACACACACACACACACCACACACACACACACACACACACACACACATACACACACACACACGCACACAGGAAGCGTAGAATACATCCTGTGTCATAGAGTCTCTGACCACAATGGAATTCAATAGTATCATCGTCATCATTATCATCATCATTATCCTCACTGATAATAAAAAAAAAAAGTTTCTAATTCGGTGCACCCTTGACCACAAGGGAACCGAATAGTATTATCGTCATCATCATTGTTATGGGGTCAATAAAAAAAAAAACCTGAAGATAAACACTCGTCTAATATCACTTAATGTGGAAAGACGTTAAATTGAAGACAACAACAACACACGCACACACGCACGCACGCACGCACTCATACACGCACACACATACGCACGCACGCACACACGCACACATTTTCCAATGACTCACTCTTTCTTGCCTCCTATCACTCACGTGTAACACAGGAGGAGGAAGAAGAGGAGGAAGAAAACAAAAAGGTGATGATGATGATGATGATGATGGTGGTGCTGTTGGCGATGATAAGTACGTTAAAGATCATTATTGTGGCGTTGGTGGTGGTGAGGAAACAGGAGGATGTCTGAGATCAGAGGAGGAGGAAAGAGGAAAGAAAAAGAAGAGGATAAGATGAAGAAAGAAATAGGAGAAATAAAGATGAAAATCGGCAGGGACATGGAAGTGGAGTACCAAGACAAATCTAGAAGAATGAAGGGGAAAAAGAGGACGTTCAATCTGACGACAACAAAGAAGAAAAGGGATGGTAAAGGAACGCAGCGGTGGCGAAGAAGAAGAACAACAACAAGAACAAGAACAAGAAAAAAGAAAAACAAGAACAACAAGAACAACCGCAACAACAACAACAACAACAACATGGAAGTAACGAAACATACTGTCTTGACCATTGCCATCATATTCGGAGTTGTTGCTAACATCGTCATCCTCATCATCATAGCCACTGTCATGACTTGAAGTAGCCACGGGAAAAGCAACATCACTAGCAACCTCTCCACTACCATCCACCACAGCTATCAAAAAAGTAACAATGGCCACCACAACAACAGGGATGGCAGGAACAATTATTTCATCGTCCCCGTCATCATCACAACAAACAACAACAACAACAACAACAACGGCAATAGAAACAGGAATTAAAACGACAGACAGTATAGCAAGACACATGGCACTAAACTAAATGCCTGAACACGAAAAGAGATTAGTAAATAATATGTTCCCACAGTCATTAAACCATCTCTGATGGCGGGCAGACAGCAAACACCCGTCTTTAATTGTTGGTGTGCCTAAGACAAATCGTTTACACACTAGAACACTAACCCCCTTTCTCTCGCCCCTCCCCCCCCCCCCCCCCCCCCCCCCCTTTTCTTCTCCACTTCATCTCCTGTCCATCTTCTTCCATTCTGGAAATGATTTCTGTCTCAGCAGACCACAGCTGTGACAGAGGGAAAAGGTGAAGCGCTTCGTCAGTAATGGTGGAAACATGTCGGTAGCAACGGACCGAGAAATGCTTTGGAATACTAAATGGCGGCTATTTTTGGCTCAAGTTCACGCACACGAGTTCGTCGCACGAAACGATGGATCGTCCGCCAGTAGCAAGCCTGCGTTTGTCTCCCCGTGCGAAGTATGGTGTGTGTGTGTGGGGGGGGGGGGGGCACTCAAAACAGGGGGGAAATTATGAAGCCACTCATTTTTGTTCCAGAACGGGAGGCAGGGCGCGATGTGTATCTGTAAGCACGACAATGCTAGTTTCAAACATTCAAACTGCTTGCACTTACTTCCAGGATTTTTTCTCTTGTATGCTTTGTCAAACCTTTATCAAAACTGGAAACGTCCCGCGTTGGTTAATTCTCGAGAATATCTTTGATTCTATCCGAGAATTATCTTTTGAATTCAAAGGCTCGGTTACACGACATTTACAATGATAATCATAAAAGCCAGGACTTGTAAAATGAAATTTTCGAACGGTGAAGATGTTCCACAAAAGAACACATTACATGCACTGGTATCACAATCAGATTTCAGTGTGCATAGAACATTTTTAAACATGCGGGTCCTTCCCTTAATATAAACAATAGCACTGATAAATCCAAATGCTGCTGAACCCTACGGCGAAGAGACGTTTCGGAGACTACCTAAGCACATGCGTGTGTATATATACACATTATGATGTGAACGTATGAACTAACGTAGTCTGACGATGAAAACGTGTTTAATTTTGAAGCATCTTACATGAAGTCAGGAGACTTAAGCGTTGAGAAAC
>CM065720.1:63749746-63774746 GCA_033310375.1 Conus canariensis | reverse complement strand
AAAGAAATCGAAATCATCCCCCCCCCCTCCTCGTCTTCTATCTCCCCCACTTCCAAGAGGAAGTGGTCCGCCCCTGCAGGGGACTGGCCGTGTCAAAAGATGGGGGGAGGGGGAGGGGGAGTTGTTTGGCAGGAGGTGGGGATGGGCTGGATTGAGAGTTTTACCGAGTCAGTAACGGGCATTTAAAACAAAATGAAAAATAGATTAGGCACTTTCTAAGCCAGTATGGCCGGGAACCACGTTGAACCCACAAGCGACATAGAGGCTGACAACTTCTTCTGAGCAGAAATTGCATACACCCATAGTGTCACCATCCGCCCACGCAAAGCTGTCAGGCTCTAAATCACTTATTGGCTCAATATGGTTCCTTTCCCGTACGGGTGAATACTAGCATGGAAAGTGCATAATTATTGTTTTGACTCTATCTTCATGTGAAACAGCAGTTTGTGTTCAGAAGACAGTGATGATGAGTGATTTCATTGAAGAACACGATTCATTATCACCTGAAAACGATCATTTGTACATAATGATTGCTGTGTTTACGGGAGATAACGCGTCTTCTTATAGCGGTCACTTTTCCGCGATAACGAGGTGATTTGGTGTGATTTTTAGTACTGAAAACACTTCATTTCATATGGCAACAACTGTCAGCACGGGAAAACAGGATTTTCCCTTGATAGTTAACTGTATTTTTTACATGCAAATAGCACTAAATACTTATTCAAATTGTGTGAACACAGGAATTATGGCCTTTACGTGGCACGGTGTCTCCACAAGACCAGGCCTTTATGATCACGTTACTGTTATGTCAGCCAGTCCTCTACCAGCTTCCTTTACCCATAATGCCCTGCGCGGGATTATACACCCACGGCGCCTGCTCGCCCATAACACCCCTTTGATTGGTCTGGTTGTCTCGTCGTTTCCGTCAAGGTCGCCCGCGAACTTGAAGCGTCTATCAAACAGTGACTTTCGGGCATACGGTCGGCGTGGAACATGTACCACCTATCCCGCCGGATAATGACCAACACCCGGTGGATACAGACTCTTAAGGCCCCTCTTAATTGAACGAACCATGGATTCGTGAACCCCGATCGCAGACTGACGACGAACAATTAAAGCTCTCGTCACGATAGGCGAGTCTCTCGCTCAAGTTCAAGAGCAAGGCTTTGCTCGCCTAGCTTTTTGTCCGTCGTGTCAGGCGAATTAGCATGAAAACAGTGTGCAGAGACACGAACCTCATCGTCATTTCTGTGGTTCACTATTTCTCGGTTATTCAACGCATATTGAGATTTCTGGCTTTTTTGTGAAGAGAATGTTGACCCAGAATCTGAAAGCGAGAACGAATTCTTCACCTTTGCTGCTGCTGTATTTGGAAAGCAACCAGAAACTACAAAGATAAATGATGTCCAGAGGAGTGAAGCTCCAAGTGGCAATGGAGCATATGGCCTTCACCTTGCTTTGACTGGATGTCCATTTCCATGGACCGAGTGACTCCCTGAAAAGTTGAACAAGTTCGACTCCCACAAAGTGGACGAGCACTCACTCTTCTGCTGGCGGACCCAGGTGGTGACGACTGTCGAATGTCAAAAAGTAAGCGCCAGAGCAAGCACTTGACCGATTTCCTCAGCTAGTGTGATCCGGCCTTTAGAGGCATAACACTGTGGAATGTTTCTCTCTCAGCCATGTCTCACTTGGCACGTTTCAACAGCAGCTGATCTGGACGCCCCCCCCCCCCCTCCACCACAACTCTCCCACCAACACCACCATTCGCATTCGATCCCCCCCCCCCCCCCCCCCCCCCCCCTTCCTGCAGAGCAGAGTTCCGGACGGACCAAGCAGCGGCAGACCGACGAAGAGATGGGACAACAGCTTCAGAGTCAGGGAGGCGGTCAAGCTTCTCTTTCACCGGCTCTTGCAGCAACCGCAACAGTCGGATTAGACAACTCAACCACTCCGGCCCCATATCCTTCTGACGTGGGATACAGGACTACTACAAAACAACCAGCAAAGAAGCAAAATCACCAGAGTTTGTAGTGGATGTCTTTATCTGCCTCCCACGACAAGAGAAGCCAGGGTGACTGACTCTTGAAAAGAGATGTGGCATTTGCTTCTTTGCTACGCAAGAATCTGAAGCATTTATGACATGAAAACATGCAGAGCAATGAACATAATGAATTACAGATATCTAAGCTAAGCTGAAACGCATCCACCTGCACAACGTCAACGGAGTGGAGGAATGCAGTGAAGTGTTTGTCGAGAGCGTGTGCATGAGTGACAGTGACAGACTAATCCAGTATAGCAAACATTTTCCCTGTATCAGTAGAGATAGGAGAAGACAACCCCATCGCCCCCACGCTGCCCCGAGTACAATAATGTAAATATCATGAAAAGTGTTTTTCTAATATTTCTAATATTTTGTATGTAATTCGATTAGCATTCGGATTAGCATTGCGTTCTGATAAGGTTACGGTTTGGTTTATGGTTAGGGTCTGGTCAGGGTTAGGGCGGTGCATTCCAAACGTGTAAATCTTCCGGTGTTCTCATGAAAGCTGTCAATTCTACAGCAAAAACACATTGCCCGTCAGTACGCTTACGAGAAACATTGGTGAAACACGCTCAGAATCACTCCAAGCAGAAACAAAAACCGTGGTCAATATGGCGTCCGGCAGTTCACGCCTTTTAACTCCTGTAGTGCCTGTGACGTAGGCCGTTAACACGACTACCATTACAGCATTTACACCTCGATTCCTGTCCAGGCGGATCACACGACTTTCGAGGTACAAACACTGCCCATTCACGCAGAAAACCTGTAATAGAAAACTATACCGGGGTATGAAAGGGGGTGAGGGGTACGTAAGGGGTACGTGGGGGGGGGGGGGGGGGGGGGGGGTTAATTTGAACCAACTTCTGAGAAGTAGAGAGATTATTTTAGAATAGTGTCCCTTGACTTTTTTCATCCATAAAAGCCAAACCGTCGTTTGTTTGTTTGTTGTGAGGGGTGGTGGTGGTGGTGACTGAGGAGTTTCTATTTTCCAAACGTTACTGAGGCTGTCCGAAATTGTAGAGAAAATCAAAACAAAGGCTGTGGAGATGTTGGCTTGGAAAAGTGAGGGCTCGTATGTTTCGCTTAGGTATCTGTTCAAGTCTGTTGGCTCGAGTTCTTACCGCAGAATTATTATTATAGCGCACGCCAAAAATACTACCAGTGTTCAGAGAGTCTGTTGAAAGCACTACGGTAGTGTTTTCGGCCACGGTAATATTTTTAGCGTTAGACACCTGCACCATGTGTGCAGGGTCGACGACCAGGGTGTGCGGAACAGGTACAATATTGTTGTCCTGTAGCTTCCTTCTGAACCCTGACAGAACTTTCCTCAGCAATTTTTCGCAATGACAACCATTACTTTCTTCATCCGAATTGCTGGCATTCGCGACGCTGCTATTTCCCGCGAACAAAGAATACGCGTGCGTGAAGCAAGGTTAAATGTCATGAATGAAAATGAGGTTACGTTGTTGATCGTGACAATCCACGTGTGGTGACAAAGGTGCGAGCTGTCTGAGTGCCATATTGATGTTTCGTACGTCTGCAGGCCGCCTGAATGACTGATCACCAACTTTGGGAAGAATTTAAACTGCATGTCTTGAACAACACTGGACTAAAAATTGGACATACTTCTCCAAGGTCCTGTGTCGACGTTAGACATTGGAAAAGGTCGACGTTGATTAAGGTGTATATTGATTCAGCTGGACTGTAGGCCAATGTTTAAGTTTGCTGTAACTGATCGAGGCATTCGAAGTGATCTCTCTCTCTCTCTCTCTCTCTCTCTCTCTCTCTCTCTCTCTCTCTCTCTCTCTCTGTACGTGCGCATATGCTTGTGTATGCGTGTGTTTGTGTGTGTGTGTGTGTGTGTGTGTGTGTGTGTGTGTGTGTGTGTGTGTGTGTGTGTGTGTGTGTGTGATATCGAACCATTCAGTCTAAGATAGATTCTCTCTCTCTCTCTCTCTCTCTCTCTCTCTCTCTCTCTCTTATGTATGTATGTATGTACGTATGTACCTGTGTATGTAGGTAGGTAGGTAGGTACGTACATAGTACGTAGGAAGGGAGGCAGATGTATATGTATCTACGCATCTATGTATGTATGTGCGTATGTGAGCGTGTGAATGAGCTCGTGTCAGCCAAAGCAAAACAGGCAAACCTACCTCACACGAATCTAAGTTTTAAAAAAAAGTTGTGCAAGTCTAACATCAATTATGTAAAACACTTTCACAAAAACAAAACGAAACAAAACAAACACCCAAACAATAAAAACCGCTGTCATACATGAACGTCCATTCTCATGTTACGTTCTCCATATCTCAGCGAACAGTCCAGTCATGAGGAAAGCAGCGGGTGCATTCATAAATGACATGGAACAGCCAGTGGGAGGAAGTGACGACACAAACATGGACCGACACGCCCCCTGCCGGCTCTCACTCTAGTGCTCGTGAGCGCCTCTTCCCACGCACACGCGTGTCCCGTCCACTCCCACGCCGCCATAAGTGGGTCTTTCCCGCCAAAGACCCATTTTTCCCGCCCTTTCAACAGCCATACTTGAAATTTTCCCTGCCGCCTCACCACCACAACCACCACCACCACCGCCACGATCGCCCCTTGCTAACAAACGCAACCCCAAATAAATCTTGGGTGAAGTTGTGCGGCAGAGGCATTAACCTTTGGATGCGGCTGATTGCATTGTACTGAGTCACTTTTCTTTTTAGCCAGAACAAGGGATTCTGTATGTGTGGAAAAAACTGGGTCTCAGTGTGTGGAAATTTGAGGGTCACGGTGAGTGGGACCCCCAATGTTAAAATAAATTCCAGCTGCTCCGCGAAGAGACAGCATGGCTGCAGTCCGACTCCACCTTTCGATTCATTATTCTGTCTGTATGGACGGACATCTAGGTCTACACTGCTATTAACTCACCCTAACAAAAGTGAAGCGTTTTTTTTCTTCTTTTCCATAGCAAAGTTTGTTACTAACCGTCTGTTTCTGTTGTCAGTTTTACTGCGTGAGCCAAATGTTTGTTGCACACAGGATCCGGAAGCATCAAGTCGTATGAGAGCCTAGCACCACGATCTGTTTGTCTTGTTCTGCCTTGCCTTGCCTCTCCTTATCTAACTTGCCTTGCTTTGCCTTGCCTAATGTCCTGTCTCGCCTTGCTTTGAATAGCCTAATGTCTTGTCTCGCCTTGCTTTGAATTGCCTAATGTCTTGTCTCGCCTTGCCTTGCCTTGCCTAATGTCTTGTCTCGCCTTGCCTTGAGTTGCCTAATGTCTTGTCTCGCCTTGCTTTGAATTGCCTAATGTCTTGTCTCGCCTTGCTTTGAATTGCCTAATGTCTTGTCTCGCCTTACCTTGCCTTGCCTAATGTCTTGTCTCGCCTTGCTTTGAATTGCCTAATGTCTTGTCTCGCCTTGAATTGCCTAATGTCTTGTCTCGCCTTGAATTGCCTAATGTCTTGTCTCGCCTTGCTTTGAATTGCCTAATGTCTTGTCTCGCCTTGCTTTGAATTGCCTAATGTCTTGTCTCGCCTTGCTTTGAATTGCCTAATGTCTTGTCTCGCCTTGCCTTGCCTGATGTCTTGTCTCGCCTTGCCTTGCTTTGCCCTCCCCTCTCTCTCTCTCTCTCTTGCCTTACTTTGCCTGGTCCAATCTTGCCTTGCCTTGGCTTGCCTCGCCATGTCTTTTCTAGATTTGCCTTTGCTTGCCTCACCTTGCCTTGCCTTGCCTCGCCTTGCGTTGACTTACTTTGTCTCATCTTCCCTTGCCTTCCCTTCCCTTCGTCTTGCATTGTCTTGCCTTTGCTTGCTTCACCTTGCCTATCCTCGTCTGGCCTGGCCTGGCCTGGCCTTGCCTTGTCTTTTCTTGTTTTATAACTGCATTTAGAGGGTACTGAAGCACCAATGTTACAGTCCTATTTCATCTTCCTCTTTTCAGCAATGGTTAGCAGGTAGGCGGTTCCAAAGGCTCTTCTGACCCAGCTGCGGGCTTCCTCATTTGTAGAAAACTATACCATTAACCTAACCCTGACAATCTGTTTGTGGACTGCCGGCCGGCACTGTCAATGGAACAGAACATACTCCCAGCGTCGTTGTGTCTAGTCGAATTTCCACTGTGGCTGTGTACGGGAGCATCACCACTATTGGTGGTGTGTCTGGAAGAATTCTCAGTGTGGCTGTGTGAGAAAGAATCCTCTCCATGGCTGTGGATGGAAGAATCCTCTCTGTGACCATGCATAGACAAATTCTCTCTGTGGTTGTCCAGGAAAGCATTCTCACTGTGGCTTTATATGGGAGAATTGTCACTGTGGCTTTGTATGGGAGAATTGTCGCTGTGGCTTCGTATGGAAGAATTCTGGCTGTGACTTTGTATGGAAGAATTGTCACTGTGGCGGTGTATGGAAGAATTATCACTGTGGTTTTGTATGGAAGAATTCTTGCTTTGACTTTGTATGGAAGAATTGTCACTGTTGCGGTGTATGGAAGAATTGTCCCTGTGGCAGTGTTTGGAAGAACTGTCACTGTGGCTGTGTATGGAAGAATTCTCTCTGTGGCTGTGTATGGAAGAATTCTCACCGTGGCTGTGTATGGAAGAATTCTCTCTGTGGCTGTGTATGGAAGAATTCTCCCTGTGGCTGTGTATGGAAGAATTTTCTCTGTGGCTGTGTATGGAAGAATTCTCACCGTGGCTGTGTATGGAAGAATTGTCACTGTGGCTGTGTATGGAAGAATTCTCCCTGTGGCTGTGTATGGAAGAATTTTCTCTGTGGCTGTGTATGGAAGAATTCTGTCTGTGGCTGTGTATCGAAGAATTCTCACCGTGGCTGTGTATGGAAGAATTTTCTCTGTGGCTGTGTATGGAAGAATTTTCTCTGTGGCTGTGTATGGAAGAATTCTCTCTGTGGCTGTGTATGGAAGAATTCTCACCGTGGCTGTGTATGGAAGAATTCTCACCGTGGCTGTGTATGGAAGAATTCTCCTTATGGCAGTGTATGGTAGAATTCTGTCTGTGGCTGTGTATGGTAGAATTCTCCTTGTGGCAGTGTATGGAAGAATTCTGTCTGTGGCTGTGTATGGAAGAATTCTGTCTGTGGCTGTGTATGGAAGAATTCTCTCTGTGGCTGTGTATGGAAGAATTCTGTCTGTGGCTGTGTATGGAAGAATTCTCCCTGTGGCAGTGTATGGAAGAATTCTGTCTGTGGCTGTGTATGGTAGAATGCTCCCTGTGGCAGTGTATGGGAAGAATTTTCTCTGTGGCTGTGTATGGAAGAATTCTGTCTGTGGCTGTGTATGGAAGAATTCTGTCTGTGGCTGTGTATGGAAGAATTCTCTCTGCGGCTGTGTATGGAAGAATTCTGTCTGTGGCTGTGTATGGAAGAATTCTCCCTGTGGCTGTGTATGGAAGAATTATATCTGTGGCTGTGCATGGAAGAATTCTGTCTGTGGCTGTGTATGGAAGAATTATATCTGTGGCTGTGTATGGAAGAATTTTCTCAATGGCTGTGTATGGAAGAATTCTGTCTGTGGCTGTGTATGGAAGAATTCTCTCTGTGGCTGTGTATGGAAGAATTCTCTCAGTGGCTCTGTATGGAAGAATTTTCTCTGTGGCTGTGTATGGAAGAATTCTGTCTGTGGCTGTGTATGGAAAAATTATCTCAGTGGCTGTGTATGGAAGAATTCTGTCTGTGGCTGTGTATGGAAGCATTTTCTCTGTGGCTGTGTATGGAAGAATTCTCTCAGTGGCTGTGTATGGAAGAATTCTCTCAGTGGCTGTGTATGGAAAAAATCTGTCTGTGGCTGTGTACGGAAGAATTCTCTCAATGGCTGTGTATGGAAGAAAGAACTCTCTCTGTGGCTGAGTATGGAAGAATTCTTTCTGTGGCTGTGTATAGAAAATTATCTCTGTGGCTGTGTACTGAAAGAATTCTCTCTGTGGCTGTGTGTAGAAGAATTCTCAGTGGCTTTGTATGGAAGAATTCTCTCTGTGGTTTTGTATGGAAGAATTCTTGCTTTGACTTTGTATGGAAGAATTGTCACGTTGCGGTGTATGAAAGAATGTCCCTGTGGCAGTGTTTGGAAGAATTCTCTCTGTGGCTGTGTATGGAAGAATTCTCTCTGTGGCTGTGTATGGAAGAATTCTCCCTGTGGCTGTGTATGGAAGAATCTCTCTGTGGCTGTGTATAGAAGAATTCTCTCTGTGGCTGTGTATGGAAGAATTCTCTGTGGCTATGGTTAGAAGAATTGTGTTGCTGTCTATATAAACATGTATTCCTTAGCTGTGTAAGGAAGAACTGTCGCTGTAGGTGTGTTTGCAGTAATGGTGTCTGTTGCTGTGTTTGTAATAATTCTTTCTGCGGCTGTGTATGGAAGAATTCTCACTATGGCTTTGTATGGAAGAATTTTTACTATGGCTCTGTGTGGAAGAATTTTCACTATGGCTCTGTGTGAGCGAGTCGTGGCTGGGAGCGTGTGAACAACAGCTTTTATCGTGCATAGAAGATCAGGATGTATGCAAAGAAAGCAAACCTTGTATAAAACAATGCCATTATTAAAACATAGTAAACATATAAATAAATTAGCCGGCTATGAGCGAGTGGTAATTCGAAAAACAGGATTTTTTAAGCATGCAAGACTAAAATGTAATCTGAACAACACATGTAATTCCTAGCATTTAGTTGACCAGAGTTTTAATTAAGGATGGCTGCACTAATAACTTTTTTTCATGGCCGCCAATTCAAGCCCGGTGTCTCTGTCAAGCGAAGAGGCGATAAAAATCGATTGATGAGGGTACATCATTAAATGAACATCAGCCAGACTATTGTCAGTAAATCGAATTTCTTTCTTTTTTACGCTTAAAAAAAAAAAAAAAAAAAAAAAAAAAAAAAAAACGACACAAACAAACGCGGCAACTGCGACTTAGTTCCGAATAAAACTGAGAAAATTGGATTGTCGTCATGTATGACGTGCGTGTGAACGGATAATTCGGTAATATATGAAAACTGGGCATCAGGTGGGATAATCATCATCAGGTTAATAATCCAAGCGCGTTCCGTGCGTCTGTCCGTCTGTTTTCTCGCTCCCTAAACGAATCCACAATTTTTGTATGATCGTCCGCGTACGTGTTACCATTCTTGTCAGATCAAAAGTGAATTGTTTTCGTGTTAGACAGTCGCATTAGTCGCATTTGTGATGCGACACTATGATGAAGCGTAGCGGTGTCGGGATTTGAAGCTGGTGTAAGGAAAATGTGGTGGGACAGGGATGAACAGGGGAGGAGGGGGAGGGAGTGGCAAAATGGAGGGAGGGAGAGGTAAAGGGGCAAGGATGGGGAGAGGAGGAAGATGAACAGCTCGTGGGCAGAAAAGGTCTGCTAAATCTCCAAAGGGATGAACAAAGGCAAATAATGAAGCAACATAAACACTCGGCGAACAGCCCTGCTTTTGTGTTGTTGACTGTTCGTTCCCTTGGACTGGAGATCAGGTAAACCAACGTTTTCTGTTTTCGTTTTCCGTTTTTTTTTTCCCTGTGCTTCAGTGGTCTCCTGTCGTCAGTCAGATCACTCTCAGGTCTCAATGTTTGAGAGAGGACAGCAACGAACCACCCGGCGATTCTCAACGGGTCAGTTCCGGGTTCTCTTCTCACCAGTCAGACGAAAGTTTACAGAACTCGGCGAGTGACCTCAGCAGACACAGGCCTTCATATCAGTATTACACATAAAAGTGACCAATGAGAGAAAAAAAGACGAAGTTAAAACAATCCCGTTTGCAAGGCAGCTTTTTTTTTCTCTTTGAAGTCCACTTCATCTTCAACAGAATCAAGGCAAATGTGTTTAAGGGCCAGGGGTCCAACAAAAAAAAATTTCTAGTCACTTCAGCCATTCTCCCCCCCCCCCCCCCCCCTCCCGCCAACCCTCCCTACCTTTCTCGCCCTACCTCATCCTGCGTACATGAAAATAGTAACGCTCTCTAATTGGTATACAGAGCCGTGGGAATGTTTACACTCTCGCTTCAGTGAAAAAGAGACATGCTGTAGGTTCAAGCCGACGGAGAGTGAGAAGAATGCTAATCCTTTCATGTACTAGTAAGAGGACGTTACTGTTCATCATGCATGGAAACGCACAAAAAAAGAAAGAAAGAAAAAAATGCGTGCACTTTGAGAAAATGTTTTCTTTCTGACTTATAAGCTTTGAAGAGAAGTTTATCTTTTCGTATCGAAGGGGAAAAAAACAGATGCAAAAGAGAAAAGACTGAATCGGAGACCTTGTCTTTTGAAACGTCTGTGTTATTTGCGTTTGCTCTCTGTTTTGTTTGTATACATTAACATATGTGTCGAGTTGCGTGAATCGCAGCTACATTCTCTAAACTTCCGTTTGTACCGAGTAAAACCACAAGTCACAAAGACCAGGATTAAGGGAGCCCAATAGATGAAGTCAGAACTGTTTGATGATAGGTGGACAAACAAACGGCGCAATAGAAGACAAGAGTGTTCATGATTTACTGGACTTCTCTGTGAGCATGTCCGATGTTCTTGGGGGGTTATGGATTTGGTCAAACCGCAAAGAACAGAAACGGCAGTTTGTTTGTCACCCTTCCCAAGTGTCCAAATGGCTTGCAAGGTCAAGGGATGGGGAACTAAATAGGAGAGGAGAGGGGAATGGGGCCGTAGTGTGGTGGTGATGATGGGGAAGGGAAGGGGATATGCACTGGGTAATTTTACGTTATCTACAAGTTTTGCTGATGTCAAGTTTCAGTGACAGATGGGGCTGAAGAAGTAGTCACACACACACACACACACACACACACACACACGCGCGCGCGCCGCGCGCGCGCAGCGCACGCACGCACGCACACACATACACACACACTGCGTGCGTGCGTGCGTGCGTGCGTGTGTGTGCGTGTGTGTGTGCGTGTGTCATCCGGTATGCACACCTAAAGGTGCGTCAAACTGACTTTTTTATGAGTACACTCCTCAGCCAAAGATACCTTGGTGGACTGTTCCTGCCAGTGCCAAAGTTGCTGATGTGTCTCGTCCGACTACAGCCATTTGCGGCAAATAGGTGGTGTTTTTTGCCAGATGACCGCCATATGCCTTCAGTTAAGGTTTCACTATTTGCACTGAAGTACATCACTTTCCACAAACGATTTTGTTTAATACACCTCCCCCATCATCCTACTCTTTGACACGCACAGACACACACCTCTCGCTCTCTCCCATCTCTCCATCCTCTCCCCCCCCCCTGCCTCCCTAACACCCCCCCCCCCCCCCCGGTCACCTACCATGCTCCTCTCATACGTAGAAAAGCCTAGTGGGACGGCAGAAGAAAACAGTAAATAATTAGACGAGGACAGGAACTTTTGCCCCCCTAGTGACTCCATTACAGGAAGGTAACTGCAACCCTCAAGTGCCTGCGGAACCCATCCACAACACACGCATGTCAACAGCGCTGCAATGTACGCGAAGTATGTGACACTGGTGAGTCAAGTAATGTGATTTGCAGCCCAGCCGATCATAGTGACCGCAGTGCCCTACAACGAAGAACAGAGAAGCAACACTTCACAAACAAGCTAAGCCAAGGTAAAAAGGAGCCGCACGCCCCATTTCAAAACCAGGGGGCAAAGAACCCAGACAGTGGTAGATGCTTGCACACAACTTCAGTGCTAAGTAGTGCTACCCCCATTGAAAATGAAACCCAGACCGACTCTGATCTTCCCGCGGAACGCAGCTAACCTCAGACTTCGACTGAGGCTGGTACCTCGACCGCGATTTCAATTCAGGTTACAGAACTCCCAGCACTGGAAAAAGCTGATGACTTAGCTACTTGGCCCATTCAAACCTAACAAGCCGAGGTAGAAATGTGCCGGAAGAAATATCACGCGCTGAACGATGCACAACCGCCATAATATCGCTCCACAGTAGCAGACCCGTCCCAGATGTAGCCAAATTCGCACGTGAATATGAAGAAAAGATATGTGAACCAAAGATCAAGGTAATGCCAAGGGGCCTGTACCATGAGATCTATGGCAGCGATGAAGAAGAGAATCCAACGAGCACTGCTGGCAAGAGACCAAGGAGGGCGCTCCTTTCGTCCTGCCCCTAACATTGAGGAAGACCGAGAGAAAGGAAACAGGACGGAAGATCAGCGACCAACCCCCAACCCGCGGGAGGTCAACGGGAAAACCCACAGGAACCAAACTCCCATAGAAAACCCAGTCCTGTCCACTGGTTTGGACGGTTGGCCTGGGTCACAAAGTTGGTCAGAAAGAGCAGCTCTGCCCAAACTAGCTGTGGACCCATGTGAGTGGCTCTGAAAGGGATGGCACCAGGCAACAACACCACGGCCCTCAATGACGATGGACCGGCTGCACACCAAAAATTAATGCGCCAAGGCCTTGCTTAAGGAGGCGAGTGTTTACAGAGAAGCCTAATTAGATTGTTTTGAGAATCTTTATTGTGTCTGAAAGTTGATTTACCTTCTTTTCTTTCATATGCCCATCATGGTACATGCCAGGTGGTTCCAAGCAGACAGATTAAAATGAAAGGAAAAGGACTATTTGGGAAAACCACCTGGTGCAAAGATAGGGTCACGGGTGAGTAAGAAGGCCTGAAATGTGACGTCAGGCAAGGGAAAGGTCATGTACACTGCTCAAAACAATTTAAGAGCCAGTTGAAAACATCCACACACAATTCAACCGAAAAACAAAATAACTTCTTCAAACAATTTAATTGAAAATTCATCTATGGAACGATACAATGACATCAGAAATAAACGAATAACAGCTGCTCAAAAACAACTTCATGGGCTTAATTGATGAACACCTTCATTTCAGAAATCAGAACAGTCAAATCAAATGACAATCAATGTCAATACTCAGTATGGCCGCCATCAGCGCGGATACAAGCTAGACATCTCTGTCTCATAGAGTCCACAAGCCTCCTGAGAGTCAGCTGGGGGATGTTGTTCCACTCCTGCTGCAAGAAGTCGAAGAGCTGGCCCAGGTTCACTGCTGGAGGGTGGTTCTCGTGAAGCCGGCGCCCCAGGACGTCCCAGGCGTGCTTGATCGGGTTAAGGTCAGGCGAGGACGCTGGCCAGTCGACGCAGTTGACCTGCTGCTCCTCCAAGAAGACGTTTACCACCCTGGCATGGTGGGGACGGGCGTTGTCGTCCTGGAGGATGGCGTCAGGGCCCAGGGCTTGCAGGGCAGGCGGAACCAGAGGCTGAAGAATGTTGTCCCTGTACCCCACACCAGTTAGGTTGCCTTCAACTCGGTACAGGGGGGTTCCTTCCTATGCCACCCCACACCATGATAGACCCCCCGCCATACCGGTCCCGTTCGATTACGTTGGCTTCTTGGTAGCGTTCCCCCGTCCGCCTCCAGACACGTATGCAACCATTGTGGAAGAGCCGAGCAGAACGCGACTCGTCAGAAAACATCACACAGGCCCAATGCTGCCTCATCCAGGCCACATGAGCTCGGCACTGGGTCAGTCGCGCCCTACGGTGAACCGCCGTCACCACAGGTTGAACAGCTGGCCGTCTTGCTCGAAGGTTAACTTCTCTCAGGCGGTTCCGAACAGTCTGGTCAGAAATGTTGACGTTCACTGCAGCACGCAGTTGTCGCCTGGGGTTGTTTGCAGTGGCAGTTCTTTGTCTCAGCGCCAGCAGTTTGTCCTGCTGTCTGGTGGTGGACCTAGGCCGGCCAGACCGTCTTCGTTCAGCAGTATTACCGGTGGCGTTGAAGCAGTCACGAAGTCATGGATGACAGTATGATGCACTTGAAGGCGACGACCAACTTCTCTGACGCCTACACCTTCTTGAAGCCAAGCAACAGCCCTTCCGCGGTCAGTGTCATTTAATCTCCGTCTTGGTGGCATAGTTAAAAACACCCCCAAAAGCGGCTTTTTTATACCCACTGGTCAGCAAAACTGGTTGCCATGTGTTCAGTAAAGGCACGACTTGCACGTGCAATGCGGTTTGCAGTCAGCCCAGCTCTGCTGCCTCAGCTATGCGCTCGCAAACCGCAACCATGTTTTCGTGATTTCGGTGTTTCTTTTGTAAACTCGTTCAACCCACTAGACTCAGATTCAACTGAACACATGCCAAAACCAGTTTTGCATTGAAGCAGTTGTCACACTTTCAGTGCAAAAATTGGACAAAACCTTTGAATTCTATACACTACGATGCGTTATCTAAACCATATGAAAAATGCAGGTGGCTCTTAAATTGTTTTGAGCAGTATATTGTGTCATAGGTGGAAATAAAAAAAGAAAAGTGAAATGATTGGTGGGGTTGTTATTTTGATCAATTATCAGTTTAATATCAAATGCTGGCTCAAACTTATGCCAGGCCTCAAAACGCTTTCATGGACTATATGGTGATTTAGAGCAAAATCCTAATTGTGGTGTGTGGCCACCCGTTTCACAATAAAGGGAGCTAACCAGAGAAATGGGAAGGGAAATTACTCTGGAGCTAACTGCACTCCCGGGTCGCTTGAGATATTACAGCAGACCTAGCAGCATTTCACCACTAACCATTAGGACTTCTACCAACCCCAGTCCAGGGACAACTTATCCACAAGAGCCTCTATCTAAGAGACTTACAAGGCACCTTCGTGTGGAAGTCACATCAGTGGCGGAAGGGAAGAATGACACTATGCACAGAAACGAAATACTACGACTAGAATTCAAAAGCAAGTCATGTATTTCCACTAACAGACCATTCTTGTATGAAGTTCATCACCATTTACGTCTAAAAAAGAAAGTGGTCTTGGTTCTGCTAACTGTATGTTTCTGACAATGAAAGAAACCAGAAGATCATAATTACAGAAAGGGAATCTCCTCCATAAGCAAAGGCAGTTTTGTTTGTCAAGTTCATTCGTATTTTTAATCAAATAACTTTCCCAAAACAGTCAGCTTCTACAACTTTACATTTTTCACTGTATGTTCCATTGTTTTTGTTGATTGTCATTTTGAAAATTCAACTTTGGTTTGATTTTACACCGCAGTCTGTTTTATCCATTTGCAGTTTTGTGTGTTGGTAATTTGCCTAAAGCTTCCGCCCACCCACAAACCAAAGCTATGAAGTTAGTTATGCTGATTATTCTATCAACCACTGGAAGGGGGAGGGTGTGGAGGAAGCGGAAGACCAGTTTGGTGATGATGTGCGTCATTTTTTCCCGGTGATTACTCTAATAAACTGCTAACACCCTAGCATATGCAATCAGTTGGTGTCAATCAGCAATCAGTGTGATCCATCCACTTGTTATCGAAAAACCCGGAAAAAAAATACATCAAAAGACGTCACGTCTTCATGAAAAGCTGTTTGTCTGTCTCGGGAGACTCCCCCCCCCCTTCCCCACCCACACTCCCCCCCCTTCCCCACCCACACTCCCCCCCACCCTCCCCACCCACCCACCTACCTTCTCTGTGAGTGTGTGCGACTGAGAAACAACCCTGCGTGGGATGAATTTCTCCTTCTCTACTCTCAGTTTGGTCAGTACAAAAGAAGCCTAACTTCCTCCGGACTGATTTCCAATTACACTGCGTAGTACAAACTCCCTGAAACATTTTTTAACAAACTTGTGCGCTGACATTCCGGACTCCACGTTCCTCTGTCTGTGTGTGTGGTTGGTGTTGTTGCTGATAAGTGCAGCATTTGCTAAATGCTAACTCCCCGCCCATTCTTTCCCTCTGTCACCACCTGTCCCCCACCTCCCCTTGCCCTCACAAAATATCGTTCGAAGATGGGTTAGGGCATACGGACAAATCCAGAAAAATTTGGTGCCCGTTGGTGGCAAAGATGGGGATGGATCACACGGTGGATGCATCTCTTATCATTGCTGATCAAATTCCTGTTAACTGTTATACAAACACTGTTAAGAATTTATATCGTTTAAATCATATAATCTGGTGGAAAATCAACACTTTTTAAGCGTTATAAACGTCAATATTTCGGGGGGGGGGGGGTTGTTTGTTTGTTTCTTTGTTTATTTTGTTTGTTTTCTTGTAATGCCATATTGTTTCTTTGTTTGTTTTGTTTGTTTTCTTGTAATGTCATATTAAGAAAATAAATGAAAAGCAACTCATTTAGTCCGTTTCAACTGCATAACATCCCCTCTTGAAAAACGTTTCCATAAATGAATCGATTCAAAGGGTGGATCATGTTTTGTTTACCGTTCACATTGGTTATATTACATTTATTTATATATTTTCGAGGAAAATCATCACATTTCTAGCGATGTAAAAGTCAACATTTCGGTGGTTGTATTCTATCAAGAAAAAGCATTAGCGAGTCACTTCTAAAGTCCGTTTCAACTGTATTATTTTCTCTGATGAACAAATAGCTTTCACAAATGAATTGATGCCAAGGGTAGATCCAAGACTTGTTTCTCTTTGCAGGGCTCTGTGCTCTCCCCATTCCCATTGCATTTGTATTTCTTTCCGGAAACACATAGCAGAATATAGCTGTCTGCGCACGTTTAGTCGCTATGTGTTTTCACTGCTGTGGCTTAATGTTCCACAGGACCATCGTGAATAAAGTCGCAGAAGGTTGAACGTTGTATATTGCCATTTCAAATGACAAATATATCTTTTGTTTAGAAGCCATAAATCATCTGAAGTCCGAGCGCTCTCTCTCTCTCTCTCTCTCTCTCTCTCTCTCTCTCTCTCTCTCTCTCTCTCTCCCCTCTCTCCTAGAAGCTAGTAAGAAATTTCGAAGCATAATTCTTGTAATGTAGTTTGTTAAGGTACAAACTGTTTCATCTCTCTATTTTGATTAGCATTAAGAGCTCTGGTGTTCAGAATTTTTGTATGGGGTTTAACCCTTTATTCTCCTCTCTCTCTCTCTCTCTCTCTCTCTCTCTCTCTCTCTCTCTCTCTCTCTCTCTCTCTCCACGTTTTTTTTTGTTTGTTTGTTTTCTGTTTTGTTTTTTTGTCGCTGACAAACGTCTTCATTCCTTGAAGAGGGTATCGTTACGGTTCGGTGGTCACCATGACGTCTCATTTGCTCTTTCAACCCGTGGGCTTCGTACCTTCAGAAAATTCTTCAGACCGATTTATCTCCTTTGTCGCTTCCTCGCCCTACTCATTTCTGTACTCTTCTTTTTCTGTCTTTCTCTCTAGCTCTTTCTTTCTTTCATTCATCTTCTCCCACTTCTTTCTTTTTCTTTCCTCTTCTTTTCCTCTTTTTTCTTCTTTTCCTTCTTCTGTTCGTTCTTGTTCTTTTATATCTTCTTCTTGCTTTTCTCCTCCTCCTCCTCCTCCTTCTTTTTCTTCTTTCCCCTCACCTTCGTCTTCTCTTTGCTGGAATTATAAACATTTTTTATTCTTTATTTCATTTTACTTTTTCTTCCCTCGGTTATACTTCTCTTTGCCATTAGCATTGACCTTATTTTGTTGTTGTTGTTGTTGTTGTTGTTGTTACTATTATCACATGATTGTTGTTCTTCTTCTTTGTTTGTATGTTTTTTAGGGAAAATAGTAAAATGGCCCTGAATGAGCCAGTTTTTGTTTTACCCATTAAAGATTCCTTCTTTCTTTCCTTCCTTTATGCATTCCTCCTCCTACTCGTCCTCTTCCTCCTCATATTCCTCTTTCTTCTTCTTCTTCCCCTCCTTCTTTTTCTTCTTCTTCTTCCCCTCCTTCTTTTTCTTCTTCTTTCTCCTCTCCTTCTTCTCCTCCTCCTCCTTCTCCTTCTACTTCTTCTTCTTCGTCGTCGTCGTCGTCGTCGTCGTAATCGTCGTCGTCGTCCTTTTTTGTCTTCTTCTTGATCTTGATCATCATCATCATCATCATCATCATCATCATCATCATCATCATCTTCTTCTTCTTCTTCTTCTTCTTCCTCTTCTTCTTCCTTCTTCTTCTTCTTTTTTCTACTGCTGCTGCTGCTGCTGCTGCGTACTACTACTACTACTATACTACTAACTACTACTACTACTTCTTCTATCTCCTCTTCTTCCTCTTCTTCTTCCTCTTCTTCTTCCTTCCTTCCCCCCCCCCTCCCCCCACCCTCCTTCCCCCGCTCTTCTCTTCTTCTCTCTCTCTTCTTTTCTTCTACTTTCTTCTTCCGCTCCCCCCCCCTCCTCCTCCTCCTTCTCTCACCTCCTCCTCTCTTCTCTTCTTCTTCCCTTCTTCTTCCGCTCCTCCCCCCCCCCCTCCTCCTCCTCCTTCTTCTCCTCTTCTCTCTTCTTCTTCTTACCTTCTTCTTCCGCTCCCCCCCCCCTCCTCCTCCTTCTTCTCCTCCTCCTGCCTCTTCTTCTTCTTCTTCTTACTCTTCTTCTTCCGCTCCTCCCCCCCCCCCTCCTCCTCCTCCTTCTTCTCCTCCTCCTGCTCTCTTCTTCTTCTTCTTTCTTCTTCCGCTCCCCCCCCCCCCTCCTCCTTCTCTCTCCTCCTCCTGCTCTCATTCTTCTCTCTTCTTCTTCTTACCTTTCTTCTTCCGCTCTCCCCCCCCCCCTCCTCCTTCTTCTCCTCCTCCTGCTTCTCATTTCTCTCTTCTTCTTCTTACCTTTCTTCTTCCGCTCCTCCCCCCCCCCCCTCCTCCTTCTTCTCCTCCTCCTCCTGCTTCTCATTCTTCCTCCTCTTCTTCTTCTTACCTTTCTTCTTCCGCCCTCCCCTCCCCCCCCTCTCTTCTTCTCCTCCTCCTCCTGCTTCTCATTCTTCCTCTTCTTCTTCTTCTTCCTCGTTATTGTAGGTTTCCGTTTAGTGGGACAGTTAGTAAAAAGACATTTAATGAACCCAGTTTAGTTTATTCTCTACTCATTAAAGTTTCGGTCAATCAATTTACTTTCTGCTCCCTCTCCTTGCCCCCCTCCTCCTTCTCCCCCTCTTCCTCCGCTTTTTCTTCCTCTCCCTTCTTCTTCTGTCTCCTTCTTCGTCTCCTTTTTCTTCTTCTAATGCAAATACCTAATGCTGAAATAACAACGTAAACTAAAATTTTTTTATTCCCTCCATGTCGATTCTTGAAGTCCTACTTTATCTTGGACTCTGGAAAATAAAGATAGACAGATAGATAGATAGAAAGATAGAGAGACAGATACACAGAAAGATAGACAGATAGGTAGATAGATAAATAGATAGACAGATAGATAGATAGATAGATGGATAGAAAGATAGATAGATAAACAGACAGATAGATAGATGTGTGTGTGGAGGGGGGGGGGGATTGATTGCATTAGCCCCCCAATATTTTGACTCTCTAAGCCATATGTTGCTAACTCTCTTACGTTTCTCTTTATTCTTTGTTTATTCAAAGATCATTTTCCAGAGCGTTTAAATACGGAGAAACAACGCCAACGCATAAACAATGGTACGTAAATTATGTATATGACTATAGACAAATCTCATCATCATCTTCTAATTGGAACATCATAAACATTATTGTGCAGTATCTTTTTTTTAATGAACTTGTAGATCCTGATCATTCATCCACCAGAAAACAGCATTCTTGCAAGCAAAACAGCGTTGGGTAGAATTACTGCATCCTAGCTATGAAATATCAACACCAGAAAATTAGTCGGTGTCATTGTTTATGAAAATTTAGTTTCATGAAATGGGTAAGTGCACCTTGTTCTTCACGTCTCGCCAAGAAAATCGTACCGTCTGTCTATCCACGTGATTTGATTCTCTTGTCTTCAATACGATTTATTTCACGAGTATCAGCCCCCTTTTGCTCTCTCTCTTCTCTCTCTCTCTCTACATTAATGACCTACATCTATCCGTTGAACACAGCTCATGATTTACTACGATTATTGTTTTTTCGGTATATCGGTATGGGTACCATACTCATGATATTGATGACATCAACGATCATATACTGATGTGATGCCAGTGAAATTATTCTCAAACTTGATAAATCAGAATCTGTGTTCATTAGCGTTCGCCAGAAAAGACAACATGAAAGAAAAGACACTGAAAATGAATTATGAAGATGCTGTTATCAAGAATGTGACTGGGTACATACTGCTTAACATCATTACTTATCAAAATCTGTCGTGACATGAACATGGTAACAACCCTATGAAACGGGTGTCTTCAACTGTTTTTCAGTTATCACGGATTAAACTGATTATCATTGAAGACAGATATTTTCTTTGTCCTTTATTGACGATCGCCTTGGCTATTACTCGGTAATTAGTGGTAAATGCGCTTCTCCCAATTTAAAGTCATGCTGATCCTAACTGAAAAGTGCTCTTAAGGTGACAAGAGACCTCAAATCTTCACAATAATGCTTATATATATATATATATATATATATATATATATATATAATGCTGAACAATCAAGTAGTGGAGGTAAACAAGTGCAGGTTAACAATTCCTCCATCATTTTAGTAATGACGTGGCAAAGATGTGAATTTAAAAAAAAAAACTGAAGATGAAAATATATATTATAAATATGAAAACCCTTCACTAGTTGCATGAGGAAACCATCGCAATCCCTCACCGAAGGCAAATCTATATGTATTGCCTACTTCTAGGCCTTTCGTCTGCTGGATCGGATTCATCAGGGAGGCACGGCTGATTGTGTTTGTGCTCTTGGCGCAAATAGAGACACACCCCAGTCCGTAATTCTGTGGTGTTCTCACCACCAAGGTTCAAATAAAAAGAATCCAACAGCACCCCCAAAGCAGCCAGCGAAAGGTAGTAAATAAAACAAAATGAAAGTGTGGAGGAGAAAAAAGTTGCTGAAAAACTAAAAACATTATGCAAACAGTATAAGATGTAGGGGACAATCTTTGAGCCGATGCTTGAGGATCCATTTAAGGATAAAGGACAATTGGAAAGATCAAAATAAATATATATATATATATAGAACACATATCTAAATTTTACCTCTTCATTTAAATTTCATATTGACACGTTACTTCTTACACATAATGCTTATCATCTTGCTGGTCAAAAAATCTTAGGTCCCACGGTAATATGTTTTCTACTGATCATATATTTTATGCTGTTCATCATATCTGTTATGCTGTTCACGCCTTTCCTGATGGTCACGTGGTCACGTCTTTCTCATTGGTCACGTCTTTCCCGCAAGTTGTGTCTTTCCTAAGAGTCACGTATTTCCTGCTGGCTAGGTCTTTCCTTCTTGTCACGTCTTTCCCAATGGTCACGTTTTTCCTGCTGGTCAGGTCTTTCCTCTTGTCACGTCTTTCCCAATGGTCACGTTTTTCCTACTGGTCAGGTCTTTCCTTCTTGTCACGTCTTTCCCAATGGTCACGTTTTTCCTGCTGACCAAGTCTTTCGTACTGGTTACGTGTTTCCTGCAGGTCATGTCTTTCTACTGGGCACATCTATTCTTCTGGTCACGGAGTCACATCTTACCCGCAATAGAGCTGGTCACGTCTATCCCACTTGTCACATATTTGTTCTTGTTTCCCATTCTTGTTCTTGTTCTTCTTCTTCTTCTCCCTCCTCCTCCTCCTCTTCGTCTTTCGTCTTCGTCTTTTTTCTTCTTCTTCATCTTCTTCTTCTTCTTTGTCTTCTTCAGGAGAGAGAGAGAGAGAGAGAGAGAGAGAGAGAGAGAGAGAGAGAGAGAGAGAGAGAGATCCACTTCTTTCTTTTATAGATTTTTCATATGGCAGAAGAAGAAGAAGAAGAGAAGCTAATGTTGATGAGGATGATGAGGATGAGGATGAAAAATATTAAGAAGAAGAAGAAGAAGAAGAAGATGATGATGATGATGATGATGATGAGATGATGATGATGATGATGAAGATGAAGAAGAAGAGAAGCTAATGTTGATGAGGATGAGGATGAAAAATATTAAGAAGAAGACAATAAAAGGAAGAAAAACGCTTTGCCGGGCCTCATCTGGTCTCTCTTTTGTTACATTCTTCTCTCTTGCCTTTTTCTCCGTCTTGAAGCTGATAAATTGGATTATCAGTTTTGATGAACGAGGTTCTCTTGGTTCAACGACCAGCACTGGCATTAGCAACGCACGTAGAATAAAATATGTTTTTCTTTAAATATAAACTGTTCCTTTTCCTTTTCTTTCCTATCTAGGTTTCTTCTTCTTAAGTCTCTTTTCCTTTCCACAATCACAGGAAGGGAGAGATCTGTTTTAGACAAATTCTTCATCTCCTTTTCCGTCCCCTGCTAGTATATCAGACTGCGTTGTCTCTCGCCTCTCTCTCTCTCTCTCTCTCTCTCTCTCCTCTCTCTCTCGCTCTCTCTCTCTCTCTCTCTCTCTCTCTCTCTCTCTCTCTAGCAGAAATTTAATCTGAAATGCAAGTCTCTTTCTCCTGGGTACTTTTTGTTGTAGGATATTTTAGGTTGGTTTTTAAAGTAGTAAGACTGCAGGCGGAAATCGAAACAGAAGCAAAAATATTGTTACCGGGCCGTCAAACGAAGGAACAATTGGAATTGTTTGTTCCTTGATTTGGGGGCCCAGTGGTGCTGTTTCTGTTCAAGATCCTGGAGGTTAAGTGGAAATTAAAAGAGAGTGATATTTTAAAGGGGAATGGATGTTTCTCCGTGATTCAGGTACATCAGAAGGAAGTTATCATGTCATCTGAGATCTGCCAAGGACCACGGGGAAAGGGTAACCATGGTCTACGATCATCGAGTCTCTGAAGGAAAAGGTTCTTCCTGACTGCTGGTGGCACAAGAACTGTCAAAGAGCCATAGGAATGTGTCCGGCCTTGTGAAAAATGATACGTTGTCGTTTGTGCTATCCGTGTCTCAATGGGGCAGTTGTAAACACAGGTGAGAAAAGTTCAAAATCTGAAGGAAAAAAAATGATGCTGTAAATTCATGTTCACATCGGCTGAAGACGTTTGCTTGTAGTTGTGAGAATATTAGTACACATGCACCCTTCTGTGCTCTAAAAATATGTAAAGCGTATCTACGTGGATGTATGATGATGCAGAAATGTGTGTGACTGTGTCAGTGATAAGAAAGCACACAAATCATGCGTGGTGATTAATGGTTGTCATACGCTTGTCAGAGAATGCTAGACACTCAAGAAGCCATTCTTTACTTCATTAGAATATTTGTGTCTAATAGCTATGTAGTAAGGACATCCATCATAAGGCGACTTGACCTTGACGCATATAACTGTCCATGGGGTATAGGTTCAAATCTCGCACGCCGACAATATTCTGACAGCAGTAAGGCATCTAGGAGTCATGACCTGGATGTGGCCCATCCTTCTTAGAGAGTTGGGAGTTCAAGGCCGAAACACTTGTCTGAGGGAGGCGGGAGGGGAAGGCGAAAGAGGGGGTGATGGTTCTGTGAAGAGCATCTGCAGTCAAACACTCCCCACAGTTTATCTGCAGTCAAACACTCCCCACAGTTTATCTGCAGTCAAACTCTCCCCACAGTTTGTCTGCAGTCAAACTCTCCCTACAGTTTATCTGCAGTCAAACTCTCCCTACAGTTTGTCTGCAGTCAAACTCTCCCCCACAGTTTATCTGCAGTCAAACTCTCCCTACAGTTTATCTGCAGTCAAACTCTCCCTACAGTTTATCTGCAGTCAAACTCTCCCTACAGTTTATCTGCAGTCAAACTCTCCCTACAGTTTCTTCTCACCCTATTGTTCACTCTCTAAACTTTCTCATTCTGATTTTATTGAGTAAGTGTCCTCTTTTGTTTTTGTTTGTCTGGCTGCAGGTTTTGTTGGCAACTTTCATTCTTCGTTCTTTTTCCTCTGATCACACTTTTCTTGTTGAGCTTACAGTCTTTATTTACACACCGGGAAGGAGAACCGGGGATGAGGGGGTGGGTGGTGTGTGGTGTGTGTGTTGGGTGGGGGGGGGGGGTAATTTGTCTAGGAAGGAATAACTTCGTGAAATATGTGAGAAAAGTGGCCATAGACTGCGAAAATGTCCTGTTATTTGTTACTAATAAAAGAAATGATTCCATCTGTAAAATATTTCATATCCATGTCCTTGCGTTGTTTTAGAGACATCTCCGTATTGTTTAATGGTGATAACAGGGTAAAGTAAGCGGGGGAGAGGGGGGGGGGGTTTAACTGATAATTTGTATCCTGAACCTGAAATGCCAGTACGAATATATAGCGATGTGGACATTCTTACAGCTGATATTTCACAGGGATTCAATGAACAGACAGAAAATTTCGATTTTGTTCAAATTGTACGTTACGTGGAAGCCACGGGAGTTAATTACTTACAGTTAAACAGTAAACAAGTGGGGTATTTTTTGCTCCCATAAGAAAACCTAACGCACAGTAACTTTTATTCAAGACTGGCACAGCCTTTTAAATTTGAATAAAGTCAGACAAATACATAGACGAACAATCTAATACTGGGGGAAAAAACGAGCGCAGGCCAACAACTGAACTGTCTTCATAGTAATGACTTGGACTTAAGGAGGGGTGGGGGGAGTTTGAAGATGGTGAAACTGGGAATATGAAATTAAGAAGATATGTTACAGATTTGAAAACTCTTCACTAGCTGCATAAGGGAACCATCGCAATCCCTTTTGAAGGCAGATATATTTGTATTACCTGCTCCGAGGTCTTTCGTCCGCTGGGTCGGAACTCATCAGGGAGACACGGCTGGTTGTGTCTGCGCTCCTGGCGTCAAATAGAGACACACCACAGTCCATAATACTGTGGTGTTCTCACCACCAAGGGTGCAAAAAAGAATCCAATAGCACCCCCAAAAGCAGCCAGCGAAGAGTAGTAAATGAAACCAAACGAAAGTGTGGGGGAGGAAAAAAGTGCTGAAAAACTAAAGACATTATGCAAATAGTATAAAATGTAGGGGACAATCTTTGAGCCTACGCTTGAGGATCAACCCAAAGATGCAAGGGAGATCAAAAGACAAACACACAGACGGACAGAAACAAATACAAATAACCTCAATTTAATCAAAACAAAATCGGAAATGAAATGAGGCAGGGAACCGTAAACGATAAACAGTAAACAAGTGGGGTATTTTTTGCTCCCATAAGAAAACCTAACACATAGTAACTTTTATTCAAGACTGGCACAGCCTTTTAAA
>CM065720.1:63707246-63744746 GCA_033310375.1 Conus canariensis | reverse complement strand
CTATGCTGCTTCTGCTGCTGCTATTGCTGCTTCTGCTGCTGCTGCTGCTGCTGCTGGCGCTGTTGCTGCTGCGACTGAAATTGCACCATAGCCTTAATCATCATGAACATAGCGACTGTAACTCATGGTAACCATAATTATGACTCTGACACGTTCGCTCTGAAATATTGTTCTGAACATAAGGACGGCATGAAGCTAGCTGCCAAAACAGCGTGATTACTTTTTTTTTAATTTCATGCAAGGATTACTGCTGTCTTTAAAGTCGATGATTATTGTTTTCTTGATTTGTTCAATCAACAAGGTCAAGAAGGTGGGCCAAATTCTTGTTTTCACTCTGATTTCATCATTTCCTTCCCAGCACGTAATTCACTGTTTTCGATATCTACCTTTTGAAGCTGAAAATCTCTCTACTTCTTAAAAGACCGTCGCCGTGATAAATACGATGTCCCTACAGCGTAGCAACATACTGCCAACTTTCCCATAAATATCTGTACTCTTTCATATCATCCAACACCAGCCGCTCACTACCGATGCACAAGCATCCATCTCAAGGTCTGGTTCCGCAGAGGGGAAAAACTGAAGAAGGGAAATTTCGAAGCTGGAAGCCGGTAGTTTTATTTCTGCTGGGGGATCCGGCGGTATCGATTTGTCCCCTGACTGTTGTTGACTTGAGGGGGTTTTACACATGATGAAGCACGCGGCGCCATGTTATCCCGAAGTGTTACTACAAGATGTAAGTGATACGGAGCCTGATTACCTGTCTGACATTCTGGAGCTGTTATGGTTTCAGCTGCCGGGGGAGAGGGAGTGAGGGGTATGCTAATGGATATCAACTGATGATGGAAAGATGAGCGGCAAGAAGCCCTTAACGGGTCCGACATAGGTAAACATGGCGGAAATGCAGGCGTTGTGGGTTAAGGGATCAATAGTGGAAGGCTGTTCACGGGTATTGCTTTATGCAGTGAGGGATCAATACTGGAAGGCTGTTCACGGGTATTGTTTTGTGCAGTGAGGGATCAATAGTGGAAGGCTGTTCCCGGGTATTGCTTTGTGCAGTGAGGGATCAATAGTGGAAGGCTGTTCCCGGGTATTGTTTTGTGCAGTGAGGGATCAATACTGTTCCCGGGTATTGCTTTATGCAGTGAGGGATCAATAGTGGAAGGCTGTTCACGGGTATTGCTTTATGCAGTGAGGGATCAATAGTGGAAGGCTGTTCACGGTGTAACACCCCAGATTGCCCCCCATCCCAGAATGCCCCCCGGGGGACGTCTTGGGTATACTGATGCGCCCCCCTGGGGAGGCATTCCAGAATGTCCCCCCATACATGTTATGTCCCCCCATGGTTGACAATCACTGTCATCCCAGAATGCCCTCCCCCCCTCCCAACTTAGTGTAAGTCTCTCTCTCTGTCTCTCTCTTTCTCTCCCATCTCTCCTCTCTCTCTCTCTCTCTCTCTCTCTTTCTCTCTCTCCCTCTCTCTCTCGGTCTGTCTATCTGTCCTCTCTCTCTCCCTCTCACTCTCTTTCTCTCTATCTATTAAAGAGAGAGAGAGAGAGAGAGAGAGTGTGTGTGTGTGTTGTGTGTGTGTGTGTGTGTGTGTGTGTGTGTGTGTGTGTGTGTGCGTGTGTGTGTGCGTGCGTGCTCGAGTGTATGCGTGCGTGTATGTGTCTGAGTATATTCTCTGTTAGTGGGTGTGTGCGCGTCTGTAATAATGAGTGTAAGCGAAAATATGACTGATCATTGATAGTGTAGATTCTAAAGTTTCCGCTGTTCATTCACTCTCTCTCTCTCTCTGATAAGACAGTACTTGTAAGAAATAGTTCACTACGACTGTTATCACTATACGTTTTGAGGCCAGATCCTGTTGGACACGGATCAACTTTGTTCATGTAGGCCTATGTATTTGATTATTCTACGTATGCAACCATTAATTATTTGATGCTACAATTTTGGAAGGACAGGAGGCTTGCTATTCCATTTTAGCAGTTCTTGTCCATTTAGATTGTCGGCTTCACTGATTTGATATTGCATGCCAATTATAATAAAGAAAGGCACTGTTTCCTTCCAATGGCAGCCATTTTGGAAAAGCGACAATCGGATAAAACATGCTGAAATTGGATAAAAATTTAGATACTATGAATCATTCTGGTTAACTGAATAATTTTCTTGATTGAGACCAAAATTCAGTATAAAATAATCACAATCAGGCATCATTTGTCCTCTATATTTGCAGTTTACAAATCTGGTGGCGGCAATCTTGGATTTTACCAATAACTCAAAATGCCCAAGATTTACGAAGTGGCCTCCAACGGATTTGGATTCAGCACCCCAAAATCATGTTAGATCAACAAAAAAACCGTAATGTATAACACAAAACAAGGTACCCCTAAATATCGCCTGGACTGACAAGCAGGTGTGACGTATTTCTGTGTTCTGACACTTGTTGACACGCGTCACGCTTACTATGTTCCGTTGATCAGCATTCATCCAGTTGCTAACTTTTTAAGAAACAATGTCTCCATTTAAAGCAAGCTGATACTTGCCATGAAGACTCCGGAAAACTCTCTCTCTCTCTCTCTCTCTGTCTATCTGTCTCGCTCTCTGTCTGTCGGCCTCGCTTTCTCTGTCTGTCTGTCTGTCTCACTCTGTCTGTCTTGCTCTCTCTGACTGTCTTCTCGCTCCCTCTGCCTGTATTTGTCTGTCTGTCTGTCTCGCTCTCTCTGTCTGACTGTCTGTCTCGCTTTCTCTGTTTGTCTTGCTTCTCTGTCTGTCTGTCTTGTTCTGTCTGTCTGTCTCGCTCTGTCTCTCTATCTGTCTGTCTCACTCTCTCTGTCCGTCTCGCTCTCTCTGTCTGTCTCGCTCTCTCTGTCCGTCTGTCTGTCTGTATCGCTCTCCCTGTCAGTCTGTCTGTCTCACTGTGTTTTCTGTCTCCTTTTCTGTCTGTCTGTCTCATTCTCTGTCTGTCTGTCCTGCTGTCTGTCTGTCTCACAGTATCTCTGTCTCCCTGTATGTCTTCCTGTCTGTCTCTCTGTCTATATGTCTGTCTATCTGTCTGTCTCGATGTCTGTCTGTCTCCCTTTGTCTGCCCGTCTGTCTCGCTCTCCGTCTGTCTGTCTCACTCACACACACAAACGCATGCACACAATCTCACTCTCACGCTTGGACACACGCACGCTCACAAACACAGACATACACTAGGAAGGGCACACGCTTGCACGCTTGCACGCGCGCACGCCATAAGTTATGTCTATATTGCGAGAGAGAGAGAGAGAGAGGGGGGGGAGAGACAGAGAGAGAAAGAGAGAGAGAGAGAGAGAGAATTGGGATGGGGGGCATTCTGGGATGAAAATATATTTGTCCTCATGGGGGGCATAATAGATATGAGGGGGACATTTTAGATTGTCCCCCAGGGGGACGTGTCAGCATACCCAACATGTCCCCCGGGCGACATTCTAGCATACCCAACATGTCCCCCGGGGGACATTCTGGTATACTGAAACGTCCCACGGGGGGCATTCTGGGATACTGAAACGTCCCCCGGGGGCATTCTGGGATGGGGGGCAATCTGGGGTGTTACACCGGGTATTGTTTTGTGCATTGAGATGACGTGTGGCTGTCAACAGTGGAGGGAAACTGTAACCCAGGCACTTCAGCATTCCACAGCGTGTCATCACTGTGAAATGTAACATCAGAATTGTCTTTGGAACTGGTTTTTTTTTTTTTTTTTTTTTTTTTTTTTGGTTGTTCTTCCTTTTTATTCCTTCTTTCTTCCCGTCTTTCTTTCTTACTTTCTTTCTTTCCCTCCTCCTTTTTTCCCTTTCTTTCTGTTCCTTTTTTTCCTTTCCTGTTTAATTTCTTTGCCTTCTTTCTTTCCTCCTTTCCTCTTGTTTTTCTTGCCTCTTGTTCGTTCCATCTGTCTTTTTGTCCTTCTTTATGCTCTTATTTTCTCTCCTTCTTTCATTCCTTCATTTCCTCTGTCTTCTTTCTGCTATTTTGCCTTCTGCCCTTTTCTTTCCTCTTCTTTCTTCTTCGTTACTTCTTTCTTTCTGTTATCTTTCCCACTTCATTTCTGTTCTTTTTTTCTTTCCCTTTGTAATGTACATTCTTTCGTGTTTTTTTTCCTTCTTTTTCTGTTTCTTTCCTTTTGTCTTTCTGTCCTTAACTTCTTTAGATTTTTCCCCCTTTCCTTCTTTCTCTTCTTTGTTGTTTCTTTCATTCTTCCCCCTATATTTCTTTTTCCTTTCTCCTGTTTTATTTGTTTCTTCCTTTTTTCCATTTGTCCTTTTTCTACTTCTTCATTATTTTTTTTTTCGTTCCTTCATTCTGCTCTTTCTTGTATTATTTCTGTCTTTTTTTCTTGCTTTTTCCCATTTGTCTTTTTTGTCGATTGCTTTCATTCATCGTGCGTTTCATTCTTTCTCGCACTCTTCGTTTCATTTGATTTTTTTTTTTAATTAATATCCAGTTAAGTGACTGCAGATGCGTTGATGTAATCAAGCAGCTGAATTTGTCAATTACGTATCAAGCTCACTTCTACCTAATTCTCACAGTATCCCCCTTTCCAGTGCCATAGATCCAAATTTTTATTTTGATGATACCCAATAAAAGCCAAAGATTTTTCATATCATTAAATCAAGTACAGTGTGTAATTGATATTCTTCCCTTTTTTTTAACATCACATCTTGAAAAAACGCCTGTTCTTGTGTGCATACGCGCGTCTTTGTGTGCGTGCGTGCACGCTTGCGCGCGCGCCCGACCATTTACAGTACCACTGACCATAGATCCTGATCACTGATCGCGTAACTATTACGTATGACAGGCAAACGATCATTGCCCTTGCCGTCACTTCAGGCTAGACTCTACCTGCGTTGCAACAGACGTCAAAGTTAGCGAGCGGGTAAGTTCTGTGTGTAATACAAGAGTCCTTAAACCAACCGTGTGTCACTGACGTGTCTGATAGTTCCTTATATACTACTAATCAAATTTCTATGTAATTTGATAATCAATATGGATAAAGAAACTACAGATTAGTGAATTAAGTTACCAAAGTAGATACAGAAATAAGAACAGTACAGTTTGCATTTTTGATATGAGGAAAACAATGTTGTGTATATCCGAAAGTGGAAGAAAGTTCATCTCCAGGTTATGTATGGACGACTAGAAATGTCATAGTACAATAAGAGCACTGCCGATCGACCTTAACTTTTCATCTTAACAATACACTCTAATGAATGTATCAAACATTAACGAATATATGATGCTGGAATAAAAAAGGTGATGACTTAAGCCTATCAAAGTTAACTACAGATACATACATACATACATACATACATACATAGAAAGACAGACAGACAGACAGACAGACATAGATGCATGTGCGAGAGAGAGAGAGAGAGAGAGAGAGAGAGAGAGAGAGAGAGAGAAGAGAGAGACAGACAGACAGACAGACAGACAGAGACAGACAGAGACAGAGAGGAGAGATAAACATACGCCATACACTAAGACTAATCAAGGCCACACACTGGAAAAAAAATAACTGACAAGAAAAAAGAATACAAATGAGAGAAAGAAAAAGACAGACCTAGAAAAAGAAGAAAACAGAGAAAAAAAAAAGGGAGGCAGCAAATGAAGAAGGCAGGAAAAGAGGAAGAAATGAAAGGCAAAGAAGAAGAAAGAAAGAATACATGAATGAAAAGTGGTAAAATGAGGAAGGAGAGGAAGGAAAGTTAAAAAAAAAAAGAAAAAAAGACGGCGATGGAAGCAAGAAAGATGGAGGATAAAGACAGAAAAGGAAATAAGGAGGAAAGAAGAGAATGTAAGGAGGGAAGAGATTAACAACAACCACTCAAAATATTATTCATTATGTTCTGTACAGAAAGAGATACTAAGTCGGTAGAACAATGATATAACCATTCAATGAGAAGCACTATTACGACATATGATCTGTCTAAAATAAATTGTACCACAAAACATAGAAATTGAAATAAAAAACGAAGGAAAGGAAAGCATTCTGTAAAAAACAAAAACAAAAAAAGAGAGAGACAAAAATAGGAAAGAGGAAGACTGAACCGAGGAAAGATTTTAAAAAAAGGAATGAACACAAAAAAAGGCAGAAACAAAGAAAAAGGACATAACAAATATGACGAAAGAAGGCAGAAATGAAGAAACAAACAGCAAGTGGAACAAAAAAAATCAGAAATGAATACAAAAAGACAAAAATTCCAAACAATTGAAAAAATGAAGAAAGGAGACAAAAAAAAACCACGAGAACAAAAGAAAAAAAAAGACAGAAAGTGGAACAATGAATAGAACAAATGTAGAAGAAATACGGAGGAAAAAATTACAAAATGGAGTTAAAAACACACACACAAAGATTAAAAAAAAAAAACAGAGAAAGAAAGAGGCAGAAATAACGCCGGAAAAAAAAAAGCTAAAAAGAAACACATCTGAACGAATGACTTGACTTGACTTTGACTTATTCCCGTTGGCTCCTAGTGGAGCATAGGTCATCCACGAGCCTTCTCCATCTCTGCCTGTCCCGGGCGGCGACTTCCAGCTGGCCCCAGGAATAGCCCAGTTGAGTTGTCTCCGCCTCCGTTGATCTTCTCCAGGTGGTGCGTGGTCGGCCTCTCTTGCGTCTTCCCTGTGGGTTCCATCGCAAGGCATGGCGGACAACGCTGGATGCCGGTTTTCTGAGGGTATGGCCAAGCCAGCCCCACTTCCTGCGCTTAATTTGATCTTCAATGGGCTCTTGTCCGGCTCTTCTCCACAAGTCTTCGTTTGTGACCATGTCCTGCCACCTGATGCGATAGATGTACCTCAAGCATCTGTTCACAAAGGTCTGCAGGCGGTGTGTCGATGACTTGGTGGTGCGCCACGTTTTACAGGCATAGAGAAGCACAGACTTCACATTTGTGTTGAAGATGCGGATCTTGGTTTTTGCAGAGATGGTGTGTGAGGTCCAGACAGGTCGGCGCATCTTGAAAGCTGCGGATGCCTTGCCTATTCTTGTTTGGATGTCTTTGTCTGTGCCTCCGTCCTTGCTGACAATGCTGCCGAGGTATGTGAAGCTGTCGACGTTCTCCAGGTCTTCTCCGTCGAATACAATATTGTTGTCGTTGGCCTCACTGATCCTCATCACCCTGGTTTTTGCCTTACTGATCTTCAGTCCTGTCCGTGCGGCAGTACTGTCCAGGGCAGCGGTTTTCTCCTGCATGTGGCTGTGACGGTGGGACAGGAGGGCAACATCATCGGCAAAGTCAATGTCTTCCAGCCGGGAGGTCAGGGTCCACTGGATGCCTCGTTGTTGGTCTTGTATCGTTCTCTCCATGATCCAGTCGATGGCAATCAGGAACAGGAACGGTGAGAGCAGGCAGCCCTGACGAACGCCGCTCAAGATGTCAAAGGGTTCCGTCAGGGATCTACCGTGTACCACTTGGCATGTTGATGGTTCATATGCTGCTCGGATGAGGTTTATGAACTTCTCTGGTACGCCATGGTGGGAAAGAAGCTTCCAGAGGGTTGGTCTGTCGATGCTATCAAAGGCCTTCTCGAAGTCGACGAAGGTGACATACAGGGGTGAGTTCCATTCCAGTGACTGCTCGATGATGATACGGAGAGCAGCTATCTGGTCTGTGCATGATCTTTCACTGCGGAATCCAGCCTGTTCTTTTCTCAGCCTCTTGTCGATGTTGTCCTTCAGCCGCTCGAGGATGATTCTGTTGAAGACCTTCCCGGGGATGCTGAGCAGTGTAATGCCTCTCCAGTTCTTGCACTCCTTCAGGTTTCCTTTCTTAGGGAGCTTAATAAGGTAGCCGTGCTTCCAGTCTCGGGGTAGTTCTTCGGTCTCCCAAACTTTCTGGAAGAGTTCATGAAGCATATTGATGGTTGCTTCGCTGCCAGTCTTGATTGCTTCCGGTGGGATATTGTCGGGGCCTGGTGCTTTGTTGTTCTTGAGCTGTCGGATGGCCTTCCGGATCTCTTCCTTGGTAGGGGGGTTGGTGTTGATGTCTAGTGGTGTCTCGGAGGGTGGTATGTCCGGTGGATCTGGTGGTGCTGGCCGGTTGAGGAGCTCCTGGAAGTGTTCTTTCCAGCGGTGCAACTGGGCATCTGGGTTGGTGAGCGTGTTTCCGTCCTTGTCCTTCACAGGTGCCTCTGTCACTCGTCGACTCCCTGCTAACTTCCGTGTTATGTCGTACAGCTCCCTCATGTTGTTCTGTCCGGCTGCTTTTTCTGCTTCTTCTGCCAGGTTCTCCACATAGTTTCTCTTGTCCTGTCTTATGCTTCTCCTCACTTCTTTGTTTGCTTCTGTGTGCAGTTTCTGTGCCTCTGCCTTACTTGCTCTGGTCTTGCTAATGTTGACTGTTGCTTTCCTATCTTTTCTCTCTTTCACTTTCCTCAGTGTCTCTGCTGACATCCAGGGCTTGTGGACTCTTGTCTTCCTTCCCAGAATCTTCTCACATGTTTCACTAAGCACTGCCTTTGATTGTTCCCAGAGCTGTTCTACTGAGGGCTCTTCATCGACAAGGGATGCTAATGTGTCAAATCTGTTGGAAAGTTCCACATTGAAGCCGTCTTTTGTCTGCAGGTCTTTTAGCATGTCCACGTTGAATCTGTTCTCTGGCTTGTTGGTCTTCCTGGCATGTCTCTTCAGCTTGAACTTGAACTTCCCCACAACAAGGTGATGGTCCGATCCAACATCTGCCCCTCTCATTGCTCTGACATCCAGTAGTGGCCTCCTAAAGCTGTTGCTGATACAAATGTGGTCAATCTGGTTTTCTGTGTGGCTGTCCGGTGAAACCCAGGTAGCTTTGTGGATGGTCTTGTGAGGGAACAAGCTACCGCCAATTTTCAATCCATTGAAGACACAGAAGTCACAGAACAGCTCTTCGTTTTCATTCATGTCTTCAAGGCCTTCCTTTCCCGTGCTTTGTTCCCTATTGTCATTTCCGATCTTGGCATTGATGTCACCAATCAAGATCAGTAGTTCTCCTTTCTTCTTCTGGTTGATGGTGGATTGTAGTTTCTCGTAGAAGTCTTCTTTCAACTGTTTGTCTGCATCATTGGTGGGTGCGTAGCATTGCACAATGAGTGTTTTCCGCACTCTGGTGTAGAATCTTGCGGTGATGATACGCGGTGACACAGCGGTCCACTCCATCAGTGCTGCCACAGCCTGTCTGGAGAGCATAAGCCCAACCCCTTGGGTGTGTGGAGCTCTCTCTTCTTTATGCCCTGAGTAGATCAAGGTCTCCCCAGTGCCAAGCCGCATCAATCCTGATTGGGTCCATCTGGTCTCACACAAGCCTAACACAGCAAGGTTGTACTGCTGCATCTCTGCTGCAACCTGTGCAGTTTTCCCAGCCTCGTACATGGTCCGAACGTTCCATGTGCCGATCCGGGTAGTCTTAGGTGACAGAAGAGTCCTCGGCGAAGCAGCTTCCTTTCGGCTTTCACTGCGACGCTTCATACGCAATCTGGCTAGATTGTCTTCCTCTCCCAGGGCATGCAAAGTAGACAAGTTTATCGCGGACGTTTCTGTAACTGGCTTTTTTTTTTACAGGCCGGGCAGTTAACCCTGCGCAAACCTATTATCCTCTAGGAGAGTGGTCCAAATTTCGTCTGGCTTCTCCCCCTTGACCTGTCCAGTATGGTTGCACCTATCTGGCATAGCTCTCGGGATCGTAAAAGCACACAAGCCGCACCACTACGACAAAGTAAAGGACCATGGTGAGGCAGAACGAATGAAGAAAGCAATAAATGAAGACAGACCAAAACTAAGTGAGAGAAAAAAGGGTAAAGATATACAAACAACATGGAACAAAAAGAGGATGACAAAAAGAGAAGAAGACAGAACGAAAGAAGACAGACATAAAGAAAGAGAGTTCAAAATGAATACAAGAAAGAAAGAATAAAGAGTGCACACACACATATACACACCACACGCGCCCGCGCGCGCACACACACACACACACACCAAACAAACAAACAAGAAAGTACTACAGATACCGACAAAAAAAAGTACAATCAGTATCTAAAACAGACTTTCTTTCAAAGCCAGAACGGTTCTGCAGCTAGATGTCACTATGATGACCCGTTCTGGAATGCTGAAGTGCCTGGGTTACCGGTTCCCTTCACACTGTGACAGCCACACGTCATCTCACTGTACAGGCCAATACCCAGGAACAGCTTTTCGTATTGATTACCAAGCCCACAATGTATGCATGTTTATGTTTATCTCCAGGGCTGGCCTTGTATGTGGATTCTTGCCATCTGCCTTCAAGTCATCATTATATATCCTTTTAGTCGCCTTCTTCCCCCCCCCCCCCCCCCCCCCCCCCCCCCCCACCACCACCACACTACCTTTACTTTCCCCGGGCAGCTGAAACAAAAACGGTTCCAAAATATCAGACAGGTAATTAAGCTGTGTATCACTTACATTTCATAGTAAATCTTCAGGGTGACTTGGCGCTGCGTGCGTCATCATGTGTAAAAAGCGCCCCCAAGTCAACAGCAGTCCGGGGACAAATTGATACTGGATCCCTCAGCGGGAAAAAAAATGCTCGCTTCTAGCTTCGACGTTTCCCAGCTCCATGTTTTTTTTTTTTTTTTTTTTTTTCTCTCTCTCTCTCTGGAATCAGACCTTGAGAAGAATGCTTTTGCATCGGTAGTGTGTACCTGGTGCTGGATGATATGAAAGGTTATCGGTGTTTACAGGGAAGTTGGCAGCATGTTGCTAAGCTGAGAGACAATGTGTTTCCCTGATCAAGGTTCTTATAAAGACACCTCCCGGGTTTTGTGACGTTTAATTGACCGTAGAACTCTGTGTGTGTGTGTGTGTGTGTGTGTGTGTGTGTGTGTGTGTGTGTGTGTGTGTGTGTGTGCGTGCGCGCGCGCGCGCGCGTGCATGTGTGTGTGTGTGTGCGTGCGTGTGTGCGTGTGTGTGTGTGTGTGTGCGCGTGTGTATGTCTGTGCGTGCGTGCGTGTGTACGTGCGTACGTGCATACGTGCGCGCGCGCGCGTACGTGTGTGTGTGTGTGTGTGTGTGTGTGTGTGTGTGTGTGTGTGTGTGTGTGTGGTGTATGTGTGCATGTGTGTGTGCTGCTGTTCCGACTTTCACTGTCAGAATTTCCACTATAGCTTTAATCACCACAAAAGTAATGATCATACGTCATGAAAACAGTAATTTTCACTCTTGTTCTTGAGCTCTGAAGTATTGTACTGAACGCAAGGGTACCCTGAGGCAACTTGCTGGATACAACTGACATATTAGTTCTTATTTCACAACAAAGCTTAATGTTAAAACCTGGATAATTATTGACTTTTTTTTCATTTCAATTCGATATTCAAAGCATTAATAGTGTAAATAGCAGTATACTATTGTTTACCTGCTTCAATAACCGTTTTCCTCTTTTTCCTCTGCACAAAAATTCAGTTGTTTTTTTTTCAATCACCTTTGGAACTGTAAATTTCCACACTTCTCAAGAACTCTCTTCATGGTAAAGAAACCAAGCAGATGGCGGAGGAAGGCTTGGAGACCATTGACCAGTGTGGGCTCCCTGGCAAATACAAGGTCTGGTGTCTGCAGTTCATGCTGATACCAAAGCTGCTATGGCCTCTGATGATATACGACATCTGCACCAGCATAGTGGAGGCAATGGAAGCCAAAATCAACAAGTTCACAAGGAAATGGCTTGGTGTCCCACCCTGTCTGACTGACATAGCGTTGTACTGTCGCCAAGCAAAGCTGAAACTACCCCTGAAATCCATCCTGGAGGAATACAAAGCAGGGAAGATCAGACTTCAAAGCATGCTGGAGGACTCAGGAGACAAGGTGGTAGAAGCAATCAAGCCCCAGCTGAAGACAGGCAGAAAATGGAAAGTTCAAGAGGCGATGGATTCTGCAAAAGAAAGTCTCAAGATCAGAGAAATAACAGGACACACACAGACCAACAGACAAGGACTGGGGGTGACCAAAACTGAATGGTGGTCAAAGGCCAAAGGAAAAGCCAAAAGAGACATGATGATTCAGGAGATGAGAAAAGAAGAAGACCAAAAAAGACTCCAAAAAGCAGTCCAGCAGAGCCAGCAAGGGCAATGGACAACGTGGGAGAATGCACTCCAAAGAAGTCTCACTTGGAATGACATTTGGCACATGGCCCCTCTCAGGATCAGCTTCATTCTCAGATCTGCATATGACCTTCTGCCCTCAAATGCAAACCTGGTGAAGTGGGGGAAAACAGACGATCCTGCATGCCCCCTCTGCCATGAAAAACAAACAGTGGAGCATGTCCTAAGCTCATGTAAAGTAGCCCTGGCTCAAGGAAGGTACACATGGAGGCACAACCAAGTGCTCAAAGAAATTGTACAAGTAGTCTGGGCTAGTACCAACACCACAAAAGGGAAAATCAGGACTCCAAAAGCACCCGCAACATTCTTCACGGCAGGAGGCAGCAAATCATGGCCAAGAACAACAGTGCCACTCGAAACATGCAGGCAGAGTCTGCTGGACGGGGCAGATGACTGGGAGTGCACTGCAGACCTCCCAGAATGGAAGAGTCACCCAGAGATCATCAGCAAGAGTGGCATGAGACCAGACATAGTAGTCCACTCTAAGTCAACCAAGCAGCTGATCATGATCGAGCTCACGGTGCCATATGAGAACAGAATGGAGGCAGCTCAAATCTACAAGACTGAAAAGTATGCTGATCTGGCAAACAGCCTGAGGAGAGAAGGCTATCAGGTCAAAGTCCTCACTGCAGAAATTGGAGCTAGGGGGTTTGTAGGAACGTCTGCATACAGCCTCATGAAACAGCTCTCAGTTGCAGGGAAGGAAAAAACCAGAGCCCTGAAAGCAATGGCAGAAGCGGCAGAGAGGTGTTCAAGCTGGATCTGGTCAAGGAGGAACAAAAGTGAACTTCATAAGGCTTAATTTCCCTACAAATATCAGGTGTCCCTGTGGCTCAGTGGTTAAAGCGCGAGTCATTAAGTGGAAAATGAGCATGTCCAGAGGGTCATGGGTTCGAATCCCAGCCATGGCTCGTCCCAAGATGGGAAAAAAAAAAAAAAGGGGCAGCAGAGGGACATCCGGAGTCATGAACCGGGTGTGGCCCAACCCCCCTAGAGTGTCAGGAGATAAGGGCCGAAACACTTGCTTGAAGGGGGCTTCTCTTCTGAGGACTCTCTGCTGCCACGCTCTCCACGAGTTTCTTTCTACTGATGCATGGGTAAACCATTGACTTCCGGGAATAGGCTGGAGGACGTCCGGGAAAGACCGGAGACACTGGGAAAGACCAGAACCAAGGGCTCTGTGGGCTGGCTCCCCACTTTGCCTTAAACATGTGGCTACTAAAATAAAAGGAAAAGATGCTCCCAGGATTCACCGAAAGGGGGAGAGAATGATGAATCCATCGGTGCTCAACCAATCATGACTGCAAATCCCAAACGGACTATGAACATGGACCAAATGGAATATCCATGTGTCTGTGGAAAGCGTTTCGCTACCACCCGTGGCATGAAGATCCACAGAACAAAGATGGGATGTGTGAAGACTCATCTGAATGAGCAGCAGCGCACTGCATCAGCAGATAAGACGTCGGAAGACCAAGGCCAGGATTTAAACCACAGTGCCAAGGACATCCACGCTGTTGGTTCGGATGAGGAATTTGCACAGGCCCTCGATGCCAGGCGCCTGAAACTCAACCTGCCACGAGCAAACGAAACTGAAGATTGGGAGAAACTGGATGCAAAAATCGTCCAAAGACTCGATGCACTGATAGGGAAAAGCACCCTGGAACACAAACTAGCCACATATGGGGACATTGTGTATGCCACATGTAGAGACGCCTATGGAGCAAAACTACCCAAAGAGAAAACACCTCCAAAGAAATCCAGACGCCAAGAAAAGATGGACAAGATCAGGGTCCAAAAGAAAAACCTCAAGATGCAAATGAAGACCGCACTGCCAGCTGAAAAACAAGGCTTGGAAAAACTGTGGAAAGACCTGAAAGAAAAACACAGCGCCCTCAGCAAAGCGGAATCTGCGAGGAAGAGGAAGAGCAAAAAGAAGAAGACACAAGAGCGCTTCTTCAGAGACCCCTTCCAGTTTGCCAGAACACTGTTTGAGCAGCCAAAATCTGGGACCCTAAGTGTGGACAAAGGAGTTCTTGAGCAGCATCTGAGGAAAACATACTCTGACCCACAGAGCAAAGCACCACTCGACATTCAAGGTCTGGTGTGGCCAACCAACCCTGAGGAACAGTTCAATGGCAAGCCTCCAACGTTGGCGGAAATCAAGAAGGTGGTCGACAAAGCCAGAGCCAAATCATCACCAGGGCCAAACGGAATACCTTACCAGCTTTACAAGAAATGTCCCAAGGTGCTGGAGTGGCTCCACAGGCTGCTGCGATCGGCTTGGAGAAACCAGAAGATCAGCGGCCAGTGGATGACGGCAGATGGTGTGTACATCCCCAAAGAGCAAAACTCAAGTGACATTAGCCAGTTCAGGCCAATATCACTACTGAACGTCGAAGGGAAAATCTTCTTCTCTGTCATGGCAGCAAGGCTGACCAAGTACCTCATGGAAAACAAGTACTTGGATGTGTCAGTCCAGAAAGGTGGCATCCCAGGCGTGGCTGGCTGTGTAGAACACGCCACAATGATCTGGGACGCAATCCAAAAAGCAAAAACAGAAAAGAGAGACCTGGACGTAGTGTGGCTTGATCTGGCAAACGCATATGGATCTGTGCCCCATGAGATGATACAGTTGGCTCTTGAGATGTACCATGTGCCAAAGAACATCCGCGACATGCTCAAGAAGTACTTCAATGGCTTCTCAATGCGGTTCTCTACCAAGGAGTACACAACAGACTGGATCAACTTGGAAGTGGGTATTGCAATGGGCTGTGCAATTTCCCCAATACTGTTCGTGCTGGCAATGGAACTCATCTTGAAAGCAGCAACAAACAACGCGAGACAAACAGACCTTGGCGATGGATACAAGATGCCTCCTCTCAAGGCCTTCATGGATGACACTACAGTGATTTCATCCAGAGAAGACGAGACACGTCATGTGCTGGAGAGGCTGGACGACATAGTTGCCTCATCCAGAATGAAGTTCAAGCCAAAGAAATCACGGAGTCTCTCACTGAGGAAAGGAAAAGTGGCCGGATCTGTGGTCTTCAGTGTTGCCAACCAGGCCATTCCAACAGTCACAGAAGAACCAGTCAAGAGCCTTGGAAGATGGTATGATGATACGCTGAAAGACACACAAAGAGCAAAAGAAACCAAGCAGATGGCGGAGGAAGGCTTGGAGACCATTGACCAGTGTGGGCTCCCTGGCAAATACAAGGTCTGGTGTCTGCAGTTCATGCTGATACCAAAGCTGCCATGGCCTCTGATGATATACGACATCTGCACCAGCATAGTGGAGGCAATGGAAGCCAAAATCAACAAGTTCACAAGGAAATGGCTTGGTGTCCCACCCTGTCTGACTGACATAGCGTTGTACTGTCGCCAAGCAAAGCTGAAACTACCCCTGAAATCCATCCTGGAGGAATACAAAGCAGGGAAGATCAGACTTCAAAGCATGCTGGAGGACTCAGGAGACAAGGTGGTAGAAGCAATCAAGCCCCAGCTGAAGACAGGCAGAAAATGGAAAGTTCAAGAGGCGATGGATTCTGCAAAAGAAAGTCTCAAGATCAGAGAAATAACAGGACACACACAGACCAACAGACAAGGACTGGGGGTGACCAAAACTGAATGGTGGTCAAAGGCCAAAGGAAAAGCCAAAAGAGACATGATGATTCAGGAGATGAGAAAAGAAGAAGACCAAAAAAGACTCCAAAAAGCAGTCCAGCAGAGCCAGCAAGGGCAATGGACAACGTGGGAGAATGCACTCCAAAGAAGTCTCACTTGGAATGACATTTGGCACATGGCCCCTCTCAGGATCAGCTTCATTCTCAGATCTGCATATGACCTTCTGCCCTCAAATGCAAACCTGGTGAAGTGGGGGAAAACAGACGATCCTGCATGCCCCCTCTGCCATGAAAAACAAACAGTGGAGCATGTCCTAAGCTCATGTAAAGTAGCCCTGGCTCAAGGAAGGTACACATGGAGGCACAACCAAGTGCTCAAAGAAATTGTACAAGTAGTCTGGGCTAGTACCAACACCACAAAAGGGAAAATCAGGACTCCAAAAGCACCCGCAACATTCTTCACGGCAGGAGGCAGCAAATCATGGCCAAGAACAACAGTGCCACTCGAAACATGCAGGCAGAGTCTGCTGGACGGGGCAGATGACTGGGAGTGCACTGCAGACCTCCCAGAAGGGAAGAGTCACCCAGAGATCATCAGCAAGAGTGGCATGAGACCAGACATAGTAGTCCACTCTAAGTCAACCAAGCAGCTGATCATGATCGAGCTCACGGTGCCATATGAGAACAGAATGGAGGCAGCTCAAATCTACAAGACTGAAAAGTATGCTGATCTGGCAAACAGCCTGAGGAGAGAAGGCTATCAGGTCAAAGTCCTCACTGCAGAAATTGGAGCTAGGGGGTTTGTAGGAACGTCTGCATACAGCCTCATGAAACAGCTCTCAGTTGCAGGGAAGGAAAAAACCAGAGCCCTGAAAGCAATGGCAGAAGCGGCAGAGAGGTGTTCAAGCTGGATCTGGTCAAGGAGGAACAAAAGTGAACTTCATAAGGCTTAATTTCCCTACAAATATCAGGTGTCCCTGTGGCTCAGTGGTTAAAGCGCGAGTCATTAAGTGGAAAATGAGCATGTCCAGAGGGTCATGGGTTCGAATCCCAGCCATGGCTCGTCCCAAGATGGGAAAAAAAAAAGGGGGCAGCAGAGGGACATCCGGAGTCATGAACCGGGTGTGGCCCAACCCCCCTAGAGTGTCAGGAGATAAGGGCCGAAACACTTGCTTGAAGGGGGCTTCTCTTCTGAGGACTCTCTGCTGCCACGCTCTCCACGAGTTTCTTTCTACCATGTTTTCTCATCATAGCAACATGCTGCCAAGTTCCCTGCAAATACTGACAGCCCTTTTCATCTCATTCACCATCCGCCGCTCACTGCTGATACGCAAGCATCGCTCTCAAGGTTTGATTTCACATTTTAAAAAAAACTAACTAATCCTGGCACTGGAAAAGGTCGAAACTGGAAGCTGGCAGTCTTTTTCTTTCTGCTGAGGGATCCGGTATCGATTTGTCCCCTGACTGCTGTTGACTTGGGGGGTGAGGGGTGGGGGGGGGGGGAGGGGGGGGGGGGCTTTTTACGCACGATGATGCACGCAGCGCCATGTTATCCGGAGATGTTACTATGAGATGTACATGATACGGAAGATGATTACCTGTCTGACATTCTGGAACTGTTATTGTTTCAGCTGCTAGAAGGAAGGTACAATGGGGAAGCTGACAGATGGCATCAATGGAGGGCAGATGGGGCGAAGCCAACACAGGAGATTAAAAAACAAAATGCATTCATTGTGGGTTAAGTGATCGATACAGTAATTCTGTTCCCGGCTACTGTTCTGTGCAGTCAGACAGCGTGTGGCTGTCAACAGCAGAGGGAAACTGTAGCCCAGGCGCCTCCGAATTCCAGAGCAGGTCATGATTGTGAAATGCAGCTTCGTGATTTTCTTTCAAACGTTCTTTTCTTTCCTTTCTTTCTTTCTTTCTTTCCTTCCTTCCCTCCTTTTTCTATCCATTTTCTCCCCTTTTTCCTGGTCCTTCTTTCTTCTTTTCTTCTTTCTTCTTTTCTTCTTTCTTTCCTTTATTTCATTCTTTCTCTTCTTTCTCCTCATCTGTCTGTCTTTCTTTCCTTCTTTCTATTCTTTCTTTCTTTCTTTCACTTTTTCTTATTTCCCCATTCTTTCTGTTTTTATCACTGCTTCGTATTTCTGTCTTTTTTTTTTTATCTCTCCTTTCCATTTTTCCGTCTTTATGTTCTTTCTTTCCTTCTCCTTTCTCTCTTTCCCTTTTTCTTTGTTTCTTTCTTAATTGTTTTTTCTTCCTTTACTTCTGTGTTTTTGCTTCTTTCTCTGTTTCTTCCCTTTTTCTTTATTACTTTCTTTCTCTCTTCGTGTTTTTCCCTCTTCCTTTCCTTTCTTATAAATGCATGTCCCCTTCTTCTGCTTTCTGTCATTTGCTTTTACTTTCTTTCCTAAATTTTTCTTCTTTCTTTTTTTCCTTTCCACATTTTTTCTGGGTTTTTTCCCCATCAAATTTGTCCTTTCTTCTTTTCTGTCTTGCGCTTTTATTTGTTGTGTCTTTCATTCTTCCTTCCAGTCTTTTTTTTTTCAATTCATGTCTTTTTGCACTCGACTCGCTAGGCACTGAGTACCATCGTTTCTTAATTACAGAACTGCTGTCGTAGTAGGGTTACATGCTGTTTCTCACTCCCTAGCGACAACAGTTCGTTTTGATGATATCCTGTTCAGACCGAAAGACTGTGCTGAAGAAACTGTACTTGTCCTTTTCATCACATTCTTTAAAAAAAAAAAAATAATGAAAATAAAAAAAATTATGATAGGAAAAGAGAAGCGCACGTGTGTGTGTGTGTGTGTGTGTGTGTGTGTGTGTGTGTGTGTGTGTGTGTGTGTGTGTGGTGTATGTGTGTGTGTACGTGCAAGCACGCACAATTACGTACGGTACAAACGATCATAAATCGTGGTCACCCTATGCACGGGTATTCCATCTGACAGCCAAACGGTCATTGCCCTTGCCATCACATCTGATAAGACCGCTCCTGCAGCTGAAACAGGTGTCAAGGTTAGCGTAGTAGCGCTCGGTCCTCTGTGCAATTCACGTGTCCTTGAACCCACCCGTGCATCACTGACGACTCTGATCTTTCCTGTTAGCCCCTCCTCCCGCCTCGCGTTTCCTGCGCGCACCCCCCCCCCCCCCACCCACCCACCCCCACCCCCCGCACCCCCACCCCCCTACCCTTCCACCTTGTTCTGTTTCTTTCAGCTCCAAGCACCAGCACCATCGTTTCCTTCCCTGCTCCAGCTGACGATTGAGAGAAGATGTTGTCCTGTGTTGCCCTGCTTCTGTCTTTGCGAAGATGCAGGTATGACTTGAGTGAAGATGTTATTCTCCATTCTTCTGTTGTGGGATAGGCAAACAGACAGACAGACAGACAGACTGAGAAACGGACAATTACATACATGGACGGACAGGCAGGCAGGCAGGCACATACATACATACATATACACACACATACATCGTACATACATACACACATACATACTTATACAGATACATACATACATACTTAGGCCTACTTACTTAATACATACATCTATACATACGAACTTACAAACTTACATACCTATACACATACATATACAAACAAACATACATACACACATACATACATATATACATACATACACACATACATACATACATGCATCCATCCATCCATCCATCCATCCATACATACATACATACACCATACACACATCGATATATACGTCCATAAAAGTATAGACTTGCATATAGACACATTGATGAATAGGCAGAAAGGTTGTTTGATGGATTGACTTGACAGACGGACAGGTAGATAGCTAGGTAGCTAATTGGCCAGTTAGACAGATAGATAGATAGATAGATAGATAGATAGATAGACAGATAGATAGATAGATAGATAGATAGATAGATAGATAGATTAGATACCTAGGCACATCTCCCCTCCCCTACCAACACCCTCTCTCTCTCTCTCTCTCTCTCTCTCTCTCTCTCTCTCTCTCTCAGGCACGCACGCACGCACGCACACACACACACACACTCACTCACTCACTCACTCACTCTCTCTCTCTCTCTCTCTCTCTCTCACACCACACACACACACACACACACACACACACACACACACACACACACACACACACACTCACAGTCACACATTGTTCTATTGATAATCGTAGATCCTGGCATTATACAGTATCATTCGAATTGATGTACACTTTGACATCACACATATGGATATCGAAGACCAAGCTACAAACAAGTCCACCCGCCATGCCTGTGTGTACGTTTCTCTGCCGTGACGGTGTTGGTGGTGGTGGAGGTGGTGGTGGTGTTGGTGGTGGTGGTGGTGTTCGTGTTTTCTGTTCTGAGCAGAGGGAAATACGGCAAGCACAGCTTTAAGCTTTTACATGAGAAAAATGTTGTTGGAATGAACTCAAAGACGAAGAAAGTTCACCTCTGGGTCATGTATGGACGATCAGAACTATCACAGTGCAATTGAAACACTGCCACCTGGCCTTGACTTTCAACCTTTGCAATACATTCTTAAGAATGTATTTAAATTGTGACGAATTAGTGGTGCAAAAGTGTGAAAGGAGAAGATATCTTAAAGCTATCACAGCCACACTAAGTTGTTTTTTTTTTTAATTACCTGCCAGACGTTGTTCACTAAGTCCAACAATCAAAGTCACGGAATGTGAAAAAATGATGCTGAAAATGGAGAAAGAACACAACGAGAGAAAGAAAACGACTGGCTATGGAGAAAAAGCACAGGGAAAAGGGAAAGGTGGCGACTGAAAAACAACAACAACAAGAACAACAAAGAAACAATTTTCTGTAAAAAAAAATAAAATTAAAAAAATTAAAAAAAAAGAAAGGCAAAGAAAGAGAGAACAAAGAAAGACAGAGTGTTGTGGTTAAAAGAAAAACGGAAAAAGACATAAAGAATGAAAGAAGGCAAAACGAAAATAACGAAAGAAGACAAAAATGAAGAGAAGGAGAAAGAAAAACAAAAATAAAACAAAAAAAAAAACAACAGACAGACAGAAGTGAGGAAGGAAGACAAAATGTTAGTTCTGAGAAAAGACAAGGAACACAACGGAGCAGAGCAAAAAGAAGTAAACAGAAAATAAGCTAAAAATAAACACTGAGTAAGAGAGAGACAAAAAAAAGGTTGAGATGGAAGAAATCATACAAAAGGTAAACGAAAAAGAACAACTGTAGACACAAAGCAGGCAAAAGATAAAGCACGAAAAATTAAAACAGATAAAATAGACCCGAAAAAGAAGAAAAAAAGAAACAGAAAAAGAGAAGGAAAAAAACTGAACAACAAAGAAAGAGAAAAAAAGTTCAAAAGAAAAAGAAGAAACAAATAAATAGAGACAGACCAAACAGAAGTGAGAACACACGCACACGCACAACACACACACACACACACACACACACTCACACACACACACACACACACATATATATATATATAAGAGAGAGAGAGAGATGTATATGTGTAAATATATATATATATATATATTTGTATACATACACATATATGCAAAACAGAATAAATGAAAAGAGAGAAACATAACAAAAGAGACAAAATGAACACAACAATGAAAGACAATGAGGGAACGACAATGAGGGGCCAACAACAACAACAAAAAATAACAACACTGAAAGAAAGGAAATAATAAAGAAATACAGTCCAAGAACTCAGAACACAACACAAAACTAAAACAGGTAGAAAACCAGGATGTAAGCTTACATGTGATCATTACCGAAAGCAAAATGGTGTTATTGTGGGTTCGTTTGTTTGTTTGTTTGTTTGTTTGTTTCAGTAAGAAATGCCTTGATGCCAGATTTTCCAATGATGATAACCTGCTGTGGAATGCTGAAGTGCCTGGATTTCCCTCCACTGTTGACAGCCACACATCATCTCACCGCTAATAGAGCGACACAGGGAACAGCATTACAAGTATTGATCACTTAACCCACGATGCGTGCATTTCCTATCCCTTTCTCCTGTGCTGGCCCTGTCAGTGGCTTCCCACCATCGGTCTTCCAGTCATCAATAGATATTCTTTAGCGCGCGCGACACACACACACACACACACACACACACACACACACACACACACACACACAAACACACACACACACACACACACACACACACACACACACACACACACACACACACACACATCTCCCCCTTCCACTATTCCCTGGCAGCTGAAACAACCGCGGTTCCAAAATGTCAGACAGGTAATTAAGCTGAGTATCACTTACATTTCATAGTAAAACCTCAGGGTAAGATGGCGCCATGTGCGTCATCATGCGTAAAAAATCCTTCAAGTCAGTGGACGAATCGATGCTGAAATTCCACAGCAGACAGAAAACTGCTCGCTTCCAGCTTCGACCTTTCCCAGCTCCATTTATCTTCTTTTTTTTCTGTGGAATCAGACCTTGAGATGAATGCTTGTGCCTCGGTAGTGAAGCGGGTGTTGAATGATGGAAAAGGTTACTGATATTTACAGAGAAGTTGGCAGCATGTTGCTCAGCTGAGGGCAATGTGTTTGCCGTGGTAACGGTTCTTTTAGGAGAGCTCTTGTGAGGTTTTGTGATCTTGAAAGCCGTGTGTGTGTGTGTGTGTGTGTGTGTGTGTGTGTGTGTGTGTGTGTGTGTGTGTGTGTGCGTGCGTGTGTGTGTGTGCATGCGTGCGTGCGTGCGTGTGTGTGTGTGCGTGCGTGTGTGCGTGCGTGCGTGCGTGCGTGCGTGCGTGCGTGCGTGCGAGTGTGTGTGTGTGTGTGTGTGTGTGTGTGTGTGCTCGTTCGCGGACACACACAACACACACACACACACACACACACACACACACACACACACTCACACACACACACACACACACACACACACACACACACACACCACTCATACACACTTAATCACTCACCCACACTCACATACACAACTTTGAAAAAAGGGCCAAAACTGTAAACAAAGTATCCATCGATCCATCCATCTGTCGCTCTAAATACTGATCAGTGCATAAACCAACGAGGACAACAAAGCACACGACACCAAGGCAAATCCTTGACTTTCTGTGCTCCGGGGGCCTTTGTTGTCAAAGAACGTCCATCATTTCGAAACACCAGCACGGGAGCAAAGAGTAAAGCAATACCCTCAACGATCCAACGGTTGCTGGAGGTCAAAAGGTGAGGCCATACATCGATTTCATAACAAGAAAAGGTGAAAGGGATATGCTTTCAGAGTAGAACAACAACAAAAAATCATTATATTTGTGACGAACAAACAAATGAACGCTAACGAAGTAAATACATAGACTTTGTGTTAAATTCTGATTTTTTTTTTTGGGGGGGGGGGGGTGGGGGGGGTGGGGGTGGGGGGGGGGCTCTATGTTGAGGCTCCTGTTTTACGTCGTGTCTGTTTACGCATATTAAGGCACTTTTAATTTTTCTTAAACAAGTTTTGCGCAGAGGAGTGATAGTCGATCTGAGTTTTCCTTTCCGCAAAGATTGTTCATTGTCTGGTCATGGTCATGGTCAACCACGAAGTCTGTGTTGCTGTTGTCTGCGTGCAGTTACGACCTAGCAGTAACATTCCTGATGAACTCTTCCCAGACTGAAACAGCTGTATCGTCTAGTTTTCTGGTCAAAATTTACGCGTTTTATTAATGGGACTGGATCATGTGGCCTCTCAGGAGGATGGGAAAGGGATGGGAGGGGGGGGGGGGTGTAATAGATCGAAAGGAGCAGGTAAAGGGGCAGTAGATCGGGATGGTATCTGTGGGAACAGTCGTTTTGATTTTACAGAATTTCTTTTGTCACGCAGTTTGCTAGGGGTGACTGTTTTAGTTCCGCTACTACCTTTTTTTTTTTTTCTAACGTGAGTTAAGAGTTAAAGGCACGTGGGAACCTGACTGATCATCTGTCGGAGAGACAAACACACGGACCATCATTCCAGGTATAAAGGGGGAAAAGGGGAAAGGGTGGATTAAGGAAGAGGGTGGTGGAGTGGCTGGGGGGGGGGAGGGATGCAGGCGGGGGAGGGGAGGGGGTGAGGGTGAGGTCGGGGACGCAACGGTTGGTTGGGGAAGTGAACCCCGCGCCCAGTCCAAGGCTTTCTGTCTGTCTGTCTGTCTGTCTGTCTGTCTGTCTGTCTGTCTGTCTGTCTTCTCTCTCTCTCTTTCTCTCTCCCTCCCTCTCTCTCTCTCTCTCTCTCTCTCTCTCTCTCTCTCTCTCTCTCTCTCTCTCTCTTAAGCTGTGTGTAAGCTTTTCCTGCTCATCTTCATCTTTCACAAATTACTCCTGATGCTCCTCCTTACACCTCTACTGCTGCTGCCGCTACCAATAACAACAACAACAGGAACAACGATAATCATCATCATCATCATCATCATCATCATCATCATCATCATAACGACAACAACAACAGCAACAACAACAACGACAACGACAACAGCAACAGAATTACTACTATTATTTTCTATCATCTTCTAAAAACTAATCTTAAAAGATTTAAACTTTACTTGAAAACTACTGTTAAACCCGCCGCGGCTAGAGAGAAAAAAAAACACATTATTTCTGTATAATTTTAACTTACCACTACTACATTTGTAACTACTAATTGTTCTACTACTACTTCTACTACTACTATTACTGCTGCTGCTGCTGCTGCTGCTGCTGCTGCTGCTGCTGCTGCTGCTGCTGTTGCTTCTGCTCACACTGTCTGAAATTGTACCATAGCCTTAATCTGCAGAAAAACAAGAACCAAATCAGTTACTGGGCCGTCAAACGAAAAAACAAACAAATTACAAAACAAACACAATATGTTCTGACATACTGCGTCTTCTTCAAGAAGGACAAATAACATTAAAAACAAAGAAAACAAAAGACGTACGGATTGGAACTCAGGTTGAAGGAATGATGATGATAATAATAATAATAATGAAAATGATAATAATAATAATATTCGTAATAATGATAACAATAATGATAATGATAATAATAATAGGTAAGAATAACAACTACGATATCATTAATTCTTCTTCTTCTGCGTACGCAGGCTGATACTCCTGCGGGCACTCCCTGTATGGACAGGCAAGTATTAAACCCATCTGCCCAACAAAGGGAGTGGAGTTTTGTGTGTATGACCGTTTTGTTTTATCCCGCCATTAAGTCAGCCACACTCCAACTTCGGGGAAGGTGCATGCTATGTGTAACTTGTCATCCATACCAACGGCCAAACTGGCCTTCCCTTCCGAAAGTTGGTGACGGGATTTTACGTGTGTGCAAGATGTTATGCGTGCTTTCACGCACGGAACCTCGGTTTATAGTTTCATTCGAAGGACTGTACGGGAAATGAAGTCAGAACCAATGTTAACTCCGAGGGAAAAATCCCCCTGTACCGAAACGGCTCGGCGGAGATTCGAACCCGCAACCCCAGGATTACGAGTCCGGCGCTCTACCACTGAGCTATTCCGGCCCCACATCATTAATAATAATGATAATAATATTGAACTATTATCATCATTATTATTATTGTTGTTGTTCTTAATATTATCAGTTATTATTATCACTATTATTATTATCATTATTTATTATTATTATTTTTATTATAATTATTTAGATTTTATTTTATATCTTTCCCATTTTCTGCATAATCATTATGATTATCATTATTCTCATAATCATGGTTATGATTACTATTCTTACTATATTGTATTTCGTAGGTTTTATATTACTACATTTCCCATTTTCTATACACTTATTATTATTATTATTACTGTCACTATTATTATTATTATCAATATTATCATAATCATTATTATCATCACAATTATTATTACTATTATTGTTGTTGTTATTGTTCTCATAATCATTATTATTATTGTTGTTGCTACTGCTGCTGCTAAGATAACCATATTGATATTGCCACTAGTCTTTTCATTCTTCTCCTTCCTTTTCTTCTTTCATTTTTATTCCTAGCATTATCATAATATTACTATAATACCAATTTTGATATCATGATGATCATGATTACTATCATTCATCATTGTTGTTGTTATTGTTACCATCATTATCATCATCAGCATCACCATCATCATTATCATCATCATAATCATCATCATCATCATCATCATCATCTTCTTCATCATCATCATGATCATCAATATCCTATTGTTGTTTCAACTTGTACTTTTCTCTTTCAGCATCAGTTCCATTCCATGATTGAAGTCGTTCACCCTAAATCCGGTGTTGCACTCAGATCCAAGAGATTAGTCACTGCCAGTCCGTCCTCTGTTCCCATCGTTTTGATTGTTATTTGTCCTGCCTGAATAAGACCCAACAGGTCCAAACGCGTTGTGTTTGCTTGGCGGCCCGGTAATTCCGTTCTTGCTCTTGTTTCTATTTCCGCCTGCAGTCCCCCCACTTTAAAACCACCAGAAAAGCAGTGGCGATGATGCGTGAGAATAGTAAGTATGACTCTGTAACATGCACACTTAAACACTGTACTGATCACAAGAACGACATGAGGCAAAGTGCCAGACACAATGCATCAGCTGGTGTCTCAGGACACAGCTTACTGCTGTCGAAAATTTGATAATTAATGTTATCTTTACACAATATTAATGTCAGACGAATCAACAGTGCTGAAAGGAGCGTACATTAGTGTTTTGACTCCGTGATTAACGTTTCATCTCCCACACAACATTAACTGTTCCATGTTTGACCTTTCAAAACTAAAACCCTCTCCGTTTCTGAAAACCCTAAGCAACGGAAACGCATTGTCTCTCAACGAGGCAACATGCAGCCAACTTCCCGGTAAATACCGGTAACCTTTCCCATCATCCAACACCAGCCGCTCACTACCGATGCACAAGCATCCATCTCAAGGTCTGATTTCACAGGGGAAAAAATAGACCTGGAGCTGGGAAAGGTCGACACTGGAAGCGAACAGTTATCTTTCTGCTGAGGGATCCAGTATCGATTTGTCCCCTGACTGCTGTTGACCTGGGGGGAGGGGGAGGGGGGGGGGGGGCTTTTTAACGCACGATGACGCACGCGGCGCCATGTTGTCCACAAGTCTTACTAAGAAATGAAAATGATACATTGCATAATTACCTGTCTGACATTGTGGAGCCATTGTTGTTCCAGCTGCTGCGGGAGAGCTGTGCTGGGAGATGCTAAAGAACAATTGAAGACATGGTGAGAAGCCGCTAACGGGGCCAACACAGGAGATAAGGGGTGGAATGCGCGCACTGAGGGTTAAGTAATCAATACTGGAATGCTGTTCCCGGGTATTGTTCTATAGTGTCGGATGACTGTCGCTGTTAACAATGGAGAGAAATTGTAACCTGGACTCCTAAACTTCCTTGTGCTTTCATTCATTCATGCGTGCGCTTGCACCCATCAGGCCACGCAGAGTACGACTGACCACACTTCCTAGTCGCCGTATGCGGAACTGCTATATGTGGCGGGCAAACGGTCATTGCCCTTGCCGACACTTCAGGCAAGAGCCTGGCTGAAACAGGCGGAAAGGTCAGCGAGACATTCGATTCCTGTAGAATACAGGAGACCTTGAACCCACCCTGTGTCTCTGACACGTCTGCTGTTTCATTTCACCTCTCTCCTCTCCATCTTTCAACCCACCCACCCACCCCCACTCCACTCCAAACTCCCTCCTGCCCTCCTCAAATTTCCCTTCCCCCACAGCTCCTCTCTTGCCCACCTCCCCCCCATCCTTCCCCTCCCTGCAGCCCCACCCCCACCCCACCCCCTCTCCCTCTCCCCCCTCCACCTGCTACCCCCCTCTATCTGTACTATTCGCTCCCCACCCTATCTCTTCCACCTTCCTAGTGCTGTCCAGCTGAGGATGAAACATATATGTATGTTCTTTTCCCTGCTTCTGTATGTTTCCAATGATGGGAGGTTATTTTCATTTTTGTACACCACTGTGTGATTCTCCTTGTTCCTTTGTACTGTAAGAGAGAGAGGGGAGGGGGGGGGGAGAAAGAGAGAGAGAGAGAGAGGTGGGAGAGAGAGAGAGAGGGAGAGAGAGAGAGAGAGAGAGAGAGAGAGAGAGAGAGAGAGATCAAGCAGACAGACGCAGAGACAGATAGATAGATAGATAGTAATAGATAGATAGATAGATAGATAGACAGATAGATAGACAGACAGATCGATAGAGATAGGTAGGTAGGTAGGTGGGTAGGTAGATAGGTAGGAAGCTTAGTAGGTAGGTAAGCAGATAATCAGAGAGAGAGAGAGTACAAGTAAACAGGCAGATAGGTAAACACAGACAGCCAGTCAGACAGACAGACTGACAGGTTGGTGGGTGGATGGGTGGGTATACAGATAGACAGACAGATAGATAGACAGACAGACAGACAGACAGACAGACGACAGACAGATAGACAGATAGACAGATAGATAGATACAAACAAGCAAACAAACAAACAAAAAAGGACGACCACTGGCTGCAAACTTTGGCATACAGCAAAGAAGGTCATTCACAAAAGGTCGCTTCAGTCACGTAAGGATGTTCAGAAATGTAACAACACAATAAAAACGCCACTGACTGGCGCTGGTTTCTAGTCTTGATAGTACACTTTGATTTTGTTTTTAAACTAGTACGATTTTTTGGAGGTGTGGAGAAAGAAGATGAGCGAAGTTCGTCAAAACCACATTCCGAGTAACAAACACCTGCATCATGACACATGACGACTCCGAATATCGAATCCACAGAATGTGAAAAAAAAATTCTTTGAAAACAAAAGAACCAGCATGCGAAACTGAACAAACAGACATGGATTAGAAAGAAATGGAAGAAAGGAAGGAGGGTAAAAGGAAGGAAAGAATAAAAAAAAAAAAGGAAAGTGATGTAATGTAATATAGAAAGGCGGGAAAATATCGAGGGAAAGGAAACAACAAAATAAGGACGAAAGGCAAAGTGAGAAAGAGAGAAAGAAAGGAAGAGAAGAAAGCGAGGAGTAAAAATGAGGAAGAACGAACAGACTGAAAGAAAAGAAGAGGAAAAACAACAACAAAAAAAGGAATAGTTAAAACGTTCGGTGCGGGAATGTAGTCTCAGTCACTAAAACAATGATATAATCAATAAAGTTGGTGCTTTGTGTGACAAACGTCTAAAATAAAGAGCGAAAGAAGATATTCATTAAAAAAAAAAAAAAAAAAGAAAAAGAAAACAAATAGATAAAGAACGACATAAGCAATAAATCAGGTGCTTTATTTGACATACGTTTAAAATCAAAAGCAAAGAAGACATTCCGTTATAAAGTGGACAAGGACGACTACTATGTCAACGAAAGAAGATGAAAATGAAAAAAAAAACCCAACAACAAGGAAAACAGAAGGAAAGAAGACAGAAGTGAGGAAATAAAGACAAAAGGAAGAACTAACCAGACAGAAATTATGACGGCAGGCAAGAAGATATAACCAAGAAAACAGAAAGAGAAGAAATGAAATACAATGGAGAAAGAAAAAAAAAACAGAAAAGAGGAGGAAATGTAAACTTGATAAAATAGAAGTGGAGTAAAAAAAAAAAAAAAAATGTCAATGGTACGAAGGAAGAAAAAAGTGAAAAAAGAGACAATTAATCTAGAAGAAACAAAGAAAGTGGAAAAAATATTTAACAAAAACAAAAAAGAACGAAACATAAATGAAACAATTGGTCAAAACATCAAAGAAATAAAAACATAACAAATTACGAAACAATGCAAGGAAGAAATAAAGACAGGCAAAAAATAACACGAAAGAAAGAAGAAATAAAGACCGACAAAACAGACAGAGTGAAAGAAGAAGGAATTCAAGAATGAGACAACAAAGGTAACACGAAAGAAGACAAAAAGTGGGGAAAAGACAGAAACTTACACCTAACGAGACAAGAAAAATAAAGACAGAAAAAAAAATTATGAAACGAAGGAAGAAACAAATCAAAATAAGGGATTTAAAATGTGAATAGACAAAGAACGAGAAAAAAAATGGAAAAAAGAAAGAAACAAACAAAGAAGACAAAAACAGAATGAAAGGCTGAAGAAAAAGCAAAAGAATAATAAATAACAGAATAATAGATCGAACAAATGACAGAAAGGAATAAAGAAAAAGAAACAAAAACGCTCAAACGGAAAAAGAAAGTTAAAAAAAAACAAAAAAAACAGGAACGTAAAATCAGAAACAAAAGCAATATGGTGTTACTGTGGAATTTTTCTTTTTTATGTAAGAAATGTTACATAACTGGATGTCACTATGCTGACTCCCTCTGGAATGCCAGAGTGCCTGGGTTACAGCTTCTCTCCACCGTGGACTGCCACGTGTAAATCTAAGTCACAAGCAACACCCGGGAACAGCGTTCCAGTGTCGATCACTTCACACCCCAATGCAGGCATTCTCCCCCTTTCTCCTGTCTTCCCTGACAGCGGCTGCTCGCCGTGCGTCGCACAGTCTTCAGTTGATATTCTTAAAGACCCCCCTTCTCCCCTCTCTTTCCCCAGCTGCCAGAACACAGCAACGGTTCCAGAATGTCAGACAGGTTATCAAGTTCTGTATCACTTACATCTCGTAGTAACACTGAACAATAACATGGCGCCGTGTGCGTCATTATGTGTAAAAAGCCTCCCCCCATCCCCCACCCCAAGTCAACAGCAGTCAGGGGACAAATCGATACTGGATCCCTCAGCAGAAAGAAAAAGACTGCCAGCTTCCAGTTTCGACCTTTCCACCTCCAGGTTTGTGTTGTTGTTGGGTTTTTTCCTGTGGAATCAGACCTACAGCACTGGCAGAGAGAGGCTGGTGTTGGGTGATGGGGAAGATTATCAGTATTTACAGGGAAGTTGGCTGCATGTTGCTAAGCTGATGGAGAAGGTGTTTACCATGGTAAAGGTTCTTTAAAAAGAAAGGCACTTTTCGCATCTTGTCATCTTGAATAGATCATAGTGTGTGTTGTGTAGTAGTAGTAGTAGTAGTAGTAGTAGTAGTAGTAGTAGTAGTAGTAGTAGTAGAAGTACTTCAGTTTTACGTCTGTTCACATGTGATATTAAACGAAGAGAGAGAGAGAGAGAGAGAGAGAGAGAGAGAGAGGAGAGAGAGAGAGAGAGAGAGAGAGATGCATAAATGTCTGTGACCATGTAAGTGTATGCATAATGTGGTTATCTAAGTGCATGTAAATGTCCCTCTAAACATCCCTACAACATACCTGCAAATACTCTTAAAGTGAATGCTTAACTGGACTATAAATTAAAGAAAAAAACAACATTGACGGCAAACTTTAAATCTGAAAAGACATCACACAAAGACATGCCTGATAATGGTGGTAAATGAGCTTGAAGAGGTAAACAGTCAAACAGCAGATGCTTGCTGGTTATTCTTCGTTCTCCACAAATACATTTTACTTCGTTTGTACATTTAGTTTTTAAGGCTTCGAATTTTAATTCATGAAATGTTGCAATGAAGTTTCTGTATTGGTACATATGCCAGATCTCCTCACGACAGCTACAAACAGAAGAGCCTGGAGCGAAACGGCGGCTGCCTCATCACGTCCCCCCAACGACCCCAGCGGTCAGGGGAATGACTGACTGACTGACATATTTTTCACTTGTAAATGAGGAATACTGTTTCCATGTTCATAATTAATTAATTAAATGAGTGCGCGCGCGCGCGCGCGCGCGCGCGCGCGCGCGCGCGTGTGTGTGTGTGTGTGTGTGTGTGTGTGTGTGTGTGTGTGTGTGTGTGTGTGTGTGTGTGTGCATTTCTCCACGTGCCGGATCACTTACGATACGCCTGACCATGGACCCCAATCACCGCGTACGTAACGGTTACATATGACAGGCAAACGGTCAGTGCCCTCGCTAGCACTTCTAACGAGACTCGATCCGAAGCTGAAAGGGGTGTCAAGGTTAGCGAGATGCTTGGTTCTGTGTGTAATACAGGAGTCCTCGCTCGGACTTGCCATGGGTCACTGATAGTTCCTGTCCACCTCTTCGTCCACACGTCTCTTTTCCTTCCTCCCACCTCCCTCCCCACCCCTAACCCCTCGGCCCCTTCCACTTATTCTTATAAGCCCCATCCTCATCCTTTCCTGCTTCCCAGTAGGCCTGACTTGATAGTTGAAAATAATATTTATACCATATCCCCTGTTTCGATATCTTTCGATTCCTGGTAGTTTTGTTTACATCAGTGTTTTAGTCTATGTTATTACAAACAATAGTTGATGAATAGATAGATAGATATATAGATAAAATTAGATAGATAGATAGATAGATAGATAGATAGATAGATAGATAGATGGACTGATTGATTGACTGATTGACAAATAGGTTGATAGAAATAAAGACAGGTAGATAGATAGATAGATATATAGATGAACAGAGAAATACATGAATACATACGCAGACAAACGGATTTCCCCTCCCCATCTCCTGTCTCTCTCTCTCTCTCTCTCTCTCTCTCTCTCTCTCTCTCTCTCTCTCTCTCTCTCTCCCTCTCTCTCTCTCTCTCTCTCTTCATCTCACCCACACGCCCATGCACACACACACACACACACACACACACACACACACACACACACACACGCACACACACACACACACACACACACACACACACACACACACAACTGTACATACATGCACAGAGAGAGAAAGAGATTATTTCATCTAATGATCCGAACGCCATATACAAATAACATACATATCAATTTGGAGTTTGAAATCACCAACGTTGACGAACAAACGACAAATACATGAACCAATCAATCAATCAACTATTCGCGCATATATCCTTCTCTTCCAACGGTTTTTTTTTTCTTTGTTGTGAAAGAAAAGTAAAAACAAAAAGACAAGTATACTCGGGAAACTTTTTTTTGTCATGAAAACAAGGTCATTAGTAGAGGAAAGGCGGATATTGCTCATATCTGGGTCGTGTATGGACGATCAGAGATGTCACAGCACAATTAGGATACTTCCGTTTGGCTCTGCCTTCCACAGTTCTTGCAATACATTCTAATGATTCTACTGAGGCTGTGACGAGTTTGTGGTGGTGTAAAGGTGCAACCAGAAAATAGGTGAGAGCTTTGATCGCAATGCTCTTTAAAGAAAAAAAAGAAGAAATCTGCATTTGTTCCACAGAAGAAGTCGACAATCAAAGACACAGGAAGTGCAAACGAAAGAAAACTATGGATGGCAGGAAACATACACATAGAAAAAAAACAAGAAAAAAACGATATAAGAGAAAAAGAAAGGAAATAAGGAAGAATGCAAAACAAGGAAGGGGCAAGAAACAAATGAAAAGAATATCAACATTATTTTTTTACGAGTTAGAAGAAAGTATAATTTCTCAGAACAATAATCTAACAAGTGAATGGAGTGCTTAAAATGACATATGGTTCATTTCCAATCAAAATGTATACAGAAAAAAGACATCGCATTTATCAACGACCAACAGAAGAAGAAGAAAAAATGAGAAGAAAAAAGTTTTTTTAAGCAATGAAGGAGAGACAGATAGAAAATTATAGAAGTGAAGATATATAAAAAAAAAAATAAATAAATAAATAACAGACCAAAGATAAAAATACAGACAAAAAAGAGACGGAATGAAAGAGAAATGTAGAAAGACACAAAAAAGGCAAAGAACGGTGGAAAGGGGGAGGGGGGGGGGGGGGACAAAACAGCAAAACCAGACTGACGTGTTTCTTAAAGAAACAAACCAGCTAGAACTAAAGAAGACAAACGAATACAGGACCCCCCCCCCCCCCCCCCCCCAAAAAAAAAAAAAAAAAAAAAAGGGATATATATCAGCTTTCTATGTGTTGGACAGTCCTGCTGGAAGTGTTCCACAGTCACTGGGGCTGTACCGCATGGGCACCCTGAAGACTCGCCAGTGTGGTATTTTGTGAACATGTTGAAAAGCTAAAACAGTAACGAAAAAAATAGATTAAACTCATAGAAGGAAAGGGGACAGAAATTAAACAAACAAGACGCACAGGATAGAAACAGAAAAGACAGAAACGAAAAAACAAAAAAAAGAAATAACGAAAGTAAGGAGGAAAAACGTAAAAGCAATTGTACCGAAGAAAAAAGAAATAGACAAAGAGAGACAAAAGGATAATAGTTACCTAGCTCATAGAAATAAGGAGAGACAATAAAGATAAATCAAAGCTAGAAACGATGAAAAACAGACAAAATGGAAACAGAAAAAAAAAACCGAAAGAACGGAAATGAGAAACAAACCAAGTGAACAAAATCAAGGGCGAAAGAAAAGCGGTATGATCCTAAGGCTTTCAGTCAGTCTTAAGATGTTCTAAAGCTGCATTTCACATTGATGACTTACTGTGGAACGCTGAAGAGCCTGTTCTACAGTTTGCCTACTCCGTTCATCAGCACACACACTCACTCACTCACACACACACACACACACACACACACACACACACACACACACACACACACACACACACACACATTCACTGCCTTTTCCCAGCAGCTGGAACAACAACGGTTCCAGAATGTCAGACAGGTAATCAAGCTCCGTATCACTTACATCTCATAGTAACACTTCACAATAACATGGCGCCACGTGCGTCATCATGTGTAAAAAGCCCCCACCCCACCCCCACCCCCTCCCCCAAGTCAACAGCAGTCAGGGGACAAATCGATACTGAATCCCTCAGCTGGGGGTAAAAACTGCTCGCATCCAGCTTCGACCTTTCCCAGCGCCAGGTTTGGGTTGTTTTTCTGTGGAATCAGACGTTCAGATGAATGCTTGTGCATCGGTAGTGAACAGCTTGCTGCTGGGGGATGAGAAAGACGATTGATGTTTTACAGGCAAGTTGGCAGGGGGCAGCTAAGCTGAGGAACAACGTGTTTACCATGACAAAGTTTCTTCTGAAAAGCTCCTGTGAAGTTTTGTGATCTCCGATAGATCGTAGCAGTAGAAACAGTAGTAGTGGTGGTGGTGGTAGAAGTAGTAGTAGCAGTAGTAGTAGTAGTAGTAGTAGTAGTAGTAGTAGTAGTAGTAGTAGTAGCAGCAGTAGTAGCAGTAGTAATAGCAGCAGCAGTAGTAGTAGTGTACGCTTGTGCACAGTCGCATACAGCAGGCTATGGATCCTAGTCACTGTGTTCGTAATTGTTACATATGTCAGGCAAACGGTCATTGCCCTTGCCGTCACTTCAGACTAGACTCTACCTACGTTGAAACACATGTCAAGGTTAGCGAGCAGCTAGGTTCCCTGTGTAATACAGGAGGCCTTGATCCTATCGGGGGCCGGAATAGCTCAGTTGGTAGAGCGCCGGACTCGTGATCCCCGGGTTGCGGGTTCGAATTTCGGTACAGGGGGATTTTTCCCTCGGAGTTAACATTGGCTCTGACTCCATTCCCCATACAGTCCTTCGAATGAGACTATAAACCGAGGTTCCGTGTGTGAACGCACGCACAACATCTTGCACACACGTAAAATCCCATCACCAACTTTCGGAAGAGAAGGCCAGTTTGGCCGTTGGCATGGATGACACGTTACACATAGCATGCGCCTTCCCCGAAGATGGAGTATGGCTGCCTTAATGGCGGGATAAAAAAAAAAACGGGTCATACACACAAAACTCCACTGCCTGTCTGTACAGGCAGTGTCCGCAGGAGTATCAGCCTGCGTACGCAAAAAGAAAGAAAAAACCTGACGTGTCTGCTAGTTCCTGTCTCTCTCTCCCCCCTTCTCTTTTTCTCTCTCTCTCTCTCTCTCTCTCTCTCTCTCTCTCTCTCTCTCTCTCGCTCTCTCTCTCTTCTCCCCATTCCCCTGCCCCCCCCCTCTAACAAGCACCACCTCCCAAACACCAACCCGCGACACCCCCCATCACCTCCCTTTTCTCCCAACTTACCCTTCCACACCATGCTATTATCACTTCCTGCAACCCCTATCCAACGGTTAAAGATTATATTGATGTTTTATTCCCCACATCACTGCATTTCCAGTGATGGAAGTGTGATTTTCTTAACTGTTTTGTTGTTTCATGCATACATCCATAGAAAGATAGACAGGTAGGTAGGAAAACAGATGTGGAGAGAGAGAGAGAGAGAGAGAGAGAGAGAGAGAGAGAGAGAGAGAGAGAGAGAGAGAGGCAGATAGGGAAAGAGAGAGAGAGAGAGAGAGAGAGAGAGAGAGAGAGAGAAGGTGGGAGGGAGAGAGATGGAGATAGACAGATATATAAATAGATAGATAAGGCAAAAGACAAGCACAGTCTACAAACAATGATATCAAGAAAACAAGGTAACTGACAGAGAAAAGTCGGTAAATGCTCAAATCTAGGTCATGTATGGACGATCAGAAATGTCACAACACAATCAGGTCACAGCCAATAGGCCCTGGTTTTACTGACTTTACAATACATTTCAATGATTATGAAAAAGCTGTGAGGAGTTAGTGGTGGTGTAATTGTACACATCGAAGATCGGTGAGCGTCGTCTTAGCAATATTCTGAACAAAAACAAATCCACATTGTGACGCAAAAAGAGCTAAAAAATCCAAAGTCACTCAATGTGAACAAAAAATGTATATGAAAAAGGAAACAAAATATAACAAGAAAGAAAACAGAGAGTAGACTTAGATCAGAGAGAGAGAGAGAGAGAGAGAGAGAGAGAAGAGAGAAGGATGAAGGTAATAAAAAAAAAAGGAGAGAAGGAGAGAAAAAAAAAAAAGAAGTAACAACAGCAGTGTTTTCATGAGTAGGAAGATAGTATCAGGTGTCAGATTGATGATCTAAGCAACAAGTGAGGTGTGTAATTATGAAGTATAGTTCATCTCAAACCAAAGTGTATGGAAAGACATTGCATTAACAACCAACAAAGAAAGAAAAAGAGACGGAGTGAAGAACTGTGAGTTACGGGCGAAGAAAGAAATAGACAAACAAACAAGCAAGAATTACAATAAAAGAGAAAAAAAAACAGAAAGACACGCAAAATAAGTAATCACACTTTGAAAAGAAATACAGGAAGAGAACGTAAGAAAGAGAGGAAGACATAAAAAAAATTTAAGTGTTAAAAGGCAAAATGTCTTTTAAAAACAAACGATTTTTTTTTCAATTTTCTCCTTGAAAAAACATAGTATTTCACACAAATTCATAGCATTTCACTTCATATCAGCGTACGATTCACACCATTTATGCTTCAACAGCCATTTTGGCCAGGTACCACAAACAGTTTCCGTACCATGTGTTAATATATTTGTAAGGGAGATTTTTCAAAAATTGATTAAATACAGAACAAAAAAATACGGGGGAAAAGCCAAAAACAAACGAAACAGAAACAACAGAGAGAGAGAGAGAGAGAGAGAGAGAGAGAGAAACGAATTATTGTCAAGCTGCATTGCATGACGATGACCCGTGGTGGAACACTGCAGTCCCTGGGTTACCGTTTGCCTCCTCTGTTCACAGCTACACGTCATCAAACTGAACAAGACAATACCCGGAAACTGCTACTGCTGCCTTTTAACCGAAATCAGCTGCATTTTATCAAAACAAAGTAACAGTTTTAACGACAGGAACGAGGCCTTTTTAGCGTTGACTTTGTAGTCCTCTTGCTTGAGATGCAGCCCTTTTTTTCTCGGTCTAATCTTTTTTTGAATTTGTCAATCTCTAAATATCAATCAGTATTCAAAATCAACAGCGTTGAACTTTTGTATCCACAAAAGAGCACATACTTGATTCTGCCACAAACTCCAAACATACTGT
>CM065720.1:63697246-63702246 GCA_033310375.1 Conus canariensis | reverse complement strand
TCTTAACCTAAAAAATATCATCTTTTCACGGGCTGCTAGTAAGCTACACCATTGCTGCGAGAAATCTATTCCTTTCATTTTAGAGCCCCCGCTCGAAGTTTGAGTTAGTTCCACACTAACGTGGAGATGTGTGGATCCAACGCAGGTGGGGATCAAACCAAACACACTGATTTCCGATGACGTTTTGTCTGCTTCTGCCTCACCTTGTGACCAGGTGGAACTGGGCGGGGAACGAATGGCTGCCTACCCAACTTTGTTCTTCTGCATCGCCTCCCTTTTGCAAATGGCCGCGCCATGTGGTAAGTTCAAAGGGCACAGTCGGTCACAGACTATGCCATGCCTTCCGACAAGAAATGTTAAATGTTAGTATTAGCGCACCGCCAAACAAATACGTGGACAAACGAATCACAAGACAAAACACGACGCGTTTCGACCTCGAAGGTCTTCTTCAGGCAAGATACAAAACAATCAGGACAACGAAAATGAACGAGACAGCGGTAAGCGTTTCATATGAAAATATCCATGGCAGTAAGTTAACAAAACACCTTCCATTCAACGGTAATAAAACAGTGGTAAGTGTTTCATATGAAAATATCCATGGCAGTAAGTTAACGAAACACCTTCCATTCAGCGGGTAATAAAACAGTGGCTAGCGTTTCATATGAAAATATCAATGGCAGTAAGTTAACAAAACACCTTCAAGTCAATGGGTAATGAAACAGTGGTAAGTGTTTCATACGAAAATCCGAAAGTGACCGTGAAAATAAGCCGAGTCTTTAAAAAAAAGTTTGCAAGTGCAGCCACTGTCATGCCTGTTCAAAGTGAAAGCAAACCTCTTAATCTCTATGGATCTGCTTGCAGATTATTTCGATGAAACCAGAAGCGACAAAATTTGAAGTCATGACTTCAGAGGTGTCTAAATCTGACAATAAACCAGACTTTAAAATTTATGTACTCATTATCTATGACGGGGATGTCTTCAATGCAAGAGTTCAACGATTACAGATGTGACTGATGTGGACATATGCAATCAGAACATAATGTCACAGCTCTAATGCAAGTTTCGCAGCACTGACATGAAAAAAAAATCAAATGGAGAGGAAAGATCTAGGCAGCAAATTTACTGCCAGGTACAAGATCAACAGATGTGATAGGCAGGATGTATTTTAAACCTAATGCCCAATTATTCCAGCGAGAAGTGTAGGCATGCACTCTACATTTACGACGAGGTGTGCTGGAGGAGATTGTGATAGCTCAGAGACGGGTATCTACATCAAAGAATTGTGTATAGCAAAATTAAGAGATTGTGAACGCTTGGCGGGAATGCAGAACAAGCAAATATGAATTTTTCTATCAAAGTGGAGGCCACTGATTTCCAAGGTGTCGACCCTAATCTTTAATAGGCATAAATTTTCTCCGAAAACAACATTTTCAAGAGATTTTGACAGCTTTGTTTTCTTTTCCAGGCACAATTTGAAGAACTGGCATAGAGGGAACTTTAAATTAGTTCTTGGACCTAAGCGCCTGATGAATTATACAGAAAGAACTGAAATGGCGTCGTTAAGAGTCATGGATGAAAACTTCATCTTCCTGTAATTTTGTATGTACCACACTCAGGCATCACATGTACACATTTTTCCTCAGTCTCTGTGTCAGACTATTTCTGACCACAATTAATGTAATAGTTTGCTGCCCACTAGTGTGCGTGTTTATATTAATTTTTAACATTTTCAGTGATTGATTTAAACTTATGTTAATTCGTAATTCATGTTAACTTATGCTAATTCGTAAGTCATGTATGTTGCACATTTTTATCTAATTTATTTTTTGTGATTATACAGCACCGTGCATCAAGCACTCAGTCTGGATATGCCGCTACGCACATTTGTCATTTATCATCATTCAGCCTTAAAAGAAAAGTTGTGGTTACGGTAACATGGCACAAAGACAGGTTCGAACTTTTTCTTTAACTTTCCTGATGGCTGACACTTTATAATGCATGGTGTTCATTTTGATATCTCGATCCTTACCCTTAATTTAAACACAAGCAGTTTGCCTTTATACAATGGGCGTACAGCAGTTTACACTAGTCCCTTGGCAAAAGATGCCTTTTTTCTGCCGGTTAGTCGAAGAAAATGTACCTATAAGAAATCGCCTGAAAATTACCCTCCCCTCTCAGAATTCAGAACAATCGGAATCAATTCTTTCTCAGTGTCTTCGGGGTTGTGTGAGTGAGTGTGTGTGTGTGTGTGTGTGTGTGTGTGTGTGTGTGTGTGTGTGTGTGTGTGTGTGTGAGCGTGTGTGTGGGGGGGGAGGGGGGGTGGGGGGGTTGGGGGGGGGGGTTGCTTACTGTCGCGAAATAAAAATTGAATCGGCAGAAAAAAAAAATAGCAGTCGGCCAGGTTACAATATTCACAACTTTTGAGGGGATGGGGTTTTTCCCCGTATTTTTCATTTGTATTTGTATTCAATATATATATATATATATATATATACATATATATTATAGGTACACTTATCACTATTTTTACAAACTTGCGTTCAGAACCTGTGTTCAAATGTATTCCGACACAAAACCGTCCGTGGACTGCCCGACAGGAATTCACAGACAGTGGCGAAATTCAGCACCTACGAGGACGTGTGCAGTGAAAGCCGCCACTGCCCGGGAATCGACACTACAGGAACCCTCGCCCTCTTGGCGTAAAACGTCTCCATGGACGTCCGCCAAAAAGCCTTCCCCCTCTGATCTCGCCGCTCCATTGACGTCACTGCACGTGCCGCAGGTACGCTCGCTGCCAGCAACGTACGCAAAATACCGATGCCAGACTGTTTTCCTTCCTTCCTTCACGCCGAGTTCCGTGAGACGGGTAAAGTGGAGGAGGCGGGCGGGAGATGTGTGTGTGTGTGTGTGTGTGTGTGTGTGTGTGTGTGTGTGTGTGTGTGTGTGTGTGTGCTGTGTATGTGTGTGTGTGTGTGTGTGTGTGTGTGTGTGTGTGTGTGTGTGCGTATATGTGTGTGTGCACATAGGATTTGGGAGGTAGGACCTGGAGGTAAGGTGGAGGGGGGGGGGAGGATGGGATGAAAGGGTGGAGGGCGTGGGCTGGGGGGGGGGGGGAGGGAGAAGGGGGTAGGTCAGACTATTTTGAAAGAAAACAGTGGATGTAGAGAAATAGGTCACAGTGTACGTAAGCGTGGTACGTGCCAGTTCCCCCTACTAGTGTTATTGTCACGAAAGCTCGATCAGTGGCTTCCAAGCTAGCCAGCTACCAAGCGAGCTAGCTAGCTAGCTGCCTTGTTTGCGTGGTCGGAGTGTTGGACCCGTGACAGAAAGCTGCAGTACAGGTCGCCCTTCTGTGGTCCTTAGCCCGTGGGTCGTCTGCCTCAATTTGACGTCGGTTTGTGTGGGTTAGATATGCGTTAGCAGTTCGCTGTGCATACACATCAGCATTACCAGGGGTGAGCACGTTAGTTCCTAAAGTGCGGGGATGGGGGGGGGGGGGGGTGGCGGACGGGTGGAGAAGGGTGTGGGGAGGAGGTGTCTAAACAAACTGAAGTGTACACGGTAAATCAAAAATGCAAAGTGCCCGAAAGTGACAAGGTTGGGAGGGAAGGAGCTGAAGGTCGTGGGGCCGGCCCCCACCCCCATCCTCACCTCCCTGGTTTATTTATCCATTTAATTATTTATTTCATTTATTTATTAATTTTGTGGCCAAACTTGGTGATAGTCAAGTGCCGTATCGAATAACATGGAGCGAAGTTAATAGGTATGTAAAATGACATGGGGACTGGTCGGGGGAAGAGGCATATACAGGAGGGGGGGGGGGGGGGGGGGGGGGGGGTGTATGCATGCAGTTGTACTTCCACACATACACTCACACAACATCGTGAACTGCTGATTACCCTTCAACTGTGAAATTCTCGGGCGAACACACACACACACACACACACACACACACACACACACACACACACACACACACACATACACACACACACTACACACTCAAATGTTTTTAAGCAGTATGAAAGACTGCAGAGGTCTTCTGTTCTCTCATATGGTACACAGATGTTTTAAGCAGTATGAAAGACTGCAGAGGTCTTCTGTTCTCTCATATGGTACACATGGTTATGTTTAACACCAGCGTGAAACGTCAAAACATTTGCTGGTTTCCCCGTGTGTTGCGATTGAAAACCAGAACTATGATCAACATTAACAATCAAACGTGATTCTGATTCCGATTTACACACACACACACACACACACACACACACACACACACACACACACACACACACCACAACCACAACACAACACAACACACACACACATGCGCCAAAACACACTCACACACACACACACACACACACACACACACACACACACACACAGAGTTACAATCCCTGGCTAGCGAGCGGATGGATATATATAGATATATATATATATATATATATATATATATATATATATATATATATATATATATGGAAAAGCGATGACGAAACAGTAACCTACATCATCAGTTCCTGCAGAACTAAGTTGACAGGAAGGGTGCGCAGTATTTGATTAACCGACAGTTTACGCGGAATGCGTCAGAAACACAAGTCTATCATCCTATGTCATGCAATTTTGCCCGTCCTCCCCTCCACCCCTCCGCTTCTCTCCCCTTATCCCCTGCACACTCCATTCTGTTTTATTTGGTTTCTTGGTTGGTCGGTTTCTTTTTTTTTTTTTCCTTTTTTTTTTTTTTTTAGGGGGGGGGGGGGGGGAGGAGGCGGGAGGGTCTCCTAAAATTTTAATTTAATGAATGTTTATGACTGTTGCGTTTGAAAAATCAAAAGGCCTCTTTCCTCCTGTGTGTATCTGTTGCTTACACGCAATTTGTATGTGTGTTCTGCTTTCTTTTTTCTTTTTCTTTTTTCGTGTAAACAATAGCATCCTTGATGTGTGTATGTGTATAGTGTGTATAGGTGTACTGGGGGTGCAGTGCAGTGCCGATGTC
>CM065720.1:63654746-63687246 GCA_033310375.1 Conus canariensis | reverse complement strand
TTTTATCACACGTTTCTTGTAAACTAACACAGTTCACGACATTGTTCAGCGTGATCCCTCGTGAGACGGACGTACACTCAGTGACCGGTGTCAGCTTGTTTTTGAAACCTATGAAATTTTGATACTGGGACATTGTCATGTTTTGGGGCTGGCCACACCATTATCCAAGCTGAACAAGATTATCAATGACACCCAGCTCTATTTGTTGCCGTCAATGACGAGGTGGTCAGATACCATAGACGCCTTTTCGTCCTTTGACCGCCAGACTTTAAATGAATGGAAAGCTTTTTCCGGTTTTCCCTAATTCTCAGAGAAAAGTCTTCCCTAATAAAAAGATGTTGCTTTCCTTCAGTTTCTGTTTAGCACGTAAAATCCTGTCTTTATCTATGGAAAAAAAAGTGCAACGGGCAACAGTGGGAGAGTATGGCTTTGAATTGAGGCTCCGCCAAATAAAACACCATCATTGAACTCCTGTTTATCAGTTATCATGACCTGCACCATATTCTCACAGTCTTGCCAGCTCTCTTTCTTCTTCCGGGAAAGACCATGAATAAGGAAGTTATTTCTATTTTGACCTTCCTTCTAAATCGTCCACTTTCTTATCCAAAGACGCCACTTTCGCACTGAGTTTATCATTTTCATACTTTAATCTTAAATGTTCTTGCTTGAGGTCAGAAAATTCTTTTATCCAACCCGAAACGCCTTCCTGCAAAGGAGCCATGCATTTCTTTCAGGTCTTTCATTTCCCCACACATGTGATCGAACTTTCAGTTCAGGCCGTTCAATGAGCCCATCACCTCATTCAGGGAAGCCATCACATCCTTCATGGAGGTGTCCGACGGAAGTGCAGACGAATTAAGGGCAGCTCCCTGACCACACACACACTGTCTCGGCTGTCTCTACTGCCAAGGTGGGACTGACGCAAGTTGTCCCTTGGGCCAGGGTTCAGCTCCACGTCGCCGCAACGCCGTAAAAAAAAATTCCGTAGAACAGCAGAGAGAGTAACAGTCCAAGGGTGAACCCGTCTGTCCGTATCGTCAACTTGAACATGGACACTCTTACGGCGGCCTTGAATTTCGCTCGCTTCAACACGAAGGATGCGTATACAGCAGCGAATACTCCTCACACCGGCCTGAACCCGAGGGCATCTGAAGGCATGACGGCTAACACAATTTACAATTCATACGTGACTGTTCTTCCTTTAACCAAGACGAAACGGCGGAAAGAGACAGAGCCTATGAAACACAATCTCTCCACTTTGTGTACCTCAACACTCCGCCCTGTATCAATTACATGACCTTAGAACCAAACTTTTCCAGCCTAAGTATTTTACCGAACCATGTCATTTTATGGTAACATTACTGTTGCCGTACACACCTTCCCTAATCTGGCTGTGTATCTCTATGAAGCACAAACAATGACTGCGTGCTGTTGCTCATTAACTTTCGTAAACGGTGTATATTTTCACGGTTGCTGTGGATAGGTTTATAAACTGTTTTGACTTACGCGTAAGTTGCATTCTTTAATTGTGTGAATGCCCCCTTCAGCACGAGGCCTTGGCCCTAAATATAAATAAATATACGTATTTGTATTCGTATCGTATTCTCTCTCTCTCTCTCTCTCTCTCTCTCTCTCTCTCTCTCTCTCTCTCTCACACACACACACACACACACACACACACACACACGCACACACACGCACGCACGCGCACACACACACATACACACACACACACACACGCACGCACGCACGCACGCACACACACGCACACGCACACGCACACACACACACACACAAAAGAAAGCAACCACACAGACGCTTTTGGGAGGCAAAAGTGGCTGCTATAATGCGTTATACGTGAAGCCTACTTCCAGTTCATCATGAGGTCTGATATGAGAACAATAGCTGGTGCAATGCGTGAAAGTTCTCTCCCGTTACATCCGCCGCGGAAGCTAGTTTTACACTTAATGTCTGTCCTTTCTTTTGTGTGTGTGTGTGTGTGTGTGTGTGTGTGTGTGTGTGTGTGTGTGTGTGTGTGTGTGTGTTTGTTTGTTTGTTTGTTTGTCTGTCTGTGATAAAAGAACGCAAAAACTACACAGCTGATTTTCACAAAGGCTGATGGAAAAATGGAAATGTAACCCCCAAGATGAATCTATTCAATTTCGGTGCACATCCGGTTTAAAGGTCCGGTCCAACGTTGTTTTTGCGAGGTAGGGCAGTTTTTCCTTCTTTTTTTTTCTTTTAATATTTTTGTAAATTTCTCACAAAATAATGCATAGATGTCAATGCAAAAAAAAAGAAAGAAAGAAAGAAATGAAAGCAAAAAAGCGGCAGGCTAATGAAATCTACGGATGTTCTTGTATTCGTACGGTTAGGTGCATATCCCAATTACAACTTTGATCGAGTAACTGAAATGACATTCGTACGAGGGTGAAGGAGAGAGGGGATGGAGAGTTACTGTTCACTACGACGTGAAAACGACACAGAAACCGGTAATTAGGATAATGGGGATTCAGTGAGGTTCGAGCAGTCTCGACGAGTCGGTGATAGATTTTGGAGATGAATCAAGCGATACACAATGGAATCGGGGTTGGGTTTCATTTAATCTAAGACTGGGACTGTTCCGACCTTTGTATTGGTTTTGTACTGTCCTCAAACTCCTTCTGTTTATTATCAGTTCAGTCAAATAAGAGCGTAATTATGAAGCACCATAATGATTTTTTTTTTTTTAACTTCGCACTTCAAGTCATACTCGCTGTTCATTTGAAGCAGGGTTGGTTCTCATTCATTCTGGCGCAAATTAAACATACAAAGATCGAGTACTTTTCAGTATCCTTATCACCACGTTTTCCTCCGTATTAAGCACGTGTAGCAAGATATGCATACATACAGGCTACTTCTACTGCGTTGCCTTTAAAATCTTTCTTGAAAATTTCCTCTTTGTAGGGTAATGATTCATCGTTGCTGAAAAAAAAACTCTCTCTTTTCTCCCTCTCTCTTTGCCAGGGTACGTGCGTGCATGTGTGTAAGTATGTGTGAGTGTATATGTGTATGCGCGCAAGCACGCGCGCGAGCTTGTGTGTGTGTGTGTGTGTGTGTGTGTGTGTGTGTGTGTGTGTGTGTGTGTGTGTGTGTCTACACATAGACATATGGGTGCCGTATGTATCCGTATTTGTATTTATCCTTTTAGTTGGCCTGTGAACGAATGAGTCTGTTATGTATATGCATGCGCATGAAAAAGAATACACACACACACACACACACACACACACACACACACACATATATGTGTGTGTGTGTGTGTGTGTGTGTGTGTGTGTGTGTGTGTGTGTGTAAATATATAACATTGTGGGCGCATGTGTGTCTGTGTTTGAGTGTGTGTGTGTGTGTGTGTGTGTGTGTGTGTGTGTGTGTGTGTGTGTGTGACAGTCCCCGTCTTTACCTCATCTTTCTACCTCTAATTCGTCTGTCCTTTCCCTACATATCTCTCACTTTTGAGAGAGAGAGAGAGAGAGAGAGAGAGAGAGAGAGGAGGAGAGAGAGAGAGAGACAGACAGACAGACAGACAGACAGACAGACAGACAGACAGTTTCTGGCGTTAGTTTACAATTTTGTTGTGCGGCGCTAATCAGTTTTAAATGGGTTTTTTTTTGTTTGTTTGTTTTATCTCACTCAAGATTGACAGTTTTTTCTCCTTTATTTTCCTACGGAACTGGCCATTTGTTAGGGTTAGTAAAAAAAAAAAAAAAAAAATCACACACACACAAAAAAGAAACTGTTAGAAGTTAGGACATGAAAATTTTCTGAACTGGTTAGAAACATACTGAGTTAGTCGGGGTGAAAATATAAAATGTCCTACCTTCATCTTCTACAGCCAGGTAAAAAAAAACATCCTTTTTCTTCCGTCCGAATTGATACAGGCTGATGTCTCGAATACATATCCAAGGAAACACAACGTCTTTGGAACAGTCTGTTCGTTCACAAAATAATCCAAGAAATGTCCAAATATGATTTTTGACTCATAATATAGCCAACAGGGCAGTTCATGGTCCACTAATGTTGACACCAACACAAATAAGAAAATATGGACGCTAAAAAAAAAATTAAAAAAAAGACCCCACACCATCACACTATGTACACACTGACTTGCTTGCTGTACTTATGAAATCATTTTGTACAAATTATATGATCGGGCTAATGCCTAATTTGTCACACAGGATTAGGCTCAGTGTGAAGAATCAGAAGAAAAGCTTTTTGCCACCACTTCATGGTCTTGCGGTTTGGAGGAATCTAAATCAGCTGTTTACTTTAGTCCTCCCCAGCCGTGTTCTGAATAGTCTTGGACAGCCAGGGGTTTCGTGAACTGCTCACAGCATGTGTCCACATCTGTCATGGTGTCCATCCACCGCAGAACAGCAACAGCACCTGACACAACAGCACAATACATCATTATCTATCTGAAGATGTTTTTCTTATTATTTCACACATCCATTTTTTTTCCCTGAAAATGTAAATACATGTATATGTCAAAATCGTGTTTGTCATTGCTTTCACAGGTGTGTGTGTGTGTGTGTGTGTGTGTGTGTGTGTGTGTGTGTGTGTGTGTGTGTGTGCGCGCGTGCGTGCGTGCGTGCGTGCGTGCGTGTGTGTGTGTGTGTGTGTGTGTGTGTGTGCGTGCGTGCGTGCGTGCGTGGCGTGTGTGTGTGTATGGAATTATGTGTACACGTATATGCGTGTGAGTGGTATGTAAAAAAAAAACAAAAAACAAAAAGAGGATAACAATGAAATATAGACACCTTGCTGGAAAGCTTGGACATGACCACGTGGTGGGAGATGAAACGTTTTCAGCTGGAAAAAAAAAAAACTGGAAGGGGGCGTGGCGTCCTTGAGATGTGAGTAAACCATGCTCACCAGTGAAAGGTGGCACAACAGGAACGAATCGAAAATCATGATGCCAATCTTGCATCTTGAGCCGCAACAACTCTTCCTCTGCCATGTCCAGCACAAGTCCTCCTCTCTCAGCTAAGGGTGCAGTGCAGCCAGTTCCAGTTCAGAATCTGGACTTCTCTCACCTCTGCTTTCAATGATATCCTCATTACTGTCATCAAAGTCTTCCTCAATGTCCGAACCTTCAGTTTGAAGTTATTCTAACACTTCTAATGCCGTGAAAGCTGATTACGGCGACCGAGCTTCGCTGCCCTGTACAGCTGGGTGGAGACGCCATTGTTGACAGGCATTGAGCACATCGGACAGTGACGTGCAAAAACGCTCGCTCGGCGAAAATATCTGCAACCATTGGTTGGTTTGAAAAGGGGAAAGGTCAACAAATAAGCTGATACGTCATCTGCGAGGAATGCCATTCCAAAACTCAAAGCGTACAAAAGCCCAAATCGGTGCCCTTCGTCCGAAACGTACAGGAGTTGGGGCCGTGGTCGGAGCCCCCGAGAGAGTTATTCTCAATCTGTGGGGAATTCCTTCAGTTTCTGCAAGTTTGTTCTCATTTCTCTTCATTTTGTCGAACGTCAGCACAATCAAGGGCTAATATGAAAAGACGCTGGTTTCAGTCAGTCTGTGAAGGTATTATTCACCCTGTGATATGCATTCAACTCTTCTGAATGCAGCTCTCATTGGTACTTGACTAGATCGACCGGCACTGGGGATGCGTACCTATTGAGAGAAAGGTTTTCAGTGCTTGGCTGTCCACTCGGAAGCCTGGCATAGACAAAATGAGAAGAAGGAGGTAAGAAAGACAGAAAGAAGGAAAAGACACAAACAGACAAAAAGAAAGCAAAGAAAGAAAGACAGACAAAAAGAAAGAAAAAAGAAAAAGAAAGACAAAAAGAACGAAAGAAAGAAGGAAACAAAAGAAAGAAAGAAAGGAAAAGGCTAGTGTCTGGGTAAGCCTCTATGGATATATTTTTAAATTTCAATCTTCATGTACTTTACAGCCAAGCTGACCACGGAGGCCTTTAATTAAAACTACAAGCAAATTAGAAAAGAAAACCAAATTAACACTACAAGTAGATTAGAAAAGAAACTGTTTATAAACAACAACATGCCATGAAATCTTGAAACTAAAAGACCCGGTCTGAATCGAAGTGAATCATCGACTGTGTTTTTATTCAGATCAAAGGAAAAATACTTATTCCTTTGTTGGTGAATAAAGAAGGGAAGGGGAGGGAGAGGAAGAGAAAGAAAGAAAGAAAGAAAGAGAGAGAGAAAAGAAGTCGCATCAGATGGAACATCTCGGAACATGGGTCTGTGTGAAGTCCACAGTGGAATGCTTGTGTTTGCAATCGCATGCTTTCCAGCAGTCAGATCACGTGTTTAATGCTGAGTGGGTTACGCAAGGTGTTCACAGCCTCCTAGTACCCTTGAAAGATAACAGTGTCAAACCCAGGTGTGAGCAGTAAGAAGGCGGCGCAGGTACAACCGTCTCCTCTTAACGGGTCCGTTCCTTCGCTTTTTTTCCGTGAGGATGCCGTCGTAGGGGTGTGTGTGAGTGTATTGGGAGTGGGAGGTGGGTTGGGACGCGGTCAGTACAAATCACTTCCCTGCCCCTCCGAAAGTGTGTACCTGTAGCTTCCTCTTTTCCCCGACTCCCTTTGTTTTCTTCTCTTTTTCTTTCTGTCTATATTTTTTTTAATCTGCCTTTAATGTCGTCTACGTCTACTGTTTTTCTGCCCTTGTGGTCCATTCTATCGTCTTTGTTCTGGAAGTTCTGTTATACTTTTCTGATCTGGTCGCAATATATGACATGGTAGATTTTATTTGTTGCTGTTCTTGGAATAGGGAAAAAAAAAAAAAAAAAAAAAAAAAAAAAACTACAAAGGAAGTGCGCTAGCTGTCCAGTCTGCTGTGTCGTTTGCCAATATGGCCTGTGTGTGTGTGTGTGTGTGTGTGTGTGTGTGTGTGTGTGTGTGTGTGTGTGCGTGTGTGTGCTGTGCGTGCGTGCGTGCGCGCGCGCGTGTGTGTGTGTGTGTGTTGTGTGTGTGTGTGGAAGGTGTGTGTGTGCGTGCGCGCGTTTCTTTGTTGTTGTTGTTGTTTGAGGGGGTGGGGAAGGGGGGGGGTGAGTTGCGAGGGGGATCTACATTTAATGTTGTTGTTTTTTTCCTCTCCAGTTTTCTCTTTTTCCTTCAATCTGAGACAGAAAAAGAGAAAAAGATCGCGGAAAGCCTGGCGCTCTGAACGTGGTTTTAACCACCTTAATTAAGGGTGTCTCCAGTGTATAATGATATCACGTCATTCATTGTTATTGTTGTTACCTTGTTTTTTTAGGATGTGATCTTTTTCCGGGATGCGACTTGTCCCCGCCCCCGGCATTTTTCTTTTCTTTCTTTCTGCGTACGCAGGCTGATGCTCCTGCGGACACTGCCTGTAGAGACAGGCAGTGGAGTTTTGTGTGTATGACAGTTTTTCATCCCGACATTAAGGCAGCCATACTCCATCTTCGGGGAAACCCCCCGCACGAGTTTGATAGCCTTGAAAAGGCCCTGTGTGGGCACCTGGTCTATAATTATTAAAAGGAGAAGAAAAAAAAAACTATCCGCTTTTGTAGCAGCCATTCGGTCTGAGATCTGACGAGGGAATGGACACTTGCGAAAAGTTCATCGATTGTGGCATACTTTGAGAGCTGACTGGCAACCTTCGTTACCTCAGTTAGCCAAATGACCAGGAATCCAAGCGAGATCAATATCATTACCTCTGTGTGTGTGTGTGTGTGTGCGCGCGCGCGCGCATGCGTGTGTGCATGCGTACATACGTGCGTGCGTGCGTGTGTGTGCGTTTATTTAGAGATGCACACGATTCGTGTAGCCTAATTCTGACGGCATAGAATGGTTTATGTTGCGGATAGCAATGGCTTCAAGGGCGGAAAGGAAACCAGAGGATAAACGTTTTTATGCTGATTGTGAAGCCGTTTTCAGAACCAGCCCCAGAACGGTCCATCTGCCACTGCAGACGGAGCTGACGGGAGAAACGTGTTTTGAGAATGGATCGACGCAAACAAGATGAATGTTGTCTTTAACGAGTTCAAGTCGGAAGAAAGCATCTTTTTCGCTCGTGCATTGATCTCTAGTTTGCCCCAGTAAATCATAAGCGAACGCGCGAGAAAGGCATGAAATCCGATTAGACACAAGAGAGAATCGTCACAAATCGCAAACCAGTGCTACCTTTCTGCAGTTTCTTTTCCGTCCTGTGTTTCCTAAATGGCAGAGGCAGGAAATTATTCCAATAGTTTCACTTAGTCAACTTCAGGCGTGCAGTGTTGTGTGTTCGCGACTAGCTTGCAGCCATTGCGTAAGAATCGTTTGGCATGTTTCCTCCCCAGCGACCGCTGTACTGCGGTTCTTGATGTATGTTGGATTGACACTGCTGCCGACACCATAAAAAACAGATATTCTTTGTGTGTGTGTGTGTGTGTGTGTGTGTTGGACTGTGTGTGCGTTCGTGTGTGTGTGTGGACTGTGTGTGCGTTCGTGTGTGTGTGTGTGTGTGTGTGTGTGTGTCAGTGCGATTTTGCGTGTTTGTTTCATTTTAAATAATCAGAGCACCAAATAATGATACTGTTAGAAATGACTTTGAGCGAGTCTGTGGGGGTTAGCCGAGTGGAGAACTATGTGTCGAGGTGCATGCTTCTTCCTTCCTCGAACTCTCGTTTTCCTCTCACAAACACACACACACACACACACACACACACACGCACACACACACAGAGATAGGGAAGACAAGAGAAGAGAAGAAGAAGAAGAAGAAGAAGAAGAGAGAGAGAGAGAGAGGAGAGAGAGAGAGAGAGAGAGAGAGAGTCGCTCCAACTTTCATCCGTCACCATTCTCTTCCCAGGCCAGTCGTTCCGAAAACAAGACCACAAGTCCAGGGAATAACGTTCACAAACAAAATGTCCAGAACTTTATTTTCTGTTTGGAATCATTGAAATGCCCATCTCTCCTCCCTAGTTCGCTTCCTGTCAGAAACAAAAAGGGCCAAGAGGTGTAGAAGTAGTAGTAGGGCGCGTAGGTGGGGGGGGGGGGGGGGGGGGGGGAACAACAGGCCTATGACGTCAACATGTACACCTCACTGAGAGAGGGAAAAAGGGGGGGTGGGGGTAGGGTTAATACAACAAGCGCGCTGACATCAAGCACACGTCACACAAATGCTCTGTACAACATACTCCCTGGGCAAAAAGGAAAAAAAAAAGTTCTAACAGCAGATACATAAGAAATAGACATGTACATCAAATCCAAGCGCTGAACAGGCTGTAGTGTACAGGTACACCGCACAGAATGACTTGTAAGTGAAACCAATTGCGCTCATTGCTTTGTACAGAATGTATGCAGGTACACGTCGTGTACAGTGTATACAGAAAACATACAAATCCTATCATCCCTTCAACGAATACTCCTGAAAATCTTGGATGAACGCTTTATGTTGCTGGATGTCATTTTTACTATAAAAACAAAACAAACAACAAAAAACCAACAGCAAAAAGCAAGGGAGAGTGGGCTGGAGGTAGGTGGAGGGATAGAAGCCATCAGCCTCTCACCTCTCCCTTCCCCCCACCCCCAAATGGGGAGTTTTCCTCAGCATACTTCTGTGGGAAAATCTACTATCGTGGTTCAACGAAAAGGTAATGCAGACGGGGGGCACCATGCAATGGTTCCGCATCCTCCCCTGGGAGAGCGGAGCGACTTTGTCACAGACATGTTGCGACAACCAAGTCCTAAAATACAATACAATACAATGCAAAACAAGACATGGGATATTAAGACGATGTTGTGCCTCTTCCATGAAATATGACGAACACACACACATACACGCAAGCATGCCTGCACTCACGCACGGACGCACACACACACACACACACACACACACACACACACTACCCTTTAGAAAACTTCGGCACCACGAGCACAAGAGATTTGTCTGGAAACGAGACAAAACAAGACTGCATTCTGAACATTTCTAAAACGACTTAAAATATCCACGTCAACAAGCAGAACACTTCGATACCACCATCCACATAGGCAACCTTTGCCACACACACACAACACAGCACAACTAAATCCATTGGGGCTAACACTTTTCGGTACAAATGCCTTGTGCTCCGACAAACAGGATACAGAGAATATAGCGACTTTTTTTTTCAATTTTATAAAATCATAAAGAGAACTAAACTGACGAAAATACAGTGCTGTTAAAAGTGAGGAGGGGCATATTCCAAACTGCACAGCACATACAAGAAAACATATGCAGAATAATAGTATAGAAAACTCGACAGTTGCTCCAGAAAAGAGACAGTGATTTTTCCCCCATGAGTTTGTTTGTGGTAAGTGATCTTTTCCAACAGCATACACTGACCAAGAGCCTCCTGTATGTACACTGGTGAAACGAGAACAGTTCTTACATGTACAGGTGTGGAAAGGAACAGGTGCACAGTGACAGTCCCAGGAGTGCAGTGCGCCCATTTTCACGTGTTCAAGAGAGTGACTTTGAAACGTGTACAACACCCAACGATTCTTTACCAATCAAACAAGCCAGTTTCGCAGAGCTGACGAAAACGGTTCAACGTTTTCGGAGTTCTACGTGCTGCTCACATGTACTGACTGTAAAATAGTCCCTTAAAATGGAAGCGAACATTTCCAAAGTGGAGGAGTACCACTTTCCAAATATGGCATCTGCCAGTTATCCAGGGAGTGGCATTTGGGGGGGAAAGTATTTGAAAAAAAAAAAAAAAATTTAACACGTTCGCCACGTAACTGTATCGAAAGTAACATCTTTTTCCACAAGCCGATAGCATAAACAGTTTTCCACAGGAGCAAGTGCACACGAAGGATAAAAGTGTGGGAAAAACAAAGTGATCGATTCACAGACCTCCTCAACGTAAATTAATGTCGCCATAGATATACAGATTCTCTCTTCCTCTCTTTCTCTGCAAATCCTACTGCCCCCTCTACAACACACAATTTACCGAGATGTGAAATCTGAAAATGAATGAAACGAATCAGACAGCGTCAGAGGAAGGCCTAAAGGTGGGACAGACACTTCAATCAAACTCTGCAACACAGCAATCACTAGAACCAAGAACTTGGGAGGCTGAAACACGCCCCAAACTGTTACAACAGAAACAAACCTTGCGAAGAGAAACTTACAAAAACAATCAATCAAACAAACAAACCGAAAAACACACAAAAAAACCCAACAACCATCATAAAAAAATGTTTAAAAAAAAACATCAAGCTCTTTCATGTCAAACTTGGGATTTATGATGAAATAAAAGTCAAGGTCAAAACAAAGACCTATGGAAGTCGAACACAACAGTGGGAAGCTCACCCAGCAGTATGTTAAAACAAACGACAGTTGTTGTAACAACAAAACTGGGCTTCCTGCGCAACCAGTATGCAGACTTCAACCTCCCTCCAACTCTGCTCATATAATCCGTTTTTTTCACTTTTTCTGTAGAGGGAAAAAAAGCATTCTCCAATTCGCACAAATACATCAAACATTGTAGACGGAGCGTTTGTACAGTATCATGTTTACGTGCAATAATACTGTTCAGTTCGGCACAGTCACTGCAGGGATGAAAACTTGTATCGGTAAAGAACAGCATCGCACGTACTCGACAAGCATGGAAGGCATTTCTCTATGGGAAGCTGTAATCAATATCCCTTTCTCTTCCCCTCCATCCCCTCAACATAACCACAAAAAATTCCATCTCGGACTTTTGGAAAAAAAATCTCCCCCACCCCTACACCACTCTCCTTTCGGCGCCAGTAATCGTAATCGATATCAAAAGCTCTTTCTCAAGGAAATTAAAGACAAATGACATACCATGGCAAGAAATAGTTTGTTTTTTTTTCCCTTTTCCATAACGACTTCTTCTTGTCTTCATAGCATGGCAAGAATAATCACATTTAAGGTCAACTTATTGACTGATATGCACATTTGCGATGGCATTTCTTATCAGCAAGGGAAATTCATTCCCTTTGATAGCGAACGAACAAAAGAAGTGAAAAGAGGAGTTCTGAAGAGGGGTGGGAGTGGAGGTGTATGTTTGATAAAGATTACAACGATCATATATCTAAAATATATTTCCTAGTTACGCACTGGACAGCATGTTATCCAGCTTGTCCAAAAACGGAAGATCTCAACTAAGCATCAACGGGCACACATGATGCAAAACTGCATTCAAAGAAACCAACAGACACACTTACAACACATCATCTATCAAAATGTGTCTAAAAACAGAAAGAGATCAAAGACACAGCACACACTAAAATTGTCTAACTAACATTGCAACAAACAAACAAACAAGAGAGAGAGAGAGAGAGAAAGAGAGAGAGAGAGAGAGAGAGAGAGAGAGAGAGAGAGAGAGAGAGAGAGCTCTAGAGAAGATTGCAACTTACGCCTCTTACAAAAACGTATGTCATAACATTACTGTATAAAATCGAAATAAAATATTATCCTGTGGGAATGTTCACCTTTTAGACCTAGAAAGTGTCTGAACTTTCTCGGATGGAATGAAGATCATGATGGGCGACTATGAGCTGAGTCACACTGGTAACATGAAGTCCAACTTACTCACCTATGACTCATCTTTCCCCCTTCCCCCCTGTAAATTCATTGCTTTCTGAATCTTCAAGCCCCCAGTTGAATTGAAATAGGATCTGAAGACAAGCAGATTGGTTGAAACGGGGCAAAAAATAAAGGATCCAAACACACACTAACATGTATACACACACACACACACAAAACTTGGACACAACACATACATACATATCTGGCACAAAACCAACATTATAATGCTGCAGTATATGTCCAATTATTGGTCATAGACTAGTCTGTTCACATAGGCTGGCTACACATCAGCTGATTTACAATGATCAAGATGACAATTCTGTAGACCCTTCTCGGTCCTGAAAAGACAACCAAGACAACTTGCCAGTTGGCCTAATGGAAGTCTGAAGAAAAAAAAAACCTCACGGTCAACTTCTCTACTTGAGAACTGACTATTAAAAAAAAAAATAAGAGAAGAAAGAAAGAAAGAAAGAAAACAGATTTCCCTGCACTTCTGGAGGAAACCAAAATGGAAAAAAAAAAGAAAATGAAAAAGCAAAGTTATGTCATAATATACCAGTTTTGGAATTCAGTTCTTAAAACCATACTGAAAACATGAGGAAAATGTGACAGAATGAAGATGAAGATCATCTCTGGAAAAGAAAAAAATTAACAAGTGGAAAAGAATGTGACAGAACTAGGATTAGGATCATCCCACTCCTCTCCCCCATGCTTTAATGGAAAATTATGGCACACATTAACATGGATTTATTGCCTCCTCGTTCATCCCCTTCCCACCGCCCATCCCCTGCCCTCCAGCCTCTCAACTGAACGCCTCCACCAACACCAACCCAGCCCTTTAGCCATTTTACGCCTGACATGAATAAAAATGACAAACCCTTGTACTTGAGTTAAAAAAAAAAAATCATCGAAACCCTAAAACATATTTCCTAAAGCTTACAAAGTCAAGAAAATTTCTTTCCTCTCACAAGAACGTTTACTGACGCCAGTCAACATCAAGAACATGTCATTCACAAGATAAGCAAAACATGAATCCTTTCCTGAAAGAACACGTTTTAAAAAATTGAATGGTCTCAAGGATGCCTTGCCCAAGTAGAATCAGCACAGAAAACCATAGACACACTTGATTTTTTTTTTTGTTGTTGTTTCTTTTGTCTTGGGAGAGGAGGGAGTAGGCCAGGAAGACAGCACCGAAGATTCACTCAACGGCTGCAGCCGACATTTGTGTGAATAACATAAAAATCAATATTCTTCATGAATCGTATGCTGAGCGACAACAGAAAACATTAATACCCTTGCAACCCCATATCCCATTCAGCTATTCCATTTTATGCTTCATTTGTTTCTGGCTGTGATTTTATAAGTTCTCTTTCTGAGAAAAGTGAGAGGGGGGGTTGGGAGGGGGGGGGGGGGGCGGCGGCTATGGCAAGGGAAGGAAGGGGAAGAGGAAGGAATGATAGACTGACAGAGACATTTATCGTTTTGCTGAACATCAGCTGTGAGAACTACATCAGAGGAGACATGAAACGAGGTAAACAATAGAGAGAGTTAGTTCAGCGATCATTTCAAATCCTGTGACAGACAGTTCTTCGAGCTCCAATGACAATCTCCCACATAGCCGGTTAGATCATCTTTTTCTGATCCTGCACATTATGTACCACCCAAAGCTCTGGCAATGACAGGACTGCTTGAATTTCCCATGGCGCTGATTTATCACAGCATGACTTCCTGTCTGACTCTCCACCCCACCCCAACCTCTCCATTCCTCTCCCTTCCCATGCAAGTCAACAAACAGCTGCCTTTCTATGGTGGAGTGATTAAAGACATATCCATATGTAGTATACGTACAACCACATGCATCTGTTCATCAACCACACATACATCCCATTCATCGTTGCTTTTACAGTGAAACAAGCACTATCATGACTACGGTGCTGTGTGTATAGACACAGCTTGGCAGTTCTGTTCTGCCCCACTAATGCAGCAAACACCTCAATAAAAGATCTTTACATGCTACCCAACTGACTTGCTTATTTCGCCTCTTCAAATCAACAGGCAGATAACAGTGTAACCTTTTTCTGGGACTTCTCATTCTGCATACAAGGCCAGGTTGAGAAACACACAGACAACTGTGCTTCCTTGAACTTGTCATCCATTTATTGCTCGCCTTATCGTCAGACAGATAAAGGACTGTGGCCTACAACAAATGTATCTATCTACTACTCAAATGCAAAGGTTTACCAAGTCCCTCAAGAAATCATTCAGTTTAAAGATATTAGCATATGAATTGCAGCTACTGACTCTTGATGGTTATTTGTTTGTATAACCTTTTCTACCAATATTTCATTAATTCCTTTTTATGTTTATCATTTGTGCCTGTAAATTTTTGTCACCATGGATGTTATGTACTTAAATCGGTGCTCTTAATCATTGATCATGTTGGTTATTACTTAATGTGAATACTCAAGAGAGAAAAAAAAGCACACTCATGATAGTTTTTATCCTCATTCTTTAAAACCCTCATCCTTTTTTTTTTGTGTGTGTGTATGTGCAACCACAGAATAAGCAACATCCCTGAATGCTATGTAACAGCCAACACTGAATGCATGTCAACAATTCACATGAGGCACAAAATGTGAGCAAAAACCAACAGTTGTATTTCTCATCATGCATGGGACCAGATCATTGTATCATGCAGAGAACTCAAAACACTTTTTAGTTCTTCTTGATTAGAATTCTGACACCCAAAACAAGCCAGTAACATGCGCATATAATGTCAACTTGAATCAACTGCAGCTTACCTTAAAATTTTTCACAGCTTAATTAGGATTAGATGCCGGGAGACTGAAGATGAAGCCCACCACCCACAATGGTTCTCATTTAAACATATTTCTGCTTTATTTCAAGGCTTGTGGTCAAGAATTATCATACACTTAAACAGTATAAAAATGAATGATGCCATTCACTTACTGAACAGAAAGCAACAAAAGTAGGATGATATTCCCTAAATTCAATAACACTCGTTAATCAAACTGGATATGCTCAAACTGAAAAAATGTTCCCTTTAATCTAACTGCAAATTAAAATAGTCTGTTTTTTTATGTTAAAAAAAAAATCAAAACTTTCAGAATAAGATATTAATGCAAATTTCTGAAAAGTAATCATTTTGCAGCCAAAGAGGGAATAAAGACAAAAATTAGGCAATTAAAATATGGATTAAAATCTTGATGTCTTTTAATGACAGCAGAAATGGGTAACTTTTCCTTTCAAGGGGAGGAAAAGGCCATGCTTCAAAAAAAAAAAAAAATCACACACAAATAAAATAAAAGGATTTCTTGGCAGTACAGTGAGAGTGCAGTTTCTCAGTGCACAGGGTTTTTCTCTGAAAGTAACACAAAACAAATCATCTGAAACTGGAAATCTGAGTAAAGGGTTCAGTTTCATTTGACATGAACATGGAAATGGATCAGAAATTAGAGAAAGATAGGAGGTAACTGAATACATTTTTGTTTTAAAGACAGATAACTGACTAAAAAAACAAAGCAGAACAAAACTAACATCACGCTCCTAAGATTAGTCTTTTAAATGTGTACCTCCAATAGATGCTGAGCAGTGATTTTCTAATTTAATCTCAGAGGAAAAGATAAAAGAAAAGAAAAAAAAAAAGGTCTCCATTCTCCCCCAACTCCCTAGCTAGTTTTAACCACCACAGTCAACAAACCTGAGCAGGAATCAGTACACAGCTTAACAAGTCACAGGCACAGGTCAGAACAGCGAAAAGGTGGAAGAAACACAATGACTGATTCACAGCTATTGTAACTCCTGTTGCACCAGACAACCACACAATGTCATCTGAGCATCATCCGTTGTAGCCACGTCTGACCATAATAAAGTACTATGCTGTTGCTACAGCTCCCTGTTTGAACATATATTTACAGTACAATATGTCCCAAACATGTTAAAAAACAAACAAACAAACTTATGCAGACATACAAGGAAGACATACAATGGGGAATGGGATCAACACTCATTTAAAGGAACTGCATGCTACAATTATGTGTCATCATTTAAAATTACATACGGGAAGGAAAAAAAAAAAGGAATGGTCATGTATAAAAAAAATCAACAAAAAAAAAAATCACTTTCACAGGTCTGATGAACACATACACAGAAACAAGCGAGGTACAAACCTCTCTCAATAAATATGCACACCTCATTCTCTCCTCTTGTCTGGGTTATTGATCGTAGCAAACACAATTTAAATGACTTTGAGACTGATGTGACGTGACGGGTGAGGGCAGCAGAAGCGGATTATGTGCACTGCTATCAGTGCTAACAGTAAGTCCAATACTTGCACCATAGGGTCTGAACGGCTATGAAGGCCTGCTTGAGCCATTGAAAAGTGTATGCCAACTCCAAACGCAGAAAATCACAAATAAATAGCCTGAAAGACTGTATCCAGCACAGACTTTTACAATGAACCATCGCCGGTTTGTTTTCCTCACCTTGCAGACTGAAGACTGTTGCCGGCACAGTGTAAATAACAGGTGTACGCTGATAGCAGACGCTAGCGTCCTTTTAATTTGTACAAGACAGTAGAGCAAAAATGATAGGGGACTGCCGGCTTCACGTGTCCTGCACCCAACAGCCCCTCGGGACTCAACTTAACTGAGAGGATTTCCACCATCCGCGACAGTTTCCTGCTGTCAAAATTTAAACAGTCTCAGACATAACCTTAAAGCCTCTTTTGAATAAAAGTCTTCCAGAAAGGAAAAAAAAAATCAGCATTTTCAAACACTGTTTGCAGCTTATTACAGATTTTTTTTTTTCTTTTTCAAGTAAAAAGCTATACATCCAACATCCATATTAAAATCAACTCATCTTGCACACAATGAATGATGTGTTGTCTGCTGGAGATGCAAACAGGTAAAATCTGAATACTGAAAACACAAGCGTCTGAACAGACAAATCTAGTACAGAAATGGGCTATAACATTGATTTTCGATTGTTCATTCGCCACATTTTTCATGGTCAATTCAGTTCTCATGTCTGCTGCAAAGAGCTCAGGGAAACCAAGGTGTCACATGTCAAAAGTTTGTGACAATGTGGTATCATCCAGAAATCATCTACCAAACCTCAAAGAAAAGCAACAGATGATGGACACTGAAAGATGCACATTGTTTTCACAATGTTTAACATATAGTGGCAACTGTATGTGTTGAAATAATACTCTCTTCATTTCAAAAAAGAAAAAGACCATTTCTGAGCACATGTCGGTGATCTTGTTAAGTGGCAACTGTCAGCTGCACCCAAGCTGCGATGTTGTCCTAAATAGAACACTACTGTATGTTGTAACAAGAAAGGGGTACTTTTTCTAAATGAATGAATGAGTATATCAATAAAGTTTCAGCTATCAGCAATCCAATGAACGCATTTGTAAGTAGCTACTTAGATGTACGCTGAAAAAGTAAAAAAAAAAAAGTTTTAAAATCGAAAATTAATTTACTCAGGATTGTCAACAGATGCAATGGGCATTCTATAACAAGGAACTGTATTCAGAAAGAGTGTATATCCAAATCACAAAGGTTAATAAAGCAATGTCAGAATAATTCTTTAAAAAAGAAAATCAATTTATTCTGTTGTCTAACAATGTTGTTTTAGGGTCTCCAATGCAGCAATAGCTGGGGGTGTTCTGCTGATATTCATTAAAGGACCTGATCAATGTCGAGTTGAAGGCACTTCAAGCACTCCCTGCCAATGAAAATGATGAGGCCACAACGTCAGTGTAGAAAAAGTCTCAAGCTGATATGATCATTCTTTCACTTAACTGTTAACAGGGTAAGGCAAGCCAGCACCTTCACAATCTACTTTAGCAGGTGCACAGTCAGCTTAAAGCACACACACACACACACCAAACACGTGCACACACACACACACACATACGCACCAACACAAATCCTTCCCTAAGCACAAGCAGAATACGTTGTCGGTTTTAGTATCATCAAAAAAAAAAAAAGAAAAAAAAGATTCTTCGATCCCCTCCACACAGTTCACTAAGGCACCAAAAATCACATTCTTTGTTGAGCGGTCGGCTCAGTCCATCTCAGATCCGGTCGACTAACTACCCATGGGGCTGACCCATACCGCTGTCCTGTGGAGCTGGGGAGGCGGGGAAGAGAGGCAGGAGGGGGCGGGGCTGGGGGAAGCAAGAGTGGCACCTGGAAGAGGGGAGGGGGTCACTACCATCACAGAATCATTGGGGCTTCTTTAATGTTGAACATCAAGTCCACTTTAAAACAAACAGTTTGGGGCTGTTCATAATATGCATGTTGGCCACAGCGTGATGTCCACTTGATGCATGGTCATCAGGGAGTGTGGACTGTCTCACTTAGTTCTTGTACGGAAAGCTGACCTCACCAGCTGCCTTTTTTTTTCCCCTCGCCATCACCGAAACGTGTTTTATCACTCCAGTGAAGTTTGCAAGAGTATGTGGTCAGTAAACTGTCAACTGTACCGATGAACCTTCGCAGGACATCTTTCACCATGCAGCTGCCAACTGGGTTTCACATTTCTACATGTTGCACCATCTTCTTAAGGTTGCACATCTGCAAGCTCCAAATTTGGTGCAGCTTATTCTGACAGGATTTCCGTTTTTTCTAACCTGACATTTTCACACCATTTACAGTTTTCCTCATCTTCTTCCTCACCCTCAGGTCAGATAAGCTAAAACCCAACTGTCTGAACAAAGTCCATCCATGTGCATCGACAGTCTGTCGTCCACTCAAAGCCCCAACAATGTGAACAAAAACTTCACCATCAACAAACGCATCAAAGAGGAAACTGTCAACCCGCTTCAAACACCCTCACAAACCCGCACAGTTTCAGCACACTCTGTCCTGGAAGTATCGGAACACCAGTCTCAAAGCCACAGCAGTCTTCAAGTACCCCTCGCTTTCCAACACCTGCAAGTAACTGAAGGCCAGTGTCTGACACACGCAGGACGAGACATCTGCCAGATCCAGCTGCCATTAGGAATCCCGATCTTCCTTCTCCAATCAGCTGATTCTACTGTATGTTCCCCGCCCCTCCCCCTCCCCAAGTGGCACTGTGGACAGGGAGGGGCACAGCAACAATCCCAGGAGATCACACATGGCAAGTAGCTGCCAGCTTCTCATTGGCTGCAGAGCTGTTCCTGTCACTGAAATGTACAGGCAGAAAGGGCGTGGGACCAGCCAAGCTAACAGCCTGAACAGTCGATCTCCACAATGTTTTTGGGCACTTCTGCAAACTGGTACACCAATCGCTGCCCGTCCACCTTGTTCAAGATCCCCCGGGCATAATAATACCTGCACACAGACATATACAGCGGTTGTGCACTAGGCCGGGCTGACAGGGGTAATTGTGAAGCAAAATACAAGACTTCACACTGTGTCACCACACAGCATGCCTCTGTCTAAACATCCCCCCCCCCCCCCCCCCCATCCCCTTCCTTTTTAAAATCTTCATGTATTTAACAAACTTTACCTAAATACTTGAAACAAAACAACTTAGGTATACATGATATCCCTCAACTTACTTTTTTTGTTTGGATATAATATTTGTTTTGCTGGGGGTTTTTTGCCATTAGACACACCACTCATCATGTGATTTGGAATTTCTCTACATCTTAAAGACATTTGCAGTTGCAAAAAAAAAAATTACAAGCAGCTCAGAAATGTCCTGGAAGTTGTTCTCAGCTTCAAACATCTATACTGACATGAACTAGCTCACATCTCTGAAACACCTCATGGGGTTCTCTGAACATAAAAAGAGGATTTTAAAACAGCTGGTAAGCCATCAATTTTGTTCCATGTCAAAAAGAAACTGGATTCTCTGTCGTCATCATTCTCTGCAGCGACCAACTCCCCACCACAGCCAACACCCACAAACAGCACTTTCTCACAATCCCCTTCAAACAGTTCACCCTGCTGGCCGCAGCCCGAACCATCACGGCAGGGCCGGCCCGGGCCTGGTCTCTGCACTCACCTGAGAGCCCGGCCCATGGTCTCGTAGTTCATGTCAGGCTTGTTTTTGTGCTGGCCCCACAGGTGAGACACCGCCTTGGAGTCCACCAGCTTGAAGATGCCCCGCTGGCGGTTGGTCCACTTGATGAAGCGTGGACAGGTGTCACGGTTCTGCAGCAAGTCCAGGAGAAACTCCCACAGGTAGGTCGTGTTGCCTGTAAACCACGTACGTGCACACATGCGTATCTTGTTGACAATCAACCCCTATCACCATCTTTTATAGGTTTTTTCCTCTTTTCATACGGTCTTAATGATGTATGCATTACATGTATACATACCAACACATATATAATTCCACACTTTGTACAAAGTCCTACAAAGACTGTCTTCATATCTAGTGCAGTGACAAAAGCTCCTGCTGATTTTGATATAAAAATGTGTTGTAAAAGAAGCAACATACACCCCCCACTACTGTTCAGGAACACTGAGAAATTAAGGGAGATCTAAACATGCTGAACCACCAAGATTTACTTAAACTTAAGTACACAGCGATGCTTTGACAAGTTACATAGTGGTGCTATATCAAGTTACATGATTGTGCTATGCCAAGCTACATAGCAGAGCTATAGCAAGTTACATAACAGCGCTATGTCAAGTTACATAATTGTGCTATGTCAAGTTATATAAAGGTGCTATGCCAAGATATGTAATAGCACTATGTCAAATCACAGACAAGGACAAGTTGCATAGTGCCGCTATATAATAGTGCTATGTCAAGCTATATAATGGTGCTATGTCATGTTACATGGTGATGCTATGCAAGTTACATAGTGGTGCTATTTCAAGTTACGTAATGGTGCTATGCCCAGTTACATAATGAAGCAATATCAAACTTATAACAGAGCTACGTCGAGTTACATGACACTATGGAAAGTTGTACACTGGTTCTGTGTCAAGTTACACAATGCCACTGTGTGAACTAACGCAGTGGTGCTGTGCGTGGGTTACATACTGGCATCATGCCAAGCAATGTTGCATTGTTGTGTCAAGTTAAATAATGGCATTTAGCTGTGACCAGCAACATATTGGCTCAAAGTTACGTCCAGTTACATAATGGCACATAGTAACACCAAGTCACACAGAGGCGCTTAGAAATATCGGCTACACACTGTCACTGCCTGAACCACAGCAGTCTATGGTTTTGTCACAGTACAAACACACTGATGCATAATCTCACCTTCTCGCTTTCTCTTTGGCTGCACACTGCACACTGGGAAATCTGTTGCTGTCTTAGGTTTTCTACCTGTAAACACCATGCAAGATACTACCCAGGTTTAAATCCACTCTCAGAACTGTAAAGGAAGATCAACACAGCAGAAAAATTAATTCCACTGTGATACGAATCTAACCTTTCTAAATAACTGACTCAAACAATCCTCAAAAAAAAAAAAAAAAAATTAAATGAATTAGGAAAAACAAAAAGAAACCATCAATTAAAAACAAACCCCTACTAACACCACAATCATACTTAGCACTAGTACGAGTGGCCACTTTTAGGAATCCCAAGGAAGCATAAGTATCAGAGAGACACTAGTACTCCCTTCTCAGTGCATAATTTCAAACGTTCCAAAGAACTTTTATAATACCATCTACCTGTACATATTTCAAAAGAAGGTCACAGAAAGGTATGCGAACACACACACACACGCACGCACGCGCACACGCATGCACGCACGCCACACACACGCACACACACACACACACACACACACACACACATGCATGCATGTAAGAAAGCAAACACAAGAAAAGTGAAAAGAGAACCTATTTCTCACCTTTTTTCACCTTTGGCTTGTCAGGTGAGGAGGGTGGGGACGTGGCTTGACACTGTGGAGATGCAGGGCGACGACTACAGGCTATCACAGGGCTGGTGGGACTGAATACTGATTCTGCTGCAACAGAGACCATAATGAAGATACCAACTGACGGAGCGATAAGTACAACAAGGCTTTGTGTGTGTTCACCATTACAAAATGCACTGCTTGGAAAATGAAACAAAACTGTTGCAAGCCTAAAAAAAAAAAAAAAAAAAAAAAGGAAAAAAAAAAAAACCCCACATATACATTTAGCATTACATTAAGTTGAACCAAAATCATCAATAAATATCAAAATATAATTTTTAGCTCAGAATTTTTTTCCCTGTTCATTTTCATTTTATGATGAACACATCCTATGATACTTCGTGAAAACCTTTAAAAAAAAAAAAAAAAATAAGTACATGATCTGTAAACAGCAGATATTCATCTTCAAAGATGGCAATTCCTTGGAAATGAACTGTTTTTCAAAACGTAATTCACAAAATTCCTTTCAAATGGAAACAACCACCTGCCTTTACCTTCTGGCAAAGACACTTGCCTTCAACTATCCTTAGCCACCCCATTAGCCCCTGACAACATACACTGTTGGTGATAATCAGCATCAACATGATTGGCCAGTCATTGTGCTTTTCACCAACTGTCTACCGACTAAAAATAGACATGACGCCCTCCGCAAGCATGCTTCAGACTGTGCCATGACTTTTCAGAGAAAGACAGCGGTTATGTATGTCCCATGAATGACAAAGTATAATGCATGATTCGCAAGGTGGTTTACTGCAATTTCATAATGGATAAACTCTTCTTGAACTCCAAGTTGCAAATTTTGCCAATATCAACATATTAAGTCTCTTTTGTTTGTTTTTTCCAGACAGAACTACTGTCCCAAATGACAACGATTTCAAAGCAGTAATATCTACAAGCTCATGAACGGATCTCCTCAGTAAGCAGAACGTGACACTAGGTTTACCATTTTCTTAACACTGGTAAAAAGATTGGTAAAAAGATATTTACGCACCATTATCCAACAATTTCCAAAGAAAGACAAGGGCTGGAAAGCACAGAGAGAGAGAGAGAGAAAGAGTGGAAGAGGTGGGAAGGGGGGTGAACTCACCAGGCCTCATGGCTATGTGTGTGGCGGTATTGAAGTGAGCAGGGAGGGGTTGATGAGCAGGAGGGGGCTGACAGAAGGGTGGCAGGAAGGGACCACCACCGTTACACGAACCCAAATCTGAAAAATGACAACAGTAACTTTGTCATTCATGGATTAAAAATTTAAAACAAAATTTCTAAGTACTTAACCAAGCATATGCAGTTGAACACGACATTCCTTCTTAATCTGTGTAAACAAGAAGTGAATGAATGAGAAAAACATCCTAATACAAAGTCCAACTTTGCACCAAATCCTGACAGTGCAAGCTATCAGAGCAGCTTCAAATGATAAACATGCTCAATTTAAAAAAAAAAAAAAAAAAAAAAAACCCTGTTCGCTTTCCATGGTCTTCCAAAGTTCAGACATACCTGAACGTCCTCAGCTCAACCACAGGTGCACGAGTGCATGCATTCACGTTCACACACCACCATACAGATACTCCCAACGCCCATCCACCCACCCCAGCCAATTCCACACAGCAAACCAACAGCCGGGAGACACGACCACACATGGACCAACCACCACAGAAAACAAAGAGTGTGAGCGTTCAGGACAGACAGGTAGAAGAACAAGGCAGACCAACAAATGAGCATGAAAGACAGACGCAGAGAAGGTCCGCTTACTCTGCATGCGCATTTTGAGGTCTTCCGAGGCACTGTCGAGATCCGACACCCCACTGTCTGCGGGACTGGGAGGTAAGGAGGCTGTACATAAACATTTGAGTTCTTTAATGATTACGACACCCACTGTTTAACACTGACACAAACACACACAAGCATGCACGCAAACACATCAATTGTGTACACATGGGTGTGTGAATAACACATGAACACACACAAATTCCATATAATTATGTTTGTATGCGCATGTGTACACACTAACCCTCACATAACAGTACATAAATGCAAGCAAGCACAAACACATTTCCCCTGTGTTAATTTTCATGTACATGTTTTCACAAAACTATTATAAATTCAGTGTTTAAATATTTCTGGAATACTAAGATTGGAGAAAAGAAACACGACACTTTTTCAATCACCCTTTCCTCATACTTGCTGAAAATAGTTATTACTTGGTGCTATTCAAGCTCAAAGATACCAAACTGGTAAATGTACCAGCGCCATTCCCAATTAACCAAACCTAACTTGCCCAATGAAAATAGCATCCGATGCTTGCTTGCAAATAAATCAAAAACAGAAAGGGGAAACTGAGGAGCGACAGATAGGATGCAAAAAAAAAGCTCAAGGTAGGCAAAAGGCCAGCAAAATAGGACAGCATTGGGGAACAAAACTGGACAGTCAAAAGCGAAAAGAAAAAGACGAAAGGAACAAAATGGGGCAGGCAAAAGGAAAAAGAAAAAGACAAGGTGTGGGAAGAAGGCAACAGAACAGCATGGGAACAAAGAAACAAAGAGCGGGGAGGAGGAGGAGGGCACAAAAGCGAGGGAACCTCCGATTCAGATCAGACAGCAATGTGCACTTGGATCAACTCCATGGAACAGGAGAGTGGTACAAGCACACTGAACCGAGCTCTCTCATGGTGGACTCTGAGCAAAGGCAGTGGTTCATGCGAAGCCCTCGATTTAAAGAAGAAAAAAAAAAGGAAAAAAAAAGAGTCACTTGAACCTCAGTGAGAAGAAAAGAAGGCTATTTTTGGGGGGAGGGGGTCTCTATTTCCCTGGGCCGAACCAGAGATCATTTCCACAGAGACCAGAGCCCAGGCAGATGCGGAAGGCCACAAAGTATGAGTCAACAGGGGCACAGGTGTGGAAAGGGAAGAGTCAACAGGGAATTCAAGCGACAGGTTTGGGATTTGTGGGGACATGAACTTGGCGTCCAGTCCAGTGCACAACCTTTTGTCTTCCCGAAGCGAACTTGAAACAGTTTCCTCCTCTACCTCCATTCATCCGAGGATGCTCACCCTTGGGTTTGTGACGACAAGAATTCACGGCCCCTTCAAAAATGCCGCCACTTATCCCTCGTCTTTGTAATTTCACTTCTTAACAGATCCTGTGACTGACATCGTTTATTCCTCTTCCTCATGACATGCAGTGCTCCAGATCCATTTCTGAGCTGTATTCAAACCCCTTTCTGGAAAATTAGATTCATGGCTCAAGGAAAAAAGACAGCTAAAGTCTTGCAAGTCTGATGGAGATAGGGCAAGTTTGATCAAACTGCATATTTTCACAACCAGTTAGCAGCTTGTGAAGACACCTCTGAAAAATAATATACATATTTTGTACCTTTTCTGTGGTGTTCCTGTATGTCCTTTTTAGCTCCAAATGGGACTATCAACCCTCTTCCTCTTTTAGACACGATCTAAAACATTGCAGATGTATAACAATCGCTGTTTTCGACCTACTGTTACTTCATTGTTCTCTTCCCCCTCCCCCACCCTCCCCCACATAATCTAAAACACAGTAGATGTATAGCGATCACTGTGTGTAACCTATTGTGAAGTCTGATTACCCAACTGCTATAAAATTCACTATGTAATCGACATTCCTCAATACAAACCCATTGCATTCAACCTACTGTCGTCATTTGTTTTCTTTTTCACTATTCCGTCTCCTTTTCAAAACATTTACCTTCATAAAATCTTCTTTAAGGCGTGAGGCCCAAACGTGCTAATCATTACAATCAACATTCCTCCACCCCCCACCCCACCCTATTGCTTCCCTTTCTTGCCTTAGGCGATATCTTTTTGTAATCCACCAGGAAACTCAAGGGGAGGAAAACAAAGCATCTTCATGCTGAAACTAAAACTTCCACAACCAGAGGGTGACAAAGGAAAAAACAAACAATCTAAAACTAAAAAAAAAAAAAAAAACACCCCAGCCTACAATGTTTCCTTCCTCTCCCAACAGTTTGTTTTCCCCTCAAGATCATCCTTCATACGCAGCGGAGAACCTTCAACCCCAAAGCCCCAGTGACAGCATGCACTTCAAGCGTGTGTGTCTCGAACAGGGAAAATCCGGCTGCACTCCACGATGTGAACCAGGACAATTATACAGCCGCTCTTGACACTGGGCTAATCTATCATCACCATCTCTGGTTTTCCCGTCCTTGTAGGTGACCTAAAAGTGGGTGGAAGGGAGAGAGAAGGGAGAAAAATAGGGAGAGGGGAGAGAGGTGAAGGGTGGGCACAGGAGAATTCTACGAAAGGATAAAGAATACAAGGGGATTTGTTGTGACTAGGAAAACAGCACATTTCAAATCCGCGCAGTCAGAGAGTGAAACTTTTTTCCCCAACCTAAATTCTAAGAATTAGTTTTCTGGCTAGAGTTCAGAAAAGTTTAATTATGCACCATAACTATGACATGTAGGAGCAAAAAAACAGATCTGCTTAAACAAGCTGTTACCTCTCGCACCACTCAGTCAGAATAACAACAACAAAAATCCTTATCGTGGAAGTAAAGCCGCAGTTACACCTCCTTGCATGTTCCAAGGCTCTGTGTGTACACAAGTGGGAAGGACGAGATAAACACGTTTAGAGGCATACACTGGTTGACTGGTTTCACCTGAGAACCTTGGACAAAAACTCCCAACCAGGCCGAGGCAGCTTACCTTGGTGACTATTGGTGAAATGGGGTTCGGAGGATGGCAGGAGACTCTGCAGGAATGTGCGGGACTCGGCGCTGGTGGAGGGGCTGTCCATGCTCAGCAAGGCCTCCGCCGCTGCCTGCCTCCCATTATGCTGCTGCTGCTGCTCACAGGCATCCACTGGAACACAGGCAAGCCACCCCCATCAGCAGGCCTTCAACTTAGGCACACACAGGCCCATACAGGCAAGTTCACAACCACACTGATCTGTTGACTTCCCACGCCCCCCCCCCCCCCTCCCCCCCAGCAGGCTTTCAATCTGGGACACACACACACACACAACACACACACACACAACACACGCACGCATGCTCATGCACACACACACACACACACACACACACACACACACACACACACACACACACACACTTATGCACAATCACACCGATTCACATGTCCCACCACAGTGAGTTTTCAACCAAGAACACACTCACATGCACTCATACGCACGCACTCTCTCTCTTTCTCTCTCGCTTGTGCACTTGATTTGAAGACATCCATTAAAACATATTTGACAGGCAGTGTAATGTGCTTTTGTACTCGGCAAACAATTACGGTCTACACAATCAAATATGTATACTTGCATTCCCCTTGGTCTGACTCTCAAATTCTAGAAGTGTGCACACAAAAATCAAATAATGTGTGTGTGTGTGTGTGTGTGTGTGTGTGTGTGTGTGTGTGTGTGTGTGTGTGTGTGTGTGTGCATGCGTGGTGCGCACGCATGTGCACATGTGCATATGTGTGAGTGTGTGTGTGTGTGTGTGTGTTCTGTGTACAAGTGTGTATGCACATGCATGTGCACAGTCTATTTAGAAGTGTGTGTGTATACCTGAGAGTGTGCACAGATATGTGTGTGTGTGTGTGTGTGTGTGTGTGTGTGTGTGTGTGTGTTTGTGTGTGTGTGTGTGTGTGTGTGTGTTCACAAGTTCCACCAACTGTGTCAGTCACTGTACATGTACAAAGTGTATGGTCGGGCAGACAGCCAAACCAACATGTCCTGCTAGTCACAGGCCCAGCCAAGCAGTTAAAGGTCTTTTCTGTCTGACTACAAGGAAGTAAGCAGCAAACTGGTTGAACCACTCCCTCTCTCTCCCCTATTCCTAGCAATCCTATCACACACAGCCCACTGGGCCCAATGTGTGAATCTCTTGGGCTCGAAAATCTGTTTGTTTAAACTCATGTTTTGAAAACCTCTGGCCAGTTACACTACAGCCTATTCTTTTGTAATTCACTCACACAACTTAATTTGTCTTTTCTGCTACTTTTCATTTTGTAAAACTTGCTTCTTTACGTTAGCTTTCCTTTAGTCTTATATTCTTTTACATTCAATTGTTTTCTGCTTAACTTTCTATGTTTTACATTTAAAACTTGATGTTTTCATTCAATTTTCTTTTCTTTTACATATGAAACTCAATCCTTTTCTGGAACTTCTCTTACCATTTATATCTCAAACTTAATTTTTTAACTTTCCTTTCATCTCATATTTTAAAGTTCAATCTCTTTTCTGCTTCTCTTTGTGTTTAATATCATTCAAAATTCAATCCTTTCTTGTGACCTCTAAAACTCAATCCCTTTTTAATACCTGTCATTTTTGTTTTATATTTTAAACCCAATCCTTTTCTGTTACGTTTCACCTCGACTAATATTAAAATAAAAAAAAAAAAAAAAAAACCTTTTCCGTTATCCTTTTCATCTTATATTCAAAACTCCATCCTTTTCTGTTCTTCTTTCTTATATTACCTGGGAAACTCAATCCTCGTCTGTTACATTCCTTTTTGTTACAAGTTTAAAACTCAAATCTTTTTCCCCCGCCCCTCTTATATTCAAAACTCCATCCTTTGCAGTTGCCTTGGTTTCAATTTTATATTTCGAAACTGACTCTTTGAAATACTTCCCCAAGCCTTGCTAGGCTAGGCTCCGGTAAATTTTGTTCCTTTTTATTCATGCGACAGTGACGAAAATAAATCTCGCATTATCAGGGTGGGGAAAAACAATTCTCTTTCTGGGGCATGTTGCCCCATGCTCTGTGCACACGATACCTGATACACAGGACGTCCTCAGGCAGGCCTGACCCCGACACTTGTCATGTTATCACCGGGATTCCTATAAATAGAGGTTATACCATGCACACATACGCGCTAATAAAGGGCCAATCTTGCATTTCAGAAGCATTGATTCCTTTCTCTTTATACCATTTTTGGTCCCCACCCCTCCTGCCTTCCAATTTTTTTTTCTTTGTTCTTCCTTTCGTTGTCTCTACCCTCCCCCTTCTGTTCCGCACCCTTATAATCTGTTCTCTCTACCAGGCCCTCGTCGTCCTCTCACACATTCACACTGATCAATCTTAACACTCTCTGTCTCTGCATTCACATACATGTGTCTCTTTCTCCACTTTGGACAGGCACTCATCTTTTTCCAAATTAATTTCTAAATGCACAATTCATCTGTCCATCTTCTGTATTCTGCATAAGAATGGGGGCAGTTCTATGGTGTGTAGAATATGGCATGTTTCCACAAGGGATCTTAGTACCTGCTAGGCATTACACACACTGAGACAAAAAGGCAGACAGCTGAGCAGTAACCACACACACACACACACACACACACACACAGAGTGACACTACAGTCACACACACACACACACACACACACCTCTATCTGTCAATACTTTTCCTTCTGAAGTTCAAAATTCCTTAACCAGGGGAAAAAATCCAACTGCAAAACCAAAACAACAGGATAGCCTGAAGGGAATTGCCCCTGAACGACTGGAGAGAGAGTCCACTGAAAAAAAACAACAAAAAAAAAAACAAAAAAAAACACAACTTCGTTCTAACTTTCCCTTTGAAACACACGATGAACGCATGCGTGTGAATGGCCGTTTAAATGCGTGACAAATCCGCTGTTGTGTTCTATAAATAAAGTATCGCCCATGTCTACATACATATGCAGCCCGACGCCTGTGTGTTGCCCGTGAGACAAGGACCCCGAGTGACACCGCCACTTGGTGTTGCTGGTTGAAAACAGTGCCTTCAGTGTGCGTAACCCGACACTACGGGGCGATTAGGAAATGCAATCCGCTCCCGTTCTATTTCCCCTTCCTTATCTGACCTCATTTTTTTCCTCTCTCTCTCCCCCCTCTGCCCGAGGTGTCAACCTCGCGAGGCCCTTTCCGGGTTTGGAGGACCCTGGGCTACACGGTATTTTAATTCCGGGTTTGGTTGGGGAAGAATGACTGAATACTTTTGTTCTCCGTTTTTCATTTGTTTGTTTGAACTTTCTTTTCCTTAATTACTCCATTAAATGTTTAATGATCGCCGTGCGCTTGTTTGAAAAGTTTCCATTCTCGAATCCTCCCCCCACCCCCTTTCAACAAGCGTTCACAAACAAAATTATACATATATATAGTCTGTACCCAACCGCTATGATAATGAGGGGGCGGAGGAGGTAGATATGTGTGTGTGGTGGGTGGAAGGAGGAGGTTGATATGTGAGAGAGAGAGAGAGAGAGAGAGAGAGAGAGAGAGAGAGAGAGAGAGGGTCTTGTTTTCTAATTAAAGGAATGCGACAGACGTTGTCTAGCCCCCCGATCTGAAATGTACTAGCTCATTGCATGTGACCCCACACACCTGCGAAAACTGTGCGCGCCCTGGAGCAAAGAGAAAGAAAGCAAGCACGCCCGACTCTAACAGTGGGCCTCTATGAGATGCTGTAACAGTGCACGTCTTGAAACAAGCCCCGTGTCAACATCCACGGAAACCCGGGTTCAACATACGTACATGCCTTGCTAACCGGATCTCAGAATTCAGCGAAAGACAACACAGGCTGCAAAGCAAGAAGAGGGACGAGGAGAGGAGGGGAGTGGGGGGGTTGAAGCTGTCGGAACGGGTGAGGGGGGGGGGGGGGGGGGGCGAAGAGGCGCGACGCAACGAGTGAAAGAATGGTGAAAACTGGGCCGCGACAAACACGTCTGTTAATCCATCTTGCTGGAAGCCTTCTCAGCGTCAGACTTTGCACCGCGGTTTCTAAGTGACGTCTGGCATAACTGACTGGAATTTACTCATCAGTAACCGGGAGTTCACGGCGACTCCGTGGAGAGGCGGGGAGGGCAGCTGTTCAATCGAAACTGTCCACTAGCCAGCTGTCTTTGTGCATGTGCAGTTGGCACACCCAGTGCGGCGGCCATCCATCCATCCATCGCCCGGGCCGTATCATTACCCACATTCGCCGGGATCGGAAATAACCGCCGTGGGAGCCCTGCCCCGTTTTCCGCCACGTCGAATAACGTTGCGCATTGTCTCTACTCATCATCCAGCCACCATTGGCGACAACGACCAAAGCGCCCTCTTCCTTCCGGCAAAGCAGACGACAATCGCTCTCTCGCGTCATAAAACAACGTCAACGGACGTGACACAGACGAGTTGTCATGGAGACGCACGCCACGGGCTCCCAAATCCCCCGGCAGCGGCCGCAACAGACAACAAGATAAAGATTTTTTTTTTTTCCTCCCCACATCGGTCCATGGTCAGTGTACTCGATGTCCACTATTCTGGGCTGGGAGCCACTTGAAGAGGTCCTGTTGGCAGGAAGCCGTTTCCCTTCCGCCTGTCTCAAAGTGAGCACCAACTCGACCAAACCAAGACACTTATTAGCTGAACTGTGACGCAGAAAGTGTCGTGCGACTTTTTCGTCCAGCATGTCTTGAACTAAGCGCGTGGACCCCTCCACCCCCCCACCCCCCTCCCCTTGTTGTTGTTGATGGTAGTGGTCGTTTCTTTCTTTCTTTGTTTATTAAGCATTCACTCGTTCATTTTCTAACAAATGCTATTTGTGTTTATTATCTTTGTTAACTGTTCCTTCATTAATATTATTAATCCATCAATGCAAGTTACGAAAATAATCCATTTCCCTGATTGAGAGAGAGAAAGAGAGAGAGTGGGGGGGGGGGGGGGGTTGAAAGTGAGACCAAAGCGAGGTTTCATAACGAGGTTACATTATCCATCGCTATCTCTCAAAACTTCAATACAACGCGTTCACAGCATTCGAAGCGGGCCATCCGCTTAACTTCCCATTTTGAGTAATAAACTTTTAAACATGACGCAACACAGCTACAGTGCGTGGTCAATTAATTATGTCAGGCAATGTATGTTGCTGTACTGACATACAACACGAAACCGATTCCTGCATTCGAGATGTCGCCGTCAGATGATCTAGATCTACATATTCACGTCATCTCTCTCTCTCCTCTCTCTCTCTCTCTCTCTACACACACACACACACACACACACACGCACAC
>CM065720.1:63617246-63647246 GCA_033310375.1 Conus canariensis | reverse complement strand
CCAAGACGATGAAAACGAAGAACGAACAATCACTCATCTCCTCAAAATGGGCGCAAAATTGATGTGGAAATGGATGTGGATATTTGTGGATATATATGTGAGTGTTCGTTCTTCGTTTTCATTGTCTTGAATGTTGTCTGTCTTGCCTGACGAAGACCAAAGAGATCAAAACGCGCGTCGTGTTTTGCTTTTTAATTTGTTCGTCTCTTTCTTTCGGCGGAACAGTCATTTTTCTTCAATGATCAGCATTTAATGAAAGACATAAACTCAAACTTCCGTTCCTAAAACTTCTTCGAAAGTCTGAACCACTAACCTAGAATGTGAACTATGTTATGTACGTGCGTGCTTATGCATGTGTATCGGGGCAGCGGGTTGGTGGGTTTGCGACGTGTGGTGTGAAGAGAGAGAGACAGAGACAGAAAGTGCAGTGGAGTGCATGCCACATATGTATACGGTGGGAAAAGAGCGCGTTGCACATGTACTCTCTCTCTCTTGTAGTGGCTGTTCGTTCGGATCGAACACGCACGTGTGACTTTTTCTTTTCCCACCATGAACACGAAAGTATCCAGCGCAGAGAGCCGTCGACATTCGAAAGATTAGCCGCTCCCAACTGACCCCAGTGACAATAAGAACGATTATAGATGATAACAACAGCTACATTCGAACGACAACATTCGGCAGCGTGACGCGAACTCTGCACGTTACCACCCCCATCCTTACCCCTTCATTTGCACACCTGGACTTCGAAAGGCCGTCACTTTTGAATGCCAACACCCCGAAAACCACCCCGTGCAATCGGATGCATAACATGTCTCACTGTTTTGCAGGTATGTTGTGCTGCCACTCTTCAACTCCAGTGCTGTCACTGCCCCGCCCACCACAGAGGGATCTGTTAGGGTCGTCATCACATGCTGACGGACAGACACTGGGACAGACTCTCTCTCTCTCTCTCTCCTCATACAGAGAGAGAGAGAGAGAGAGAGAGAGAGAGAGCGAGAGAGCACATCCAAATCTTTGCCTGTTGGCCTACCCCCCCCCTCCCCCCCCCCTCCTCCACACACACACACACACTCACACACACAGGTATTTACGAAGGTTAACATATAAGCTAATCTACTGACATCCATCACAAGGCTGTAATAAAGGCGCCACACGTTTCGCTTAGCTCTTCATCTCCACTTTCAAACACACACACACACACACACACACACACCACACACACACACACAGTGACACACACACACACGCGCGCGCGCGCGCGCGCGCGCATAGATATAACGGTGCTGAAAAAAGACGTACAAAAAACAACAGACATTGCGTGATAGGCAACTGGCGTCCACTGTGCAGAGCGTTAACATTCATTTTCACCATCTTGTCGCAGAACTTATTTATTTAAAAAAAAAAAAAAAAAAAAAAAAAGTCCCTAACCGGGCTCAGGAGAAAAAAAAAAAGTGTAAAGAATTTCAGGGTCACGACATCAAGAATTCCTCGACGAAAGCGCCTAACACTCTCCACGCGTTTCTAGATGCAGCCAGACGACCCACCAACTCCCCCTCCGCACTCGGCAACGTTTCGCTGAACATCATAGAATGCAGGAGAACGAACAGTGAAATAAGACACGGCCACATTCTGGGGAATAGTTTAAACACCCACAAACCCGTTTGAAAATAAACAAACAAACAAGCAAGCAAGCAAGCCACTGGGCGTGAATGGCGCCGGCTTTATGGGTGTTACCAGGTCCCCCCCAAAAAAACACTTCTTCACCCCCCCCCCCCCCCCCTCCCTCCCTCCTTTGAAGATCGTCTGGGGAACAGCAGAAGGCGACTCCCGAGAACTCTCTCTACCAAATATACGGAAGTTTACAGGCTTCCGTGAATCACTCTGCCCCCGACATACTTCACAGATATGGAAAAAACAAACCAACCAACAAAGACGATGTTTAGACGGCCCTGTTACTACTTCAGTGTCCTTCCGTTTTAAACCCACCTCATCTTCCACACAAACAAGATCATTTTGTCTTTAAGGGCTTGAGGTTAACAGTTTTTTGTTTTGTTTTGTTTTGTTTTTCAAATTCTATTCAGCCACTGTTGTATTCCCCACGCCCCCAAAAGATAAAAATGTTCTGTTATGGATAGACAAGCCGTCGGATTTTTTTTTTTACTGTCCTAATCTTTCATCGGAAACGAAGAAGGCGCCTGGGTATGTAAGATGGAGGTTCTTATCGAGTTGAAATAGTAGCAAGTCTCGAGCTTTTGTTTGTTTGTTCGTTAGTTTTTCTTCTTTTTATGTCTTCTTTTGTTGTTGTTGTTGTTTTTAATGTTTATGGAAGATGTTTATTTTTTGTCTGACGTCTGAATTTACTATTTCTTATTTACTTTTCAACTTCGGTTAAAAACAAACATTGCCGAAATGCTTCACAGACTCGAATAATGTGCCCAACCTCCGATGACTCGACAACCATGAGCATGATGAAGCGACGCCCTAGGTCACTTCCGGTATTAATAATGGCGATTGTTTGCGTGCCTATTATGACTGACAGTAGCTAACAAATCTAGAATTTACCACACAACGCGTATCCCAAATTAAAAAAAAAAAAAAAAGAAAAGACTGGAGACCTCTCTCTCTCTTTCTCTCTCTCTCTCTGACAGGTACACATTCGAACTAGGCCTCCTTGATTGTTTCTTGAGTAAGTCGATCATGTGTATGCCCAAATCGCCCTGTTCCAGGCGCAAGCAACCTCACAACTGTACAAAGCTGCTTATAACACCATCACACATTACAATGATTCCACACCACACACACACACACACACACACACACACACACACACAACACACCAAAGCTGTCGCACGTAACCAACAAAACATTTCATAAAACTACTACTGTACGTAATAACATGCCCTTCTAACACAATCCCACAACATTCACAACGCAACAAACGGAATCCACGGAAAAAAATACAAGCGACCGCACAAGTCCACAGAAACAACATGCAACAAGAAACAACATACAGTCCACACAATCACATTGCAAACAACACAATCCACGAAAACCCACTCACATGCAACAACTACCTCACGCAACGACACATTCCGCAACTCCCACGTATGTATGCAAATCATAACATCCATGTGTAATGACACTCCCCCCCCTCCCCCAGGCCGGCCAACCTCCACCACCCTCTCCTCCTGTCCACACCCACCCCCCTCCGCCCCTCGCCCCCAGACCGGCCAACCTCCACCCCCTCTCCTCCTCCGTCCACCACCACCCCCCTCCGCCCCCCGCCCCCTCAAAAGAAAGGCCATCGCAGAGTAAGGTTAAGAAAGTGTGGGACCGAGGACTGCCTGACTCATGGATATACTGCTGAGCTGGGCACCATCTGTCGCCCCCCCCCCCCCCCCCCCCCCCCCTTGACATACAGGTTTATTGACGTCACAGCACCGAGGTATGACAGCCTGCTTCCGCAAACGGGGGTGGGGGTGGGGGTGGGCTGCATGCAGGTATGGATAATATCAAGCCAATGGAAAGGAGGAGGAGGGGAGCGGACCTCCGGCGGGGCGACAGATTAACAATTAACACTTGCAACATGCGCTTTTTGATTAACGACTCTTTGGCGCCCGGGCTGAGCCCAAGCGCAGAAGTCAACAAAAGTGGCACATATCACGAGCACGCATGTGTGTGTGTGTGTGTGTGTGAGACTGAGGCTGTGATTTAGTTTGCAAGAGGAAATCAAGCAATACACGGACACTTGTTTTCGTTTTTTTTTTTTTTTTTTTTCCTGGCGGGTCTGAGCAAGAACCAAGTCTCATAAAACACAAATGAACATAGCTCACATCGGTTGCTAAGTTGTTGTTGTTTAGTGGGTGAATACTCCAAAAGTAATCTATGTAATTGTGTCCCTAAATGCCACAATCACGTCCCCTCATCTTTTTTTTCTTTCCTACTCATTTTACATTTAGGGATAATTTCGCTGGTTGGGATAGACGTCGGTGCAGGATGACTGCTTACATTGGACGAAGTGGCGTTGTGGGGTGGACGGGGGACACATACGAACGCACAAAACATGCGGCTTTCGTATCTATGCATTCACACACACACACACACACACACACACACACACACACAACACACACTTTTTCTCTCTCTCTCCCCCTCACACACACACACACACACACACACGGGACGGGAGACATAACTTAAAACGATGCTTGCCGACAAACAGCATACACACAGACGCTGGAAAGCACTTTTTCACCACCACCACCCCTCTCCCTCCCCCCTCTCTCCCCCATCTCTCTCTCTCTCCCCTCTACCTCCCTCCCCCCCCCCCCCTCCCCCCGGCCAAAAGAGCAACCGGGTCCGCTCAACACCGAGGGTGACCTAAATGCCGACGGAAGTCATCAGACGGCAAAGGCGGAAAACATCCTCAAACACCAGGAAGCGCTGACGTCAGAGCACGCGATCAATACACCCAACTCCGTGCCGAGCGGGACGGCAACAAGGTAGCCTAGTCATATCTATCTCGTCTGCCTCTTGTGCGTACCCCCCCCCCCCCCCCCCCCCCCCCGAGTCTCGGTCCACTAAAACCAGCGAACCCGTCTGGTATCGACCTCACCCTCTCTCCATCCCACCCACCCCCCTCCTCCAACCCTCCCCCTTCACCCCCCCCACACCACCTCCCTCCCGGGCTTACTGTGACAGACAAGGTATCATAAAGCCTGCCCTGTCAATCTTGTCTGCTATCGAACTCGGCTGGCGATGAGGGAGGAAAGCAAAGTAGCCAAGCGGTGATAGTGGGGCGACTTCGCAGTCGTAAGTCATCGGGGGTTAAGAACTGGACGAAGAAAAAAAAAAACGAACAAACAAACAAAAATTCGTGTTCGATGATAAGCCTTGTGTATCCCTCTCCCCCCCCCCCCCCCCCCCCCCCCCCAGCCGCCCCTCTGTCTCTCTCTGTCTCTCTCTCTCTCTGTCTCTCTCTCTCCTGGAGATCCTTTCCGTCAAAATCTAGACTGATTTAGGTCAGCGTTCCCTTGACATTTGAGAGTATTTTCAATAGTTTCTGGCATCGATTTCGTCTCATTCTTGAGATGGAAATCGGTCATATACTACTACATAAAATACATGATTATTCTGTGTGTGTGCGTGTGTGTGTGTTTGTGCGTGCGTGCGTGTGTGCATGCGTGTGTGTGTGTGTGTGTGTGTGTGTGTGTGTGTGTGTGTGTGTGTGTGTGCGCGAAGTTTTGTGAAAATTATCACAGAATTTGGGAACGTGTGCTTGTGCTTACAAGATGTGCATGCGATGCGTGTCTGAAAATACTGCCAGTTGTAATGGAAGTATTAAGCTACATGCATCACCGACAACCAGGAACTTGCGTTTCATTCGCCACAGCAAGCACTTTTCCTCAAACACTCCCCCGTTCTGCTCTGAAAACGAAACCTGTGGCAATTCCGATTCTGCCCCACGCTGCTCGTTGCTCCCAACTGAAACTGCATTACAGGGTAAAACGCTTGTTTCTCTGAATCATCTCTGTTTTAAGTGTTTAGATGGAGCCTGTTCATTCTGACTTAAACTAGCCTTCCTTCACAGTGAAATCTGATGCGCGATGTCGAAGATATTTCCACGATCAACTCTCTTAAAAAATAAAAAAATAAATAAAATAAAAATTGATAAAACAGATTAAAAAAAAATATGACAGAAAAGAAAGAAAAAATTAAGGAGCAGCTACGATAACTGTCAGTCTTAATCGGGACATAAATTCAGCACTGACCAAACAAGAAAGAAAGAACAAAGAAAAAAATGTTCCAGAGAGAGAGAGAGAGAGAGAGAGAGAGAGAAGGAGGCAGTCTTAACCAGGAAATAAATTCAGCACTGACAAAGAAAAGAAAAAAAATATTCCAGTTTAAAAAAAAAAAAACAGCAACAGGTGTTTAAAGGGAGGAAGTCTTACCTGAGCTGTACATCATGACCTGACAAAGTGGAAAAAAAATGTTCCAGAAGGACAGAGACAGGTCTTCAGAGGGAAGGGAGAGGTAGACCATAGAGTCAGCAAAGGGAAAGTCACCAGAGCAAGTCTTCATAGGGAAGGGTCTCAATTAAAAGGTAAAAATCTAAATCTTAATCTAGTAAGGTAACGTAATGTTGCTTATAAATAGCCCAGCCAACCGCAGAGGACCATATCAGGGCTGTCACCACGTTTAAGTCAACTCACAAGCCATTCATTAACACAACCCTTTAAACAAATTTAATCTTGAATCGAACAAGAAAAAAACATTTTAAACTCCTCCATGGAAAAGGTGTTTCAACAGAGAAAATCTAGTGTAAAAAAAAAAAAAAAAGGGGGGGGGGAGAGGTGTGGGGGGGGGGGGGGGGGGGCATTCAACAAGCGTTCAATGGAAAGGTGTCTCAATGTCTTAGAGATAAAATCTGATGTCAACGAAGCAAAAAAAGAAGGAAAAAAAAATCCACATGAACAAGCTTTCGGAGGGGAGTCTCAGGTGAGAGAGGCAAAATCCAGCATCAACGAAGGAGGCAACATGTTTCAGAAGGAACAGGCCTTTCATGGGAAGGAGAATTGCTGGGCGGTGATGCATCACTGACCTGCCCTACATCTCCACGCTGTGGGAAAACGTCATTGCCAGCCAGCCCCCACATTGTCACAGTTTGATAAGGCACTGCACTGCACACAGGTAACTCAGGTGTCCAATACCGCCACCACGCTGCTGTTCCCATGAGGGCAATATACACTTTTATGAGTGTATAATTATGGTTTATGTGTACATTTTTACGAGCGCCCTGTGCTTGAGAAGTGGTGCGTTCTTTTGTGGGATTCGGTGCGTGAAAGTGTGCATGAGCGTAAATGCTGACGTGCGTGTATTCTACGTGTGATGTAATTAGTCTGTGTGTGAAGAACACAAAGACATGATGTGATGTGGTGTGGTGTGGTGTGGTGTGGTATGGTGTGTGTGTGTTGCATATATGTGTGTGCGCGTGCGCGTGCGTGCGTGCATGTGTGTGTGTGTGGAACTACCTCAACTAACTGCATTTTTAAAACTTGAACAGGTACTTTTTTCATTGCAATAACAATCACATACAGTATGTTGCTTAAAGTGTCACCAAATTTCCAAATAGCACAAAAATGTAACCAACTGCAGAACAAAATCTTTAACAGTGAAAGAAATACAGTTATATTCTGGCTATTTTCACTCAAAATTTGGAGGGGAGGGAGAAAGGGGGGGGGGGGGGGGGGGGGAAGAGAGAGAGAGCGAGCAGGCATGGGCATAAGTCTAAGGGACACAACTCTTGCTTTCACTTCTTAGAGATTGTATCCAATGAGTTACATCCCCTTAAAACTACTCCGTCTGCTCGAGGACACTACAAGGGAAGCTACTAATGTCCTTCACCAACTGTAATGGTTGACTCGCACTTCACAATCGATGATAGGGGCTCTTCCAGGGTATACTAATGTACATGGGAATTTCAGTGAATGTCAATCAGAAAATAAAATTACAGATATTGCTGGATTTTCTTTTCTTTTTTTTTTTTTTCTCCATGAATGGCCACTTGGCCACAGCCACTACAGAGGTATCATTCAAAATCATAACATTTTAGCCCACCAGTGGATCAGTTTGTTCAGTTCAAAAACGGAGAGCGCGAGGGAGGGAGGGTGAGACAGGCGTGTGTGTGTGTGTGTATGAGTGTGTGTATGTGTGTGTGCGTGTGCATGCGGTTATGATGCAACATTTTCTGTTTTCAATTAGTCTCTTTCAACTTTATATAACAGCGGAAAAGAAATGAGACCAGTGTGTGTGTGTGTGTTTATGCTTTTTCATTTTGTCTCTTTCAACATTGTAAAACAGTGGAAAGGAAATGAGAACAGTGTGTGTGTGTGTGTGTGTGTGTGTGTGTGTGTGTGTGTTGTGTGTGTGTGTGTTTATGATGCAACATTTTTTTTTTCATTTTAGTCTTTCAACTTTGTAAAACAGTGGAAAGGAAATGAGAACAGTGTGTGTGTGTTTATGATGCAACATTTTTTTTTTTCATTTTAGTCTCTTTCAACTTTGTAAAAGAGCGGAAAGGAAATGAGAACAGAGGTAGGACATGGGCTTTCAAACCGTCTTTAAAAAAAAAAAAAAAGAAGAAAAACTGTCGAGCTTGTGGGGAGGAGAAGGAGGGAGAAGGAGGGAGGAGGAGGGGTGGGTGGGTGGGTGGGTGGGAGTATGCATTTAACGGGGCTGTTAAGTTTCATTAAACATATCAAGTCAGACCAGAGACATCCAGCCCAGATCCTTTTAGTCTATTATCATGTTTCTCCATCCTTGACTCCATGGACATTTGAGCAAAACGAGTCCTGTCATTGTGGTCAAGGGGCCTTCGGCCTTATCATGTCACCTACACATTCAACAGAAACAGGGTCAAAGCTGGTTGTATGGAACTGGAAGTCAGTTGTGCCCAAACCCCGTCATAGTAATTATGTTAAAACCACGCTGATTACTGTTGCAAAGTGCACTGAGAGTCCGCTGTAGTACCTTTAACAAAAATGGTACACGTTTTCAACCCTGCTGGAAGTCTGTTATGATGTATTATAACAAAAGTGATCACTTTTAACCATGTTCAAAGCCTGTCATGGTATTTAAAGCTAAGTAGCAAGAGTGGTACACACTTTCAACTGTGCCAGAAGCCTATTATGCTTCTTATTACGAAAGTGATTAATTTGAACAGCGTGATGCCCTATGTCTAACAATTTAAAAAAGAAAGGAGGTTTTGTTTTGTTTTGTTTGTTTTTAAACCCAACTTCCTCACCCTCATCAGTTTTTCGCAACTGACTTGAACTGTACATAACAGGTGGGATCTCTTCAACTGAGAAACGGATGAGGCAGAATTTCAGTTAACATGAATGCACTGATTGGTCTGCACAGCATTACTTTTGGCTGACCTGAAATTTGATTAACCTAAAATTCGACTAACCTGAAAAAAAAGTTTCAATCCCTTTTATTCTGGGTGCAGCGTATTCCAAAGCTAAAATGTCTGATGTTAACACAGTGGCGGTAAAACTCAAACACCTGATGTGAAATGATCAGTTCACTGGCCATGGATCTGGCTTAACCTCATCACATCCACTGACCAGGCATTACATTCCTGGCATCTCAAATCATGCCAGGGTAATGGTTAAGCAGGATCGCTAGATGCTGAATGAATTCATCTTGGAAATGAAAAATATCCTATCTGTGCTTTAAATCTTGCATTTCTGCAGGTTGGTTCCCTCCCTCACTCTTTGCACTGTACCTCTGATGGCGACCTAAGAGCTAGTCCTCCAGACAAGAAAATCCAAAATAAAACTGTGAGCTGCCTACACTTACAGCACGAAAACAATCCAACGCAACTACTGCCCAAGCTCTGTAAAAACATCCCTTACATCGAGAAAACAAAAACAGACTGACAGACAGGGTGGGGTTTGTAGTACCACAGCCAATGCTGAATCAGTGTATCAACTGTACTCTCACGTTCCCGCCTTGGACAACTAATCATCAACACACACTGATTAGGAACAAGACACTGCTGAAAGCAACCATCTACCTGCTGTGCTATCAAGCAGATGGCTGGCTTCCCATCGGGGGCCACTGATAGCGATGGCATAAAGTCGTATGGGGGTAACACTGAATCTGGTACATGTGTGTACCAGGGTGCCCACAATGTCCTAGCCAACACCAGTGATGCTGCCAGGGACATGACATTGACCTTACCTTTACTGCCGCTTTATCACCAGATGTTATAACACTCCCTTTCTCCTCTCCCTAACACGCAAACTTGAGCTGTCGGGATTACACCATGGCTTATCATACACTAATCTGCACACACTCACACACACAAAATGATACTCATTTATCTCTAAAATGCGACAGATTTTTTCCTTTAGTGTTAATTTATGAATTTGTGATATACCCTACAACTTCGATCTACAACAGTTGGACCTGTCAACAACGACCTCCACAAGTCCTTTGTAAGATTTGGTCTTTGGTGGGAAGCATATTTTCTTCTTTTTTCCTTTAATACAAACAAATTCATGTTTCGATGTAAAAACAAAAGAAATATAAAAGCCTATCATACTTTAACAGTAAGTGAAGTATGCACTGTCCACATAAACACTTAAATTGTTAAGAGAGGAACAGACCTGATGTCAACAAAGACATACATAAATGTAACCATTTTAAGCTGTGTTTATATTTGAAAATTTTTCATCCCCAATTTGGCCTGCAACAAAGTGGTATTTGGTACCCAACAGTGGTCAGAATTATGGACATTATGGTGATAAGCATAAATCACTTCATCAAACCACTGTGCTACCATGGATCTCATCGGTAGCAAGCGAAGGTGGTTTGAGGGGCGTTGCACAAGCATGAAGCCAGCCAGCGCTTGCCCAGCCTTCTTGTAGCACGTTGTGTGTGTAGACACTGGCTCTGTGAGGCCAGACCCTACTGATGCATCTCACCATCTCTCTCTCTCTCTCACACACACACACACATACACACGCATACACAAGTGTGATGCAAACACATACATACACACACAAACTGTAACGCAAACACACACACACACAAAGTGTGAAACACACACATACACAGACACACAAACTGACGTACACACTAATAATAAGATCAAACTTAATCCTCTAGACTTTTTGAACCAGGTAAAGCACAAAAACAACATCGAAAAAATATATGCACAGCATGGAAATGTGATACACAGAGTTTTGCAAAAAGTGGTATCATTTCAGAATCTTGTGCAATGTAAACAGATTAAACTAAGGATTTCTAGAAATGTCTGTACCTTCTAATATCTTTTCCTCAGATTGCTGTACATACATGAATTTGACTGGATTACTGTAATGGCTCAATGTGTCGAGATGTATTGTAGCTTTAGTTAATGCATGGATTGCTTTTGCTTTATTTTTCTTGATCATGGAATGTATTTGTGTTTTATTGTGGAAATAAAAAGTGATCTACACACACACACACACACACACACACACACACACACACACACACACACACACACACACACATGTGCATACGCATGACTGCATGGAAAATGGTGTTCGCTTAGGAAACAGCACCTGTTAATTACTGCCTCTTCTCTTCATCCCAGGTTATTGTTTTATGTGCCAGCACACTAAAAGAAGAAAAAAAAATCATAATGTATAAGAATCCGTTTTTCATCCCTGTTTACACACACACACAAACACACACACACATATGCATGAACATATACACACAAGCACACATGCACAAGCACACACACACACACACACACATTCATACATTGACTCAGCTGTTCAAATGACCATTGCATTGTTACAATGTATAATAAGTCTACACTGTTAGCTTAAAAATGGCCAGCGGCAGCTCTCAAAGGCTGCTTGCAGAGGAAAACAAGTATGCAATGATTGTAGCTGGATCCCATTTCACATGACTATGCAAATGTAAGAGTCTACATTACCTGCTAACACCTATTACCCAAGACGGAGAAACTGGGCTTTGTTTATTTGGCTTTGTACATTCTCATAACAGAACATGGGTTATCTCTAGCAAGACTATATAGGCCACAAATGCGATACTAAATTTAGTTCACAATAAATAATGATGCGGCACCGGCTGGTTTCAAACTGACTATTAGCAGAGTGAGGGGAAAAGTTGGGGGGGGGGGGGGGGGGGGGGGGGGGGAGTAAACTTTGCTGAAAAGTAGAGAAGTGAAAAACAACAGATTTTTCTTTTTTTTTTTTAAACAACAAAACAACACCAACCAACCACCTGGTCTGTACAGACAGGGAGTGAGGGCGTTGACGGGAAAGTGTCGTAGTTCTATCCCATCGTATCACTAACAGTGATCACAATCTTCCCAAATGACCTCGAGCTACGGCCACCCAAACGATATGAATTTATTCCCCTCTAGCAGGGAAAAAGGAGGAGGACCACCAGCCCTGTATAATAGCTTACAAGGACAATCTTTCAATCAGAAGACCAGGGCTTTTTTGTGTGTGTGTATGGCTTCTCCTGCTCCAGCTTTACCGGCCTACATCATACAGCTCATGAAAGACACCACTTAGAACCAGAGGCGATGTTTCAGGGGAGTAAGAAAAAAGAGAGATAAGAAATGCAAGGCAAGTACCGTTGGTGTTTTCATCTCTCTAGGCCTGTACTCTAGTAGTTGAACTCACTGACAGCAAAGATCTGGCTACCTGCATTTCCGTAAGTTCAAGTATATCACATCTCCATATAACAACAGTAGATTTGCAAAATGTGTCAACTCATGATTCAAATGATAATGTAATAATCAATGACTTTTCTTCCTGCATGCTGCGCAGATGTATATACTTACTTTCAGTAGATGATCCAAAACAGATTACTTCACTTACACAGGTCTAAAAACATATATATCTACTCAAAACAGAACAATAGATGCATCTTTATCACAATTTCAAAACATGTGACGGTATCTCTTAACACTTGCTGTGTAATAAACCAATGAGTTCCACATCTGAGTTTTTATCTTCTACTTTTTCCCCCCATAAAGTGAAAATCAAAAGTACATCAATGTTTGGGGTGTTCAGATGTGCCTGATCTACTCCCATGCAAACAGGACGCCACCTCCTAGGCCCCTGCTGAGGACAATAACTACTCAGTACACACTGAACGCACCCCCCCCCCCCCCACCACCACCCCCTCTCCATCAGCACTCCACCTGAACCTGCCAGTTCCAACCGGTCTGGCGTGAACTCACCAAGGCCATGGACATGAAGCAGACGCTGGGAACAGGGTGAGAGAGGCCACAGGATTTGAGACTCTTCTGCAACAGCCATTTTTAACCAGGGGATGGAGGAAGAGAATGGCGCTCCAAAGAGACATTCACCTTGAACAGACACTTAATTATGGCGCTGCATCTGTGTTTTCTTTTACACTGCCTCCCAGTCCCAGTGTCACCCAGACCCAGTAGATCAAAAACCAGACAGTGGTGGTCAGCCAATCTTGGCAACACTCCCCGAGATGCATCCATTAAGTAGACGACACTCAACTGTGTGGTTCCACTCTTCCCAGCTGACCTCACCGGACACTGAACTCTGGGTAAGGAACCAGCTAAGGTTGAAAAATCCTACAAACAAATCTCCCGTATGAGATTCAAGCAGCCTGTATTCCGGTGGCATTAACTATAAAAAGCTGGTATGTATCTTGTCATAGTTTACAATGGATAAATGGGCACAAAAACGTCTCCTAAATGGACAATTGTAAACATTGTGGTCTCGTATTGATACTATATCTATTATTTCATTGCTCTGGTAATGACTGGACAAAGTCAGAATGTGCGCGGTGTGTGTGTGTGTGTGTGTGTGTGTGTGTGTGTGTGTGTGTGTGTGTGTGTGTGTGTGTTTTGTGTGTGTGCGCATGTGTGTGTGTGTCACTCTGTGTGTGTGTGTGTGTGTGTGAGTGTGTGTGTGTGTGTGTCACTGTGTGTGTGTGTGTGTGTGTGTGTGTGTGCGCGGTGTGTGTGTGTGTGTGTGTGTGTGTGTGTGTGTGTGTGTGTGTGTGTGTGTTGTGTGTGTGTGTGTGTGTGTGTGTGCGCGTGCGCATACGTGTGTGTGTGCATGTGCACGAATGTACATGTATGGGACAGGCCTCCATCCTGAAGAAATGAACAATAATCAAAATGTCTGCACCATGAATTTCATGCCCCCTGCTGGCAGTTACTCATGCTCAACAATATAAAATCAATTAATAAAGAAAAACTAACCTCAAGAAGGTAAAGCTAAATATCCAAGCACTTATACTTAATCACTAAAATTTGCACTCAGCTTTGCCTGTGGGGAAAGCAGAATTCGGTCGACTGGCACGATTGCTTCAGAGACCTGAAGTCACAATGATCAAGAGAAACTGATGTGAGGAGTGGGCATGGAAATGGTCAGGCTCACAGTTTTAGCTTGATCTCAGCGTAATGTAGTTCACCTTTTGCTAAACTTCTCACAGCTTCAGCCATCATGCATGCAGAAATGGCATCAGAATGTAGACCTCTACTGGCTCTAGCCATGAATCCACTTTGCATAGTGGGTCATCGGCTGATCAGTGAGTCAAGAGCTCAGATTCAAACAGATTTCATGCCTCAAATCCTCTGACTAAAATCTAGCCTGGGTGCCAGAGAGCACTGAAGCTTCTTGGGAGACTGATCTGTGGTGCACTTTTGACAGTCAGCAAACAAAATTTGACTTAAACGGACTTCTGACATTTGACATTCTGGCGAACAGATGCCAGACGCCACAGACTGTAAATAACGGTATTTCCTGGACTAAAAAAAAAATTGCTACCGGCAAATTCTAAAGTTCTGTGTCAGTCCAATGGTGTGTGTGTGTGTGTGTGTGAGCGTGTGTGTGTGTGTGTGTGTGTGTGTGTGTGTGTGTGTGTGTGTGTGTGTGTGTGTGTGTGTGCACTCAGCTTGTCTGATAAACTTGAAAAATTCAAACTCATCAATAAAGCTTTTCAGAACCTCTTTGAATTTTTGCTCAAACTGAACTGCATACTTGGTAACTGACAAAGATCTTCTGATATTATTAGGGAAACTAGGGGAAAAAATGCTCTCCCTAGGGAAAAAATGCTCTCATCTCCTTCAGGACAAAAGCAAAAAATCAAAAAGGTGACTGGGGTTGCTTCATGGGACCATATTTGCTAGCAAAAGAAGTATGAATAATCCACAAGAAGGCTTCTAATCAGTGAACAATACTATTTCTATACCACATTAAAAGAATAATGGTGGCACATGATTAAAAGCCATTCTATCTGATCTCTGGCCCTTGAAAACAACCTATCTTAAAGACTCAGAGATAAAATGTCAAACAAAAGAGTCTGAATCAAAGACAGGTGGAATGCCTGAATGTTCCACCTCTGGCCCTTACATTATAAGTATTATATGTCAGACTACGCCATTTGCCACGTTCTGTGAACTTCTCTCTCCTTGTGATTGGTTTCTTTACTGCTGTCGTTTTTGTTGTTGTTGACAATCCTAACTTTTTTCTTTTTAAGTTTTCCTTTTCTTTTACGGATGAGGGGTGTAAATGGGTGAGGGTTATACTAATTACAGGTGAAAACAGAATGAGTCAGAGCTCCCATCTCACAGATGAATGCAAGAACAACTCTCAAACACGAGAATTAAATCAGAAAAAAAAGAATGATTGAAGTGAAAAGGACAGCAACTGACTTGCTAATCTTGTATGTTGTGAGTGTGCGTGTGTGTGAGTGTGTGTGTGTGTGTGTGTGTGTGCGTGTGCGTGTGTGTGTGTTCAAGAATCAATATTCCTGATCAAAAACCTCAGTCAGATAAATTTGGTTTTCCTTGGCAACAGCATTTATCAGCTAACACCTTTCAGTCCCTTCAAAATCACACACACACACACGCACGCACGCACGCACATACACACACAGAGTCTCTTATTTCTCCCCTCCCTCCCCTCCCTGTCTCTATCTCTCTCTTTTGGAGGAAGGATTTTCAATGTTTTAGTTTCAATTTCCTCAAGAAGGCATTCTTGCACACACACACACACACACACACACACACACACACACACACACACACACAGAGAGAGGTGGCTTTATAACAAACGTGTGACGCCAGTATAGCAGACGCAAGCTGCAGCTTTAGGAGTACAGGACATCACAAAATCATTCTTTCCAGAAGATCTTCACATGAAATATATCACTAACTGACCAACAGCTTTGTCTGTAACCTAGCAACAAATCATTCATGAGAAAACTCAACAGTCTTCACAGTCAGACATTATTTCATTGCAGCCTTAATCAACAGGAGGAAGAAAGCACCCCACACCTGAAACTAGGGAAAAACAGAAACAGTCTGGGGGACTCCAAAACTCTCACTCCGGGTTTCAAAGAAACAGGGGCCGACAATAAAACTTTAATACTGAAAAGTCCCAATCATGGTCTCCCTCATTTAAAAAAAAAAAAAAAAAAAAAAGAGGGGGTGGAAAGGGATGAAAGGGAGTGTAGGATGTGAAGAAGAAAAGGGTGAACTGGTAGAAGGGGGGGGGGGGGGGGGGGTTGCTCTCGTTTTGCAGACACTTCAAGTTAAAGGTCTGAGCAAGGGTGAAAGCAGCATCCAACTACAGGCAGAGAGGATCAAGTCAGTTGAGTTTGCAGTCCCTTACAAAGCGACTCAACCTCACATCAACAACAGTAGATTTTGCAGTCCCTTACAAAGCGATTCAACCTCACATCAACACACAAATTCCACTCCTTCGAGTTAAAAATGAGTTTGTTTTTTTTTAAACCCATCTATGACGGCTACTACACAGGTGTTGTGTTTATAATCAAATGATGTTGTAGGGTCAAAACCTAGGCAAGAATTCAGGTGCCAATATGACCTATCAACAAGACACTTACTGTTCAGTCTGCAAGCTGTCACATCCACTCGCTGATCAAGCAGCATGCACACACGCACATATACACAGTATACAAACACACTCAGACATACACACACATACATACACACACACACACACACACACACACACAGAGAAAACCAACGAGTCCCAGTATCTTTCTCCCCCCTCTCTCTCTCTCACAGTCACACACACACACACAAAAGCATGCACACACACACACACACACACATGCACACACACACACACACACACGCACACACGCACACACACACACACACACAAACACACACACACACCTCATAGTACTTCTAAGTGAAATGTTACACAGGATAAAGTACTACTATTCAAAGGACTTTTAACCCTACTGTATGACAAGCCAGATCCTGGCAAGCAAAGATAAAATTCAGTAATGGTGGGAAGACTGCAGATTGCTGGCCTCAAAATTTGAGAAAAATATCTGAGAAAAAAGTTCCAACGGAATACTTTCTTCCCGCAGGCTTTTTGCAGAACCTTTTAAAAAGAATGATAAATAAACAATAAATAAATAAATAAAACAGGAATTTTGACTTCACACATGTTACACACACGCATCCAGCATTTGCCTGAGGGCTGTAAGAGCTGTCATTATTCTTGATTTCTTCAGTCGCAAAAGTAGTCTTTGTTGGTTGATCTTTTCAGTCATAAATTCTTAATGTTCTCCAAGTGCTCGTGGTTAATGAAATGTTTATAATAGTGACAAAAATGCTCGTAATGTTTGTAATATTTTTTCTTTTTTCGTATTCAGTCAACAGCATTTTTCTCAGTTATTTCTTACCAAAGGTGAGTTCTACTTCTATGAACAATGCAATAGAAGAAGAGAGCTGAGGTGTGTACATTACTTGTAGAATTAAAAAAAAAAAAAATCAGCTGCTTTGTCTTTTGCAGAATGTGGAAATCTGAACATGCCAGTCATTTTATGTCTTTCTTTCAAGTTTTGTGACACATGCACATGACATTTCAGTGGGGGGAAAAAAAAGAAAGAAAGAAACATGTGTTGCCTCTTTCCCTCTCTCTCACACAATTGCTCACACAAAATGGCGTTGGAACTTGTTTCCAAGTACTCTTAAATTTAGGGTTATAATACACAAAGTATACATAAGCACATAAGCTAACACGCAGCACCTGACAAAAACACACGTTCAAAATCACGCACATTTACATACAAATGCACACACAAATACAATACAAGACTACACGCAGAGTCTTATAAATATGCCCAGATCAGCAGATGTCAGAAAGTCTTCATTTTATGACTATGCATGGCGTGAATATCAAAGTAAACTGACTGCTTCATTAATTTTGTTTTTCATGCAATGACGTAATGCTGTGCTGAGTCTCCAATGATGGAAGTCAACAGCTCTAACACAGCACTTTTGACATTTTGACCACACACAACCCTCTCATCTCTCTAAATCACACTGTGGGGTGCAATAGGTGGGACTGGGACTACCATGTTCTACCATGGGTTGAAGAGTGACACCTTGCTCAACTGTTCATTTAAAATGCTGCACAATCCGACAGGCATGGCCTTGTTACTGAATGCATATTGCACTAATGTTACATAGAGAACAGCAAGGTTTTTTTTTTTTTTTTTTTTTTTTTTTTTTTTTTTGCTGTCCCAACCTCTGCACCACCTCAGAGGCAGTGCACCCACGCCGCTCATTCCGACACCCTGTCCACAGCCACAGCCCGATCGGCCCCGCCACAGCCCCGCACCGGCAATCCACAGGAGCAGTCAATGTCAAGCCGTCAAGAGGCAACCCACCGGGGAGACACTGCACTGCTGCCGAGTCACTTCGGTGGTGTTTCAGTGGCGCCTGTTCTGATCTGACATACGCAGGACACCACCTACTAAGCCCCCTACTGACGACAATAATTGCTTAGTCGCGGAGCCGGCGTGAGTGAGCTCTCCCTCCGGAGGGCGCCACCACGTCCGTCCAACGACAGCCCCCCATGGAGTCGCCGATACCGGTGACCCCGACGGAACCAAACCAAGGCCACAGACGTGGAGAGGACATCGAAACTGAGGTCACCATGAGAGCAGGGCATGAAGGGCCACAGAACTTGAGACATGTTTTTTTTTTAATGCTGATCGATGAGAATGAGGATGATTAAGATGATGCTGCGGATTTCCATTTCAGTCTGAGACTACATGACAGGGCTGTACTCTACGCTTCCTTTCATAATATATCCCGGCGTCAACCAGGCCCGAGAGATACAGGCACCTGCAGTGTTGGTCAGGAAATTTGAGCAACACTCTCAGAAACGCATCCATTAAGTGGATGAAGCTCGACTGTGTGGTCCCAGTCTTCCCAACTGAGTCCGCAGCAAACTCAACTCTGGGTAGGAGCCAGTCGGGGCAGAAAACCCACATGACTCTGATGGGATTCGAACCCACGACCTCCCAGCCGGGAGTCCGCGACGCTAACCACTTCGCCACGGCGGCTGGTCGAACAGCAAGGTTTTAGCATGATCCTGTTTATCTGGTCTGTCAGCAAGCTGGAATCTTGTCCGACTTGCTGGGCATTGTGACTGTATAGAGTACTAGTTGCTTGCTTTGCATCTCCGAGCAGTAACTGTTCTTACAGGACCATACTATCTGCACATCAGCTTATCTAGAACTGTCCAGAGTAAGCAAAAGTTCACTAATTCAGTGAAAAATCTAGATCTGTCAAGTGTTAGGGAGAGTTCACTCATAATCAGTAAACAGCCTAAGTACAATTCCATCTACTAACTCCTTATTTCAAACTGAAAACCGACATAAAGTTACACTGGAAAACCACTCTTCAAAATTTAAAATGCAGCTGATAGGAAACACCTCATCCAATGCCACGCACATGATTCCACAATGTGAGTACATATAAAGTAGGAGTGCATTGTTACAGCACACTAGTATAAGTCAGTCTATTATTTCAGTTTCAGTTACCATAAATTGTCTCAAAATGTTCAAGATAGCCAATACTTTCACATCATAATCTGAAACTGAGCTACGATTATCAGTGATCGTGCTACATATTTAGCCAGCCTGTTCTGCTCATGAATGTCATTATTTCCTTAAAAATACAAGTAACAGCACAAATGAGGTGGGGGGGGGGGGGGGCAAACCCCCCCCTCCCCCCTTCCTCTACCGTTTGCTTTCTGCAAAATTCAGTCCTGAAAATCATGACGCAGTGATGTGAATACAGAAAACAATTACAATTCATTAACATCCATGTATGCTAAACCCCGCAGTCTTCCTCCATCCCCCTCCTCCCCTCCTACACACACAAAAAAGAATAAATTTGTTGCACCTGGATTAGTAAAATACTGACAACAATCTTAATGTTAGCTGTCTCAATGCAACAATAACACACCAGATGAGGAAAAAAAAACAACTAAGCTTGCTAATCAGATCATCAGAACAAAATTCAACCGGTGATCAGTGCTGGCAGTGTGATAATGCTTACTTTTTAAAAAGGTAGTTTACCACAAATATTAGTTGTGATCGGCTATTGCACTTCCTGATTCAGCGTGTAATGAATGCCCAAATATATGTACAAAAGCATAAACATAAGCCAAACAAAATGCCACTTGGTCACTGAACTAATGGAATAGGCTTCTATTTTACTGGTTGCCTGAAACAGCCATGGCCAATACACACATGGCTATTGAGGTCTGACACCTGTAGTTTGGACAACACTTGCCACCAAAGACATCTTAATTTTTGTCATTCTAAACAATAATCGGAAATGAAATGAGGCAGGGAACAGTAAACGATAAACAGTAAACAAGTTGGGTATTTTTTGCTCCCATAAGAAAACCTAACACAGAGTAACTTTTATTCAAGACTGGCACAGCCTTTTAAACTTGAATAAAGTCAGACAAATACATAGACGAACAATCTAATAGTGGGGGAAAAAACAAGTGCAGGCCAACAACTGAACTATCTTCATAGTAATGACTTGGCAAAGATTTGGACTTAAGGAGGGGGGGGGGGGGGGGGGGGGGGGGGGGGGGTAATTTGAAGATGGAGAAACTGGGAACATGAAATTAAGAAAATATGTTACAGATATGAAAACTCTTCACTAGCTGCATAAGGGAACCATCGCAATCTCTTTTGAAGGCAGATATATTTGTATTGCCTGCTCCGAGGCCTTTCGTCCGCTGGGTCGGACTCATCAGGGAGACACGGCTGGTTGTGTCTGCGCTCCTGGCGTCAAATAGAGACACACCACAGTCCATAATACTGTGGTGTTCTCACCACCAAGAGTGCAAAAAAGAATCCAATAGCACTCCCAAAGCAGCCAGCGAAGAGTAGTAAATGAAACCAAACGAAAGTGTGGGAGGGAAAAAGTTGCTGAAAAACTAAAGACATTATGCAAACAGTATAAAATAATGGGGACAATCTTTGAGCCTACGCTTGAGGATCCACCCAAAGATGCAAGGGAGATCAAAAGACAAACACACAGACGGACAGAAACAAATACAAATAACCTCAATTTAATCAAAACAAAAATCGGAAATGAAATGAGGCAGGGAACAGTAAACGATAAACAGTAAACAAGTTGGGTATTTTTTGCTCCCATAAGAAAACCTAACACAGAGTAACTTTTATTCAAGACTGGCACAGCCTTTTAAACTTGAATAAAGTCAGACAAATACATAGACGAACAATCTAATAGTGGGGGAAAAAACAAGCGCAGGCCAACAACTGAACTATCTTCATAGTAATGACTTGGCAAAGATTTGGACTTAAGGAGGGGGGTGGTAATTTGAAGATGGAGAAACTGGGAACATGAAATTAAGAAAATATGTTACAGATATGAAAACTCTTCACTAGCTGCATAAGGGAACCATCGCAATCTCTTTTGAAGGCAGATATATTTGTATTGCCTGCTCCGAGGCCTTTCGTCTGCTGGGTCGGACTCATCAGGGAGACACGGCTGGTTGTGTCTGCGCTCCTGGCGTCAAATAGAGACACACCACAGTCCATAATACTGTGGTGTTCTCACCACCAAGAGTGCAAAAAAGAATCCAATAGCACTCCCAAAGCAGCCAGCGAAGAGTAGTAAATGAAACCAAACGAAAGTGTGGGGAGGAAAAAAGTTGCTGAAAAACTAAAGACATTATGCAAACAGTATAAAATAAAGGGGACAATCTTTGAGCCTACGCTTGAGGATCCACCCAAAGATGCAAGGGAGATCAAAAGACAAACACACAGACGGACAGAAACAAATACAAATAACCTCAATTTAATCAAAACAAAAATCGGAAATGAAATGAGGCAGGGAACAGTCAACGATAAACAGTAAACAGATGAGTCCGACCCAGCGGACGAAAGGCCTCGGAGCAGGCAATACAAATATATCTGCCTTCAAAAGAGATTGCGATGGTTCCCTTATGCAGCTAGTGAAGAGTTTTCATATCTGTAACATATTTTCTTAATTTCATGTTCCCAGTTTCTCCATCTTCAAATTACCGCCCCCCCCCCCCCCCCCCCCCCCCCCCCCCCCCCCCCCCCTCCCCCCCCCCCCCCCCCCCCTAAGTCCAAATCTTTGCCAAGTCATTACTATGAAGATAGTTCAGTTGTTGGCCTGCGCTTGTTTTTTCCCCCACTATTAGATTGTTCGTCTATGTATTTGTCTGACTTTATTCAAGTTTAAAAGGCTGTGCCAGTCTTGAATAAAAGTTACTCTGTGTTAGGTTTTCTTATGGGAGCAAAAAATACCCAACTTGTTTACTGTTTATCGTTTACTGTTCCCTGCCTCATTTCATTTCCGATTTTTGTTTTGATTAAATTGAGGTTATTTGTATTTGTTTCTGTCCGTCTGTGTGTTTGTCTTTTGATCTCCCTTGCATCTTTGGGTGGATCCTCAAGCGTAGGCTCAAAGATTGTCCCCTTTATTTTATACTGTTTGCATAATGTCTTTAGTTTTTCAGCAACTTTTTTCCTCCCCACACTTTCGTTTGGTTTCATTTACTACTCTTCGCTGGCTGCTTTGGGAGTGCTATTGGATTCTTTTTTGCACTCTTGGTGGTGAGAACACCACAGTATTATGGACTGTGGTGTGTCTCTATTTGACGCCAGGAGCGCAGACACAACCAGCCGTGTCTCCCTGATGAGTCCGACCCAGCGGACGAAAGGCCTCGGAGCAGGCAATACAAATATATCTGCCTTCAAAAGAGATTGCGATGGTTCCCTTATGCAGCTAGTGAAGAGTTTTCATATCTGTAACATATTTTCTTAATTTCATGTTCCCAGTTTCTCCATCTTCAAATTACCCCCCCCTCCTTAAGTCCAAATCTTTGCCAAGTCATTACTATGAAGATAGTTCAGTTGTTGGCCTGCGCTTGTTTTTTCCCCCACTATTAGATTGTTCGTCTATGTATTTGTCTGACTTTATTCAAGTTTAAAAGGCTGTGCCAGTCTTGAATAAAAGTTACTCTGTGTTAGGTTTTCTTATGGGAGCAAAAAATACCCAACTTGTTTACTGTTTATTCTAAACAATGTTATGATCTAACGAGCAGTCTTCATTTGTTTTCAATGTACAGGGACATACTTAGCTACAACTACACAAGAAATAGGACTTTACTACTCTGATATCTAACCACGGACTGACAAAAAAAGCACAAGGTCAGAATGAGCCACATGTGTTCAATGGCACATGTGAGAAATGTCACTGAGGAAGATCTGTGTTGTTAGTTTGTTGCTTGCGGACTGAATTACATTTACGCATGAAAATGTGCGGGAGTGAGGACACAGAATACACATCAAAACAGCCCACGTCAGAAACAGACAGACTGGAAACAAGAAAGGTTTCCCTGACAAAAACAGCGTGAAACAATCGTGACCGCTGCCGTTAAAAACATGACGGACGGACCACTGAACGACCCAGCTCTGAACTCAACTGCCCGCATCGCAGGTTACAGCTTGCCGAACATCGGACAACGAAACACACTGTCGCTACGGAGCAAACCAAAGAAGCTAGAACTATGAGAAAAACGAAACATCGACAACGAAACATTACTCCACGAAATGTTCATCTTTTTCTCCTCCTTCCAAACAGGAAACGAACGAAGCAAAATGAAATGTCACTTCCTGGTTTGCATGGGACAGTTTAACCGAGTTTCATAAGCCTGTGCTTTCGATCGCAAACAACATCGAAAAGAATTATTATGATCGTCAAAACGCTCGAAAACATCAAACAAATCACCACAGACATCACCAAGGCCTTTACCTGCCAAAAGAAGAATGTCCAAACTGCTCTGCCCAGTACTACTTGAGGTCGGCTCGTTCGCTGCCATGTTGCAGTCTGTAGTAAACAGATCCGTCCGCGTGCCAGCTGCCATTCAAACCGGAAACGGGCAGACGGGGATCAAAGAGAGGCGACGGAGATAATCTAGTTCGGAGTCTCAACTCACTCTCACACCTGACAAACGACACAGGTATGTCTACTCGTAAGCGTGTGGGGGTAAAGGGCAGTTCTTTGTACGTGTTTTGTTTTCGACAACTGCATACGAACCACTCTTTCTTTCATTTCCTGCGGACGAAGACAGGTAGTGGAAAGGCCGACACACGTTTGGTCGCGTGTTAGACAAGTTCCAAACACGTGGCCCCAGAAGGCGGAAGCCAAGTATGGGACAATAAAAGGAATTGTCTGACAATGCCGTGAGCTTCCGTATGGGGCCGAATTGACCTTAAAAGTCCAAGGCCCACTGGACGTTAATATCACCATTCATCAGACTCTTTGGATATGACCCTATGCAGGCTTTCAGACTGGGAACAACCCGCTTCGAAAGAGCCTCAGGCTAACACGACGTAAATCTCAGCATTCATCCTTGTTTCGGTTTATAATTGCAACAATGATGTCCTTATGAACTTCACGCTAATATAACGTTTATCTTGATCTTGTTCTCTAGAAGCGAAGGAGGAAGACTGCATAGTATAACCAAAAAAAAAAAAAGCGAGAGAATGAATTATAAATACAGCCACTACAACCAATACACACAGCTGCATTCAATCGGACTCAGACGGATCATAAAGCACACTGACCTGCTGGTAGAGTGAGACGCAAATACCAAAAGATCTAACTGAACTGATTTCCTCTGATTACTTAAACCTCCACTCTTTTCTTTTGCTTGCACGCACGCACACACACACAACACACATCAAACACACACACACACACACACACACACACACACACACACACAGATACACACACACACACACACACACACAAACACACACGATACACACACACACACACACACACACACACACACACACACACACACACACACACACACATGGGGGTGGGGGGTGGGAATCGGCTCTGTGACAATGGCAGAAGTAAAATGGAAAGACAGATAACTGATCAATAAGAGGGGGATGAAAGGAGAATAGGGAGGGGGGGGGGGGGGGGGCAACTATCCAGCTACAGTTCACATGAAGTGATACCAACGACTTTTGATAGGAATCAACCGCAGGCATGGTGGAGTGCACGAACGTGGTGAAGAACTTGAAACTGAGATCACAACGACAGCATGCACGACAGTCCACTGGCTCTTTGTATGAGTGTGTGTGTGTGTGTGTGTGTGTGTGTGTGTGTGTGTGTGTGTGTGTGTGTGTGTGTGTGTGTTTCTTTTCCTTTTTCTTTTTAATGCACTTTTCAGTGATCAGCGAAAATGACGAGGATGAAGATCATGCTGTGAAGCTGCATTCTGTGGTTCGAGCTGAACATGTCAGGGGTGTAGCCACTCCTGCCCTTAGCGGTTCACACACGCATACCATTCTCTCTCTCTCTATCTGCCGTCGTCCATCCATATAGCATTAATAAACAATCGTTATTGTATGCTGGCCTGAGACTGTATTACTGCGTATTTCAACTAGTTCCAGAGACAGATTTGCTAACATTACGTTTCACGCGTTGATATGATAAAGGTTATAAAGATTTACAGTTTTCAAAAAAAGAAAGAAAGAAGGAAAGAAAGAAAGAAGAAAAACAAACAGATCCACCTCTCCTCCTTAAAAAAAAAACCCAAGATAAATGAATAAATGAATTGATAAATAAATACCTTAGAAAAGAAGGAAAATGGAGCGCTTACAACTGACTGTGAAATTGGCAGAGAAGCTGGGGTTGGGATGGGGGGATCTGACAATTATACAGTGGGTTTGAGTTGTAGTTTCCTCAGTCACTTCATATCACTGCGTTTGGGCATGTCCGTATATGTTACTCCACGTTACCATTGCCAGTGACGTAGGCCTAAACCGACACTAGGTGAGAGGCAAACACTCTCACACACACACACACACACACACACACACACACACACACACACACACTCACACACACACACACATGTATGCACACACACACACACACACACACACACACACACACACACACACACACACACACACACATGTGCCCGTATAAGCACATACACACACACACACACACACACACACCACACACACACACACACACACACACACACACCACACGCACATACACTTATACAAATTGACAGATCGATATACTGACAGATAAATGGATCTAGATGTAGTTATAGATAAAAGCTGCCCCCTCCCCCCCCCCCCCCCCCCCCCCCCCCCCCCCCCCCCCCCCTCTGTACAACTCACATACATATCCCCACTCCCACCCCCTCTTCCTCCTCCTCCCACACAAAATTTCCGGTGACCTAGGTGCTTTTTTTTTTTTCCCCAGATGAGACTGTAAACCCTCACATGTCGTGTTTCCATCCTGCCCTTCACTTCATAACGCATGGAAAAGAAACTCTCGTCAACAAAGGAGTGAACGGTTCCTGACATGATTCTGTAGGAAACCCCACTGTAATCTGCAGACAACGAAAAACTTACACATCCCCCCCCCCCCCCCCCCAAAAAAAAGTGTTGTGTGTGTGTGTGTGTGTGTGTGTGTGTGTGTGTGTGCTTGTGCTTGCGTGCGTACGTGCATGTGTGTGTATGTATGCGAGCGAGCGAGCGTGCGTGCGCGCGTGTGTGTGTTTGCTTCCGAACATGAGCAACTCGACTGTCATCCATAACGCTTGCAGCCGAGCAGAATATTGCCTCGGAATGAGCTGCCGCATCGGGCACTACTATTCCATCTGAACAAGCCCACAGCTGAACCATCTGTTGCCTTGATGAAGCTATACACTACACTACAATACACGTCCGATCCATGACAATGCAATGCAGTACAATACGACACAATACATCCGCGAAAGTTTGCTACGGATGCAAACCAACTACAAATATATCGAACTTATCGCACAGCATGCTTCCGTTCAACAATGGATCCGGCTGTGACAATGTGACAAACAATAACAACAACAACAAAATAGTGTACAATACCACTTCTCTCCTTCTTCACTCGTTTTGTAGTATCCTAACATAGTCACGCTTACTTTTGTGAAGATGCAAAGAAAAGAAAAGAAAAGAAAAGAAAGAAAGAAAGAAATCAAAGAAAGAAAGAAAAGAAAACAAAGAAAGAAAGAAAACAAAGAAAGAAAGAAAGAAAAGAAAACAAAGAAAGAAAGAAAAGAAAACAAAGAATGAAAGAAAGAAAAGAAAACAAAGAAAGAAAGAAAAACAAAGAAAGAAAAGAAACGAAAACAAAGGAAGAAAGAAAGAAAAGGAACAAGAAAAACTGGTTTTCATCCAACACACACTTTGTGCCGAATATGAGAAGATACGTGGTTGCTCGTTCTTCGTATTTAGTGTCCTAAATGTTGTTTGTTTTTGCCTGAAGAAGACCCAAGTGGTCGAAGTGCATTGTGTTTTGTCCTGTAATCTGTTTGTCTGTATCGTCTGGCGGAACTAATACCCTTTCTTTTTAAAATTTGCTTCATTTTCCGCCCTCAGTCACCTCGTTTTGAAAGGAAAAAAAGAAAGAAAAGAAAGAAAGAAAAAAGGAAAAAGAAAACGAACAAACAAACAAAAAAAAACCAACGGCGCATTTTTAGGGGTACAGTACTACTACAAACACAAAGCACCACAGCCACAATGATATTCAACAGAGCCCTCCTCAAAACTCACCCTCCTCCTCCTCCTCTTCTTCCTCCTCCTCCTCCTCCCAGCGCATCAACCTCCGCCACCCGCGCCTCCGCAGCTCGCTGAGGTACAGCACATCGGAGTCGTCGCTGTGCTCGCTGTCGGAGTCGCTGGTGGAGAAGATGGCGGCGTCGCTGTGGAGATCCCCACCGCCGTAGGCCGCCAGATCCTCGTCGAAATGGAACTGACTCTGGAACCGCTCTCCGTCCCTCCCCACCGCTGAAGACGCCACCCCCACCCCCACCCAGCTGCAGTCGGCGTCCAGCGCGTGCAGGCGTTCGCTGAGGAGCTGCACGAAGTCCCTGGGCTCTGGGAGAACGATGACGGAAGGCCCGTCTCCGCCGGACCGGTCTTTGTGCTGGAAGAGAATGGGGAGAAAAAAAGGGCGTTATTTGGGGTGTGGGAGGGAGGGGGGAGGGGGGGGAGCACTCTGTGTGTGTGTGTGTGTGTGTGTGTGTGTGAGTGTGTGTGTGTGTGTGTGTGTGTGTGTGTGTGTGTGTGTGTGTGTGTGTGTGTGTGTGTGGTATGCCGATGTGTGAATGTTTAACATAAATTGAAATAGTTTTATCTGTTGCCATCATTCACAAGACAAAAAGAAAAAAATCATACCAGTGTGTGTGTGTGTGTGTGTGTGTGTGTGTGTGTGTGTGTGTGTGTGTGTGTGTGTGTGCGTGCGCGCGCGCGTGCGCACACGTGTGTGTGAGTACGCGCGTGCGTATGTGAGTGTGCGTGCGTGTGCATGCGCACATGCGCATGCGTGCAGGCATGCGCGTGAGAGTGCAAGTTTTTTTGAGTGTGTGTGTGTGTGTGTGTGTGTGTGTATGTGTGTGTGTACGCGCGTGTGCACGTTCATGTGTGTGCATGTGCGCGCGAGTGTGGTGTGTGTGTGTGTGTGTGTGTGTGTGTGTGTGTGTGTGTGTTACACACACGCGTGCGTGCGTGCGTGCGTGTGTGTGTGTGTGTGTGTGTGTGTGTGTGTGTGTGTGTGTGTGTGTGTACCCTCTTCAACACAAATGTATAGAGTTGTATTGTGTAGTGGGTTTATACTCTGTCGTGTAAAATTTTGCCATGCATGTGAACACAATAAAGAAAACACACACGTATTTTCATAAGATGATTTGGAGAAAAAAAAACTCGAAAGAAAGGATAAATGAGACTTAAAAAGAAGGGTGAGACATGAGGAAATAAGAGAGAGAGAGAGGAGAGAGAGAGAGAGAGAGAGAGAGAGAGAGAGAGAGAGAGACGGCTTCAGAAAGATCCCTGAAGATGGTCCAAGGGAAACAACTATGTCCCATCACACTGAAAAGAAAATAGAAAGAGTTGTCGTTCCACAAGCTTCGAGACGCTCCTGGAAACGCATTATCTCCCCTACACCATCCCTGGAACCGTACGTGCGATGACGGTTCTTGTTCTGTTTCTCGGAGAGACGTTATCTCAAATAATTTTCAAAATTCGATCGTTAAAGCTACAGAAAATACTATATTTTACTAGTGTGTACAATAAACTGCGACAATTTAGTTAAAACGTTTTGATTATGCACACGCGTCTAAGACATGCGGTTTCCTTTTCACACTGTAGGCTACGCTTCAGTCCATACGCGCTACATCACTTCTACCAAGCCTTGAGACCATACTGTGCTGGGTTTCAGATAGACTGACAGATTAGTAAACAAGCAAATATATGAAAAAGAGAGAGCTGAAGAAAGCAGTTCAAGACGAGACTTGGCAGATACCTCACCAACGCATTAACCCAACTCGCTAATGAAGACCTAGCATCACCAGCGACAGTTAAGATGCGTTGCTGCGCACGGGTTTGCATCGGTGTGTGTGTGTGTGTGTGTGTGTGGTGTGTGTGTGTGTGGCGCGCGCGCGCGTGTGTGTTTGTGTGTGTGCGTGCGTGCGTACGTGTGTGCATGCGTGTGTGTGTACGTTTACGCATTTGGGTGTATGCACGTGTGTATCTGCGTGCTAGCGTGTACGTGAGTTCACGTGCAAAGAACCAGTGCACGCGTGTGTCTATGCATACCTGCATATAATGCTTGCTCGCGGACACTTCATTAATGCATATGGAAGGGCCTTACTTACGTGGATGTAAGTGCGTGGAGTGACAATTCAAACGATAGGAGTTATACACGCATAGCCAAAATATGTAAACAAATTCTTTAAAAACAAACCAAAACAAAACAAACAATAAAACAAAGGTGGGGAGAGAGAGACGCGCATGCGCGCACGTACACATTCTTTTCATGCGTCACACATGCATACACACTCCAGTCACCTGACTTCCGCATTCACGCTCATTTTCACACCTGAAACAGAGATCCTGTGAGTTTTTCTTTCTAATTAGTCTGTGATCTTCACCGATCTTTGTGTTCGTTCAGTCATTTACATCTACCACTGGGGATGTCCAGTATGACTCCGCCCACTGTTCCCAAAAGTCTCTGCAGAGCGCACAACACACTCCGTGCAA
>CM065720.1:63587246-63604746 GCA_033310375.1 Conus canariensis | reverse complement strand
GATAATGATACGAGGAGATGTGTTGTGTGTGTGTGTGTGTGTGTGTGTGTGTGTGTGTGTGTGTGTGTGTGTGTGTGTGGTGGCGTGGCGTGTGTGTGTGTGTGTGTGGGGGGGGGGGGGGGCAGTGAAGCAACAGGGGGTTATCTCTTTCTATCCCACACCGCCCTATTGGTTTTATTCTTCTCTTTCTTTCTCTCTCTCTCTCTCTCTCTCTCTCTCTCTCTCTCTCACGCGCGCGCGCGCGCACGCACTCATGTACACACAAACACGCACAGAGAGAGAGAGAGAGAGAAGAGAGAAAAAGAGACAGACAGACAGACAGAACAGACAGAGAGACAGACGGACAGACCGACGGACGGACGCACGAACGGACAGAGAGACAGAACGACAGAGAAAGAGACACAGAAAAAGAAAGAGAGAATGGGGGGGGGGGGGAGAGGAGGAAACAATGTGCACAATAATACCAACTCAATAAAGAGGATAACACGTTTTAAGCAATATCCCCCCCCCCTCTCTCTCTCTCTCCTTTTCCTCTCTCTCTCTCTCAAGACGCTTGTACGCATGCACGCACACACATACGTACGCACGCATCCCCTCCCTCTCCCAACCCCCCCCCCCCCGCCCGCCCTCCAAAACATACACCACACACACACACACACACACACAACACACACACAAGAGGCATATCTCGAGGCTCACATCACAGTCTTGATAATGATACGAGGAGATGTTGTGTGTGTGTGTGTGTGTGTGTGTGTGTGTGTGTGTGTGTGTGTGTGTGGTGTGTGTGTGTGTGTGTGTGTGTGTGTGTGTGTGTGTGTGTGCACGTGCGTGCGTGCGCGTGCGTGCGTGCGTGCATGCGTGTGTACGCTGTATTGTACGTGCTCTCTGTCCAAAATGGCGAGCAGCGACACTTGGGCTCTGTGTCAGACTGATGTTATTCCGTACGTATTGCTGGAAAATCGTGGCGCAGTCACAGTCTGCAAGACCGATCTGCTACCGGCACATCGACCGGCTTCCTGGAAAATCTCTCTCTCCTCACGTCTCTCTCTTCTCTCTCTCTCTCTCTCTCTCTCTCTCTCTCTCTCTCTCTCGCTCGCTCGCTGCTCTCTCTCCCTCTCTCCTCCCCTCCTCATTCAGCTCCTCTTCCCAATGAAACATATTCTTTTAGAGTGTTGGGACTTGCATGATGTGAGGCACAAACATTTTACAGCAGATTCCATGAAAACCTTGTTCAGAAATGTTCCGCCTGACGCGATCTTTGAGTTCTTGAAAAAGATTAACATTTTTCATCGGATCTGAGATTTGACAGTGGAAAGATTTTTTAACAAGATTTCGAATGGGTTTTTAGAAGATGTATTTTAAAGAATTGTGTGAATGAATGACTTGAGTTGATTTTAACGTGGTGACAGCCCTGATGTGGCCCTTTGCGGTCGGCTGGGCTATAAGCAACATTACCTTACCTTACCTCCCTCTTTGATGCTGGTTTTCCTTTCTTTTCTTGCTTTGTCTAACAACCACTACTATTACTACTGCTTCTTCTGCTGCTGCTCCTGCTGTTACTACTACTACTACTACTGCTACTACTACTACTGCTGCTGCTGCTGTTGCTACTACTACTGCTGCTGCTGCCACTACTACTCCTACTATCACTGTTACTACTACTGCCACTCCTACTACCACCAGTACTTATTCTTCTACTACTTTCACAACTACTACTAAAACTGCAACTACCACTGCTACTGCTTCTACTACTACGACTGCTGCTGCTTGCTGTTGCTACTACTACTATTGCTGCTGCTGCTGCTACTGTTACTAATACTGCTACTGCTACCATTGCTGCTAATAATAATGGTAACAGCATTTGCTGGCTGCAATAACTAGAAATTCTTTTATACCCGTTATCCGATGCTCGTAGGCTACAATCATGTCATTCAAATCGATGTAAAATCTAAACTCATCACCTAGATAAATGAACAGAGGAATGAACAACGCATACAATCCCCTTGAGGCAGTGTCAGTGTGAAAAGCAGGGATACACACACTAACACTTCGTTGAAATACGATAGGGACTAAGGTATGTAGGACACAGATGATAAAAAACGATTTGTGTCCGTTGCTCTAACACCCTCCCCCTCCCTCCCCCCCAAACCAACCCCCACCCCTCACCCCCTTCTACCCGTCCTCCCACACCCACAAATACCCCACACGGCCTACCCCTGAATGTCAGCCAGTCGTCTGCTCGACTGACCTATCTTCGTTATCAAAGGGCTTGTGTCGACAGCGCTGAGGGAAGCCATTTCACGCACACACGCACGCACGCACACACACACCAACACACATACACGCGCGCGCGCGCGCGCGCGCACACACACACACACACGTACATCCACTGACCGGAACAATATCTTAACAGGCTAAGACCTGGCTGAATAAAGGCGGAGGGTGAAAAAAACAAACCAACCCTAAAACCCAAACAAGTGGTGGTATTAGCAGTAAGTCCAACTGTTCGCCTATTAGCCATTTCAACGCAGCGAAAGGCACGCTCTGGGTCAAAGTCAGGAATGCTGCTCAAGTGACTCATATTGCACCACGCTGGGCCTCGCCTATCGCCGGGCGGCCCCAGAGGCAGCTGCGTAGGATTGCAAGACGAATGGGGGCACCTGGGCACACAATGGCCAACATGTCGAAAATGTTTTACGTGAACCCTCCGAATTTATGGGGTTTTTTTTTGTGATTGAAAGAACTCAAATTTTCTGTGTCGAAATAATAACAGAAGTACTTATTTGGGATTCTCCAAAATATGGAGGAGAAGGAGGAGGAGGAAGAGATCATGAACGTGATGATGATGATGGTATAATGATCGATGATGATGAGGTGATTGTGATGGTGATGATAATGAACCACACACACACACACACACACACACACACACATACACACACGCACACACACACACACACACATATATACACACACACGCGCGCGCGCGCGTGCATACACACACACACACTCACACACACACACACACACACACACACACACACGCATACACACACACGCATACACATACACGCATACACACACACACACACACCACACACACACACACACACACACAACACACACACGTAACAACAACAACGGCAAAGAAAAGCAGCAATGAAAAACAAGAACAAGAACAAAAAGAACACCGGGGAACAAAAGTTAAGAACCAGAATAAATCGTAGCACACTTGTACTTAAGTTGAGGATAAGACCAAAAACACACAAGCGAACAAGCAAACAAAACACACACACACACACACACACACACACCACACACACACCACGCACCACGCACGCGCACGCCGCGCCGCGCACACACACCCCACACACACACACACACACACACACACAAAGAACATGAAAGAAAAGTGAGAAGAAGAAAAACAAAAAACAAACAAAAAGAGAACACGAAGGAGGAACAAGAATGAAGCAGTGTATCTTTTCAACACGAGCAGCCGATAAACGGCCCCGACGATTCATAAAATAACACAGTCCACGCTTTGTCTGGCAGTTTACACAACGAAGCACTTCACTTCTTGCAAGGGTTTTCTCACTCACGACACTGTCCTCAATCGCTGGCAAGCACAGAACGCTTCTGAGTAAGTTGGGGAAAAAATGTTCCGAGGAGAGAGAGAGAGAGAGAGAGAGAGAGAGAGAGAGAAAGCAGGTTTTGTTACTGCGTGTTTCTAAATCTATTTGAAAAGTAAAGCTGAAATACGAATGACATTTTATAGCCCTCAGACTGGCTTCAAAGACTTAGACAGTTTATTCGCGCACACTGGATTTAATGTACAAAAAAAAAAAAGTTATGATAAACATTGCCACTGTAGTAAGGGAGGGTACTCTCTCTCTCTCTCTCTCTTCAATGATTTAGGAGCACAGGATGCTACATGTATCCGGGTCTCTTTTGATTCAGTATACAGCGCTTCCTGTATCAAATAAAGAACGAACATCCTCACACATACACACACACACACACACACACACGCACGCACGCACGCACACGCACACACACGCACACGCACAACACCACACACCACCACCACACCACACACACACACACCACACACACCATACCCCACAACATCCCTCCCTCCCCTCTCCTCCACCACCCCCACCCCACCCATCCCCGCCTCGACCCCAACCCGACAAATGCCTGCCACTATTAAGACGAGACTGAACATCTGGCAGCCCTCAGACAGACAGGAACTCTTCTCACTGTTACCAGTGTCTCTGTGGCCAGCCACCACGGTACACACACTGGGCTGCACTGGCCGGATCTTCCGCTGTACTATGACCATGCCGGATCTGAAGCACGGGACTCGCCCCGAGTCCACGACAACAACCACCACCACCACTACTACACTACCGCATGTGTGAAGCTCAAGAATGTGCGCTGGACTTGGTGACAGAGCGCTAGAGAGTAGGATGGGTAGGGGGGTAGAAGGTGGACCGTGAGGGGATCGAGGGGAAGAGGGGGTGGTGGAGGGTAAGATTTGGGGTCGGGGGTGGGGGTGGGAGAGTTTCTGAGAGATGACTGTGACGAATAAGGGCGGGAGGTGCGGAGGGTGCGGGATAGGCGCGCACTGGAGGGGGGGGGGGGGGGGGTAGGGAAGGGGGGGGGGACTGTGTCTGGCTGGAGTTTTTTCGGCTGTTTGTTTTTGTCTCGTTCGGCTGTAGGTGAAGAGTTCTCTCTCTCTCTCTCTCTCTCTCTCTCTCTTTCTTCCCCCCCCCCCCTGTGTGTGTGTGTGTGTGTGTGTGTGTGTGTGTGTGTGTGTGTGTGTGTGTGTGTGTGTGTGTGTCCGTGCGTCTCTCTACATATGACCGACATCTCTCTCTTCCTCTCTCTCTGAATTTTCGTGCATGCATACGCAGTCATGTACGTGTACGTAGGCATGGATGCACTCATGCACAAATGACACACAAACGCTTTTAAGTTTGCTGTGCGTACACACACGCGCGCGCGCGCGCGCGCACACACACACACACTCACAAACAACAACAACAATAATGCACACACACACACACACACACACACACACATACATACACACACACGAACAACCACCACCACACCACACTGCACAGCATTACACACACATACCACATCATATCACACACACACACACACACACACACACACACACACACCACACACACACAGCACCACCACCTCACTACCACACCACACCATACCACATATACCCGACATAACACACACACACACACACACACACACACACACAACGACACATTCACCACCGACACACCCACTACTGTACCTGCAATCGTGTTTTCGGGCAAATACCTCACGTTCGATGACCATGCAAATCGCCAGGAGTGGCCGGACGGGGGGACGGGGGGTAGTGGAGAGAGGGGGGTGGGCGGGGGAGATGGGCAGGGAGAAGGACAAAGAAACGTGAAAAGGGGGTGGGACAGCTCGGGGATATAGACCAGAAAAATTGGGGGAAAAAAAGATAAATCGACCAGCCATACACACTGCCAATGACCTTTGAGTTTACTAACAAATGGATGAGCTTACTGTACGTGCTGAAGTATAAAACTCGAACACGTATGCGTGTGTGTGTGTGTGTGTGTGTGTGTGTGTGCGTGTCCGTGTGTGCGTGTGTAGTGTGTGTGTCCGTCTGTGTGGTGGTGTGTGTTGGGGTGGTGTGTGTGTGTGTGTGTGTGTGTGTGTGTGTGTGTGTGTGTGTGTGTGGATGTGCGTGTTTAGATGCGTACGCGTGTGTGCCTCTCTCTCTGTGCACTTTCTCTCTCTCTTTGATTCTCTCTCCCACACACACACACACACACACACACACACACACACACACACACACACACACACACACACACTCACATCTGACCTTCTGCAGATTAAACAGGCGACACAGAGACACCTCAGATGGTCTTGATGTCGGCCAATTAGTCTTTTCTCCCTAAAAACTCCTGTCCACATGTGGAGGGAGGGAAGATGCAGGGGACTGGGATGGGAGGAGGGAGGAGTAGGAGGAAGAAAAGGAAGTGTAGGCAAAGGGAAAATGAAGATGGGCAACCAGGCGAAATAGGAGAGGGGAAGAGTGAAGATCTCCCCCCCCCCCCCCCCATCTCTCTCTCTTCTGTCCCTTACCAGGCCGGCCTCTCTCCCTTTCTCTCCCTCTCCCCTCACCAGTCCTCTCACAGCACACAGCACACAGACACCGGAGAAGGTCAGTACTCACCATACTATACCCCCCTGTGAGTGACAGGCTCTTCACCTCGACTGTCAGCTGTCTTGTTCGTCTGTCCAATTCACACAGACACACACACACAGAACACACAGAACACACACACACACACCACACACACACACACACACACATACACACACAGAGAACACACAAACATATACACGCAAACACACACAAAGAGAGAGAGAGAGAGAGAGAGAGAGAGAGAGAGAGAGAGAGAAGAAAGAGAGAGAGAGAGAGAGAGAGAGAGAGAAGAGAGAGAGAGGAGACAGACAGACCAACAGAGAGACAGAGAAAGAGAGAGGCACAACATGTATAGATTTACAAAAAAGGCACACACACACACACACACACACACACACACACACACACACACACTCACTCACTCACTCACTCACTAAACCAACACACACACACACACACACACACACACCACACACACACACAACACACACCACGTGCGCGCGATACCGGCTTTCACAACGCTTACATCTAACAATCATTCGATCATTCACTGAATGACCAATACACCACCTACCTTTCACACCTGCCTTGTCACGAGAACACAATAGATGATGACATCAGAACTCTGGTGACGTAATCCTGATCACACACACACACACACGCGCGCGCACAGTTATCCACCGATGACGTCACTTCACTGATGAGCCGCCGCTTCTCATCAAAGCGTTTCGCAACTGACTGAGAAGTCTCGAACCACAAACACAATGCCTGGGTGAGAAATTCTTCAGCACACGACTTGGACGCCAAATGTCACGTATCGTTGAGTGAAAAAAAGCACTGTAGATCTCCCCGAAAGGTCGAACCGCTCTGGTTTCCTTTCCCAGGTTGATTCGCGGACAAAACGTCCAGTGTGTTGTGTGATCTCAGTACGGTTTTTCTTCAGTTCCCATGAGTCGCACGATTTGGAGCTCGAGCCGGTTTGGGTTCGTTGTCTACGCTGTGTCACACAGATGGTGTTGCGTCGCCTTTGTCGTCACTTGCTCTGTGTGAAAGAAAAGAGAAGAAGAAATATATAGAATGTTGTCACTTGCTGTGTGTGAAAGAAAAGAGAAGTAAGAAAAAAATAGAATGTTGTCACTTGCTCTGTGTGAAAGAAAAGAGAAGTAACCAAAAATAGAATGTTGTCACTTGCTCTGTGTGAAAGAAAAAAAAAGAAGAAAATAGAATGTTGTCACTTGCTCTGTGTGAAAGAAAAAAAAGAAGAAAATAGAATGTTGTCACTTGCTCTGTGTGAAAGGAAAAAAAAAAGAAGAAAATAGAATGTTGTCACTTGCTCTGTGTAAAAGAAAAGAGAAGAAGAAAAAAAAAATAGAATGTTGTCACTTGCTCTGTGTGGAAGAAAAAAGAAGAAAAAAAACCTGAATGTTGTCACTAGCTCTGTGTGAAAGAAAAGAGAAGTAAGAAAAAAAGAGAATGTTGTCACTTGCTCTGTGTGAAAGAAAAGAGAAGAAGAAAAAAAACAGAAGTTGCCACTTGCTCTGTGTGAAAGAAATGAGAAGAAGAAAAAAATAGAATGTTGTCACTTGCTCTGTGTGAAAGAAATGAGAAGAAGAAAAAAATAGAATGTTGTCACTTGCTCTGTGTGAAAGAAAAGAGAAGTAAGAAAAAAGAGAATGTTGTCACTAGCTCTGTGTGAAAGAAAAGAGAAGAAAAAAGAGAATGTTGTCACTAACTCTGTGTGAAAGAAAAGAGAAGTTAAAAAGAGAATGTTGTCACTTGCTCTGTGTGAAAGAAAAGAGAAGTAAGAAAAAAAAAAAGAATGTTGCCACCTGCTCTGTGTGAAAGAAAAGAGAAGTTAAAAAAAGAGAATGTTGTCACTTGCTCTATGTGAAAGAAAAGAGAAGTATGAAAAAAAAGAGAATGTTGTCACCTGCTCTGTGTGAAAGAAAAGAGAAGTAAGAAAAAAAAATAGAATGTTGCCACCTGCTCTGTGTGAAAGAAAAGAGAAGTTAAAAAAAGAGAATGTTGTCACTTGCTCTATGTGAAAGAAAAGAGAAGTATGAAAAAAAAGAGAATGTTGTCACCTGCTCTGTGTGAAAGAAAAGAGAAAAAGAAAAAAATAGAATGTTGCCACCTGCTCTATGTGGAAGAAAAGAGAAGAAGAAAAAAATAGAATGTTATCACCTGCTCTGTGTGAAAGAAAAGAGAAGTTTTAAAAAAATAGAATGTTGTCACTTGCTCTGTGTGAAAGAAATGAGAAGAAGAAAAAAATAGAATGTTGTCACTTGCTCTGTGTGAAAGAAAAGAGAAGTAAGAAAAAAAGAGAATGTTGTCACTAGCTCTGTGTGAAAGAAAAGAGAAGAAGAAAAAAGAGAATGTTGCCACTAACTCTGTGTGAAAGAAAAGAGAAGTTAAAAAGAGAATGTTGTCACTTGCTCTGTGTGAAAGAAAAGAGAAGTAAGAAAAAAAAATAGAATGTTGCCACCTGCTCTGTGTGAAAGAAAAGAGAAGTTAAAAAAAGAGAATGTTGTCACTTGCTCTATGTGAAAGAAAAGAGAAGTATGAAAAAAAAGAAATGTTGTCACCTGCTCTGTGTGAAAGAAAAGAGAAAAAAGAAAAAAATAGAATGTTGCCACCTGCTCTATGTGGAAGAAAAGAGAAGAAGAAAAAAATAGAATGTTATCACCTGCTCTGTGTGAAAGAAAAGAGAAGTTTTTAAAAAATAGAATGTTGTCACCTGCTCTGTGTGAAAGAAAAGAGAAGTTAAAAAAAAGAGAATGTTGTCACTAGCTCTGTGTGAAAGAAAAGAGAAGTAAGAAAAAAATAGAATGTTGTCACTTGCTCTGTGTGAAAGAAAAGAGAAGTAAGAAAAAAATAGAATGTTGTCACTTGCTCTGTGTGAAAGAAAAGAGAAGTAAGAAAAAAAAATAGAATTTGTCACTTGCTCTGTGTGAAAAAGAAGAGAAGAAGAAAAAAAGAAAAATGTTGTCACTTGCTCTGTGTGAAAGAAAAGAGAAGTTTTAAAAAATAGAATGTTGTCACTGCTCTGTGTGAAAGAAAAGAGAAGTTAAAAAAAAAGAATGTTGTCACTAGCTCTGTGTGAAAGAAAAGAGAAGTTAAAAAAAAGAGAATGTTGTCACCTGCTCTGTGTGAAAGAAAAGAGAAGTTAAAAAAAAGAGAATGTTGTCACTAGCTCTGTGTGAAAGAAAAGAGAAGTTAAAAAAAAGAGAATGTTGTCACTAGCTCTGTGTGAAAGAAAAGAGAAGTAAAAACAAAACAAAAAAACAGAACTTGCCACCTGCTCTGTGTGAAAAAGAAGAGAAGAAGAAAAAAAGAAAATGTTGTCACTTGCTCTGTGTGAAAGAAAAGAGAAGTAAGAAAAAAAAATAGAATATTGTCACTTGCTCTGTGTGAAAAAGAAGAGAAGAAGAAAAAAAGAAAATGTTGTCACTTGCTCTGTGTGAAAGAAAAGAGAAGTAAGAAAAAAAGAGAATGTTGTCACTTGCTCTGTGTGAAAGAAAAGAGAAGTAAGAAAAAAAATAGAATATTGTCACCTGCTCTGTGTGAAAAAGAAGAGAAGAAGAAAAAAAGAAAATGTTGTCACTTGCTCTGTGTGAAAGAAAAGAGAAGTAAGAAAAAAAAATAGAATATTGTCACTTGCTCTGTGTGAAAAAGAAGAGAAGAAGAAAAAAAGAAAATGTTGTCACTTGCTCTGTGTGAAAGAAAAGAGAAGTAAGAAAAAAATAGAATGTTGTCACTTGCTCTGTGTGAAAGAAAAGAGAAGTAAGAAAAAAATAGAATGTTGTCACTTGCTCTGTGTGAAAGAAAAGAGAAGTAAGAAAAAAAAATAGAATATTGTCACTTGCTCTGTGTGAAAGGAAAGAGAAGTAAGAAAAAAAGAGAGTGTTGTCACTAACTCTGTGTGAAAGAAAAGAGAAGAAAAAAAAGAATGTTGTCACTTGCTCTGTGTGAAAGAAAAGAGAAGTAAGAAAAAAAAGAGAATGTTATCACTTGCTCTGTGTAAAAGAAAAGAGAATAAGAAAAAAGAGAATGTTGTCACTTGCCCCGTGTGAAAGAACAGAGAAGAAGAAGAAAAAAAAGAATGTTGTCACTAACTCTGTGTGAAAGAACAGAGAAGACAGAAAAAAAATAGAATGTCGTCACTTGCTTTGTGTGTATGAAAAGAGAGGACAGAAAAAGAAAGAGAAAAAGAAAAAAGAAAAAAAAAAACAAGCTGACTTATCCACAGAGAGAAACAATACACAATAATCCACATTTCCATCCACTGTCCCCCGTCCTCCTCCTCCCCGCCCTCCCCCACCCCCCCTCTCTGTTGCTGCTGCTCCTGCCCCTTCCCCTCTCTGTCCCCCTCCCGCCTCCTAACCTCCCTTTCCCACCCTCAACCACTCCCCCCTCTCCGCCCCCTTTACATAATAGTGGATCGTTTATCCATTGTGTAGGCTCTCTCTGTTCGGGTTGTGTGTGTGTGTGTGTGTGTGTGTGTGTGTGTGTGTGTGTGTGTGTGTGTTGTTTGTGTGTGAGTGTGTGTGAGTGAGTGTGTGTGTGTGTGTGTGTGTGTGTGTGTGTGTGTGTGTGTGTGTGTGTGTGTGTGTGAGAGAGAGAGAGAGAGAGAGAGCTTGGGGATTAGTTTTGCTTTGTCTTGTTTTGTTCTTGTTTCACAGAAATCTGCCCAGCTTTCTGTTCCACACAAGCCTCAAGGTCCTAGTCAGGCAGTGGTCTTGGCTGTCACGGCCCCTCCCCCCCCCCCCCCCCATCCCATCCCCCTCTTCGAACCCTGCCTCCCCTCCCCCTCCCCTCTGCGTCCCCTTCCCAGTCCACCACAGGCACGGACTAAAGCTCAGTATAAACGATGAGTATAGCAGTCAATTCACAGAATGGCATTACCTGCGCGCTCAATTCCCGACTGGTCAACATATTTCTCTCTTCTGGACATCAAACTTCACGTGAGCGTACAGACACATTCTGGCCGTGTGTGTACGCGCGCGCGCCCGCGTGTGTGTGTGTGTGTGTGTGTGTGTGTGTGTGTGGTGTGTGTGTGTGTGTGTGCGTGCGTGCGTGCGTGCGTGCGTGTGTGTGTGTGTGTGTGTGCGTGCGTGCGTGCGTGCGTGCGTGCGTGCGTGCGTGCGTGGTGTTTTGTGTGCGTGCGCGCGCGTGTGTGTGTGTTTTAAGTCACAACCATTAATGAATGCATTATAGCCATTAATCAGGCAGATCAGGTGTGTGTGTGTGTGTGTGTGTGTGTGTGTGTGTGTGTGTGTGTGTGTGTGTGTTTATGTGTTTATGTGTGTGTGTGCTCGTCCTGTGATGATTCAGTTTTGAATCTGGGTACAAACGTTGAGGTTTTAATGTGGTGAACTTTCCACCCCCCCCCCCCCCCCCAATACCAACCTCAACCCCATCCTCACCCCCCCCCCCTCCCCCCCCCGCCCCAAATGAAAACAGTGCTAACACATGAAACGTAGGCCTATGATCTACTGATGCTTTTGAAAAAACAAGGGCGACAATCTACACTGGTAATCCTTTGAAACTCTTAGTCTCGTACATCCCTTGCAGCTGAAAAAAAAAAAAAAAAAAAAAGAGGGAATAAATTCCAAACCAATCGCGGAGATCACGATCCGGATTTTCGTCTTTATATTTCAAAAGCTTCCCCAGGGTTAAAAACAACACAGGACTGAAAAATGAGCCACGCGCGGCAGTTGTATGCGATCTTGAAAGCGCGCGCTTACAAATAATATTCTACGATGGCGATCATTGTTAAGTATTGGATTCATGCATTCAGTGCTTTTCCATACAATTGAAAAGAAAAAAAAATTGTAGCCCACAAGACCCCCAACTCCCCTCCCCCCCCCCCCCCCCCCCTCCCCAACGACCCCAACTCCACCGCCCTAACTATCGACCCCACCTCCACCGCCCTAAATGTCACGTGAGTGTCCTTTTAAACTGCGTTAACGCTCATTTCGAAGCGAACTCTTCAAACGAGTTCAATCGGTTAAGTTGTTTTATGTTCAGCTCGTAGGAATGTACAGCTCGTTTTATGCCATGTATTTGAAAAGCCGTCTCGGTGTGTAGAAAAAAAAGCCTGCAAGCATTTTTTAAAGCAAATACGTTCATGTACCTACATTCTCCAATACATATGTCCTTCAGCTAGATCCCAGACAGTTCAGAGTTGTACATGCAGTATATATTGTATCAGTATCTTCCACAGATGTGTTGTATTTTATTGTATTGTATTACATAATTTCACCCTCGCTAGATTGAGATAAGCTTACATTTCTGTGTGTTGATTGTAATTATCACGTAATTTCATTATCACAAGAATGAGATACATTTCTCTGTTTATTTGACTGTGTTACATCACATAATTCGTTATCATAAGAATGAGATACATTTCTGTGTGTATCTGACTGTATTACATCACATAATTCGTTATCACAAGAATGAGATACATTTCTACACGTATCTGACTGTATTATATCACATAATTCATTATCACAAGAATGAGATACATTTCTGCGTGTATTTGACTGTATTACATCACATAATTCTTATCACAAGAATGAGATACATTTCTGCTTGTATTTGACTGTACTACATCACATAATTCATATCACAGAAATAAGATACATTTTTGCGTGTATTTGACTGTATTACAACACATAATTCATTATCACAAGAATGAGATAATTTCTATGTGTATTTGACTGTATTACATCGCATAATTCGTTATCACAAGAATGAGATACATTTCTATGTGTATTTGACAGTGTTACATCGCATAATTCGTTATCACAAGAATGAGATACATTTCTATGTGTATTTGACTGTATTACATCGCATAATTCGTTATCACAAGAATGAGATACATTTCTATGTGTATTTGACTGTATTACATCGCATAATTCGTTATCACAAGAATGAAATACATTTCTATGTGTATTTGACTGTATTACATCGCATAATTCATTAGCACAAGAATGAGATACATTTCTATGTGTATCTGACTGTATTACATCGCATAATTCATTAGCACAAGAATGAGATACATTTCTATGTGTATTTGACTGTATTACATCGCATAATTCATTAGCACAAGAATGAGATACATTTCTATGTGTATTTGACTGTATTACATCGCATAATTCATTAGCACAAGAATGAGATACATTTCTATGTGTATTTGACTGTATTACATCGCATAATTCATTATCACAAGAATGAGATACATTTCTATGTGTATTTGACAGTGTTACATCGCATAATTCGTTATCACAAGAATGAGATACATTTCTATGTGTATTTGACTGTGTTACATCGCATAATTCATTATCACAAGAATGAGATACATTTCTATGTGTATTTGACTGTATTACATCGCATAATTCGTTATCACAAGAATGAGATACATTTCTCTGTGTATTTGACTGTATTACATCGCATAATTCGTTATCACAAGAATGAGATACATTTCTATGTGTATTTGACTGTATTACATCGCATAATTCTTATCACAAGAATGAGATACATTTCTATGTGTATTTGACTGTATTACATCGCATAATTCGTTATCACAAGAATGAGATACATTTCTATGTGTATTTGACTGTATTACATCGCATAATTCGTTATCACAAGAATGAGATACATTTCTATGTGTATCTGACTGTATTACATCACATAATTCGTTATCACAAGAATGAGATACATTTCTATGTGTATTTGACTGTATTACATCGCATAATTCGTTATCACAAGAATGAGATACATTTCTATGTATATTTGACTGTGTTACATCGCATAATTCATTATCACAAGAATGAGATACATTCTACAGGTATCTGACTGTATTATATCACATAATTCATTATCACAAGAATGAGATATATTTTCTATGTGTATTTGACTGTATTACATCGCATAATGCGTTATCACAAGAATGAGATACATTTCTAATGTGTATTTGACTGTATTACATCGCATAATTCATTATCACAAGAATGAGATACATTTCTATGTGTATTTGACTGTATTATATCGCATAATTCATTATCACAAGAATGAGATACATTTCTATGTGTATTTGACTGTATTACATCGCATAATTCATTATCACAAGAATGAGATACATTTCTACAGGTATCTGACTGTGTTACATCGCATAATTCAGTTATCACAAGAATGAGATACATTTCTACGGTATCTGACTGTGTTACATCGCATAATTCATTACACAAGAATGAGATACATTTCTATAGTGTATTTGACTGTGTTACATCGTATAATTCATTATCACAAGAATGAGATACATTTCTAGTGTATCTGACTGTGTTACATCGCATAATTCATTATCACAAGATGAGATACATTTCTATGGTATTTGACTGTGTTACATCGCATAATTCATTATCACAAGAATGAGATACATTTCTACGGGTTTATTGACTGCGTTACATCGCATAATTCATTATCACAAGAATGAGATACATTTCTCAGTGTATTTGACTGTGTTACATCGCATAATTCATTATCACAAGAATTAGATACATTTCTCAGGTATTGACTGTGTTACATCGCATAATTCATTATCACAAGAATAGATACATTTCTCTGTGTATTTGACTGTGTTACATCGCATAATTCATTATCACAAGAATGAGATACATTTCTATGTGTATCTGACTGTGTTACATCGCATAATTCATTATCACAAGAATGAGATACATTTCTATGTGTATCTGACTGTGTTACATCGCATAATTCATTATCACAAGAATGATATACATTTCTCTGTGCAGCTCCTGTTTCTCTCCATGGAGCGATCAATCCAGTTCAGTGGTTTTCTCTAATGTCGCCTTACCTTTCAGTATAATCAGTCACCGAACAAACGAAATTAGCTGTTCATTTCCACTTGTTAACCTTCACATACATCCGTGCAAACGAATCTTGGGGAACCTTGCATTCAAGTTAAGGATGCTGGTAATAATCTAGCTACCTAACACTGAGCCGCACCAGCTGCGCGATATGATTAATGCGTGGTTCAAGCGAAAAGGTGACTGTCATGCTGATGTTCGACGTTCATTCTCGACAATCAGGTGCGTAAATCAGGCTCTTGCAGACTAGTCACAATCTGGTGGGTCATTTCTGAAATATGACGGGCCAGGCCTATGAAATTCATTATCAACAATTACGGTTCACCGGCTCAGGATTTGGATGTGCACACACAGACAGACAAACCTGCAAATAATACGGTAAGGGGGCGGAAGGCGGGATGGGAATGGGTGTAAAAGGAGAGGGGGGGGGGGGGGAGAAGAGAACGAAACTTCGCTAACCAATCAACATTGCCCTTTATGCTGGTGGTAAAAAAAAAAAAGTCATTTCAATTGGTCGGTGAACTTGTCATTCGACTGCAGAGGTTCATTTTGGTTAATGTACCAGGTAACACCCTTAGTAGACCGGATGCCGATCACGACCTAAGGTCAGAGCAGTGCACAGACAATGAGTCGAGACGAAGAGGGTGTTGAAACGCGACGTTCACCTTCAGAAAAGTAACAGCATGGGCCTGCTGCTTCCAGTCACAGATGGGACAGTGGTCCTTCTTGTTCAATGCATGGACCATCGAACAATGTACATCGCGAGCGGTCATATGACCGAATTATTGTAAAGATCCATCGACACAATGTACAAGCTTGTCCTCGACCTACGTTCGTGTATCAGATATTGAACCAAAAAGAAATCAAAGATAACCGTTTTCCACACCTACGCGTATACAGACATGAACGCACAGCACGCACAACCACACACCACACACACACACACACACACACACACACACACACCCCACACACACACACAGAGGCAACATCGAGGGTAATTTTTGGTGTTCCATGTGTACAATCTGAATTTTGTAATTTTGTCAGCTCTAAGCGGCTTGACGTGGGCAGGTTGGCAAAGTGCGGACTTTTCACCAAACTTTTTTTTTTTTTTTTTTGGCTAAGGCATTTTATTAATTGAATTACCGAACAGCCCAACAAGTGGAACAAACTATAGTGACAAAACAGACATCGCGTTTCGACGCACTGATTTCCCTACGTTTTCAATGTTTCGACCTACTGGTCTTCCGATGTTTTGAACGCATCTAATATTGTTTATCCTGCCTGAAGAAGATCAGAGGGTAGAAAACGCGTTGTGTCTGTTTCGTAACTTGTTTGCGTCATTCGTCAAGCGGTCCGGCAACTCTGCCTTTGCTCTTCAGCTTCAGTGACCCGCCTGTTCTTACCCCGGTTACGAAACCAATCTTTCGTACACGTAAGACACTCCAAACCTAGAAGTATTTCGGGCCGGCAAAGAGCCCATCCGACGAACTGGAACTGGCCATTTTGTTTTGTTGCCGTATTAATAAACTGAGTGGGTTTTCCCACAAATGTTGCTAGGGGCAGTTAACTCCCTTTGCTGCCGCCCTGGGATCTTTTACGGCCGCAATAACGCCGCGATGCGTGCGGCGCTCTGATCCTCGTGTTATGGTGCACGTGCAAGGAAAGACGGTTCGTCTCATGTGAAGCTTTCCAACCGACAGTTTTTGGTGGACATCAACATGAGACACACAAGTCATTCACAGCAGTTTTGAGGAAACCCGTTTCATAACCATTGCGTTCTGGAGTAAGCTGTTTCATAAACGTTTCCTGAAAAGGAAATCTTCAGAAAACAGGACTTATGAGAATTATCTACACACACACACACACACACACACACACACACACACACACACACACACACACACACCCACTTACGTATTTCACCTTTTCTCTCTCTCTCTCTCTCTTGAAAAAATTCACAGTGCAAAAAGAAGTCAAATCACCTAACCGTGAACAGCACCAATGAGTTATGTCCACCACATCACAGAATAATCCGACAGAATGCTGAAACCACACTCACAAAAAAAAAAACGCCAGTCGTATCAATAATACTCCAAGTACACCGCACATGAAAAAAAAAAAAAACAAAGAAAAAAAAAAACCGAAAGAAAATAAACACCAGTATATACCAATCACCCACACTCAAAAGAAAAAAAAAAACTGTCCTCGGTCGTATCGGTACAACTCCACCAGCAGTACGGCAGAAATCCCAACAGAAAGAACCAACCAGCCGCAAGCGACGACTGGCTGCGACAGTAGGACTGCGAAGATAGCTAGAGCTCTACGCAATGGGCCTGAGTAGTAGTGTGGGACAGAGGTATAGAAAGTA
>CM065720.1:63580182-63587146 GCA_033310375.1 Conus canariensis | reverse complement strand
AAACACACATACACACGCACGCACGAGCGTGCAAACACACACACACACACATACATACACGCGCGCGCGCGTGCGCGCGCCATGTCTACATCGCCTGTTTGTATGTAACATGCGTTGTTTTTCTGTTGTATGACAGTAATTCTATGACTATCTTTTATTGTCAAACGAATATAAATATATACTTGTTTGACTTTCATTACTACATAAAAAGATACGTCGAAATAAACTAACTTATCGCTCAAATTATTCCCTTAAACACATTCAGGTCAACGCTTCCATAGAAGATTTTGATCAGCGCTTTCTATTCATAAAGATGTTTGATAAGCAAGCAAAAAAAGCGCGCGCGCGCGCGCGCGCACACACACACACACACACACACACACACACACACAACACACACACACACACACAAATTCTGTGCCCAAACTCAGCGTTCTGATTTTACATGTTTCAGCTGTTTGTTAATGTATACATTATTAACTGTATTTGCATGACAGTGACGAGTCATTGCTCACATCAACATCATCATTTTCATAAACAAACCTAAGCCATGTTGTCGTTGTCGGAACAAATACAGTAGTAGCAGCAGCAGTGGCAGCAGCAGCGATAGTAATCGTAGAAGTGGTGGTGGTGGTGGTGGTGATGGTGGTTGCGGTAGCAGCAGCAACAACAGCGGTAGTATAGAAGCGACACCCGCAGCAGCAGCCGTAGAGGTAGGTGGTGATAGTGGTAGTGGTAATAGTAGTACTAGTAGAAGTAATAGTAGCATTAGTAGTAATACCAGTGGTGGAGGCAGCAGCACCAACAATAGTGTACCAGGTGTATTTGTGGGGTAATAATTCCATTCAACAAAGCATTCCTTTCAGAACTGATTATAACGCTACCAAACTACAGATGTAGCCTTCAAAATATACCACTGACACTCTTTTGTACGAGAAGACTGTAAAGCAAATTGGCCATTTCATAGAATATACAAATGCCAGATATTTCTCTCACGTTTTTCTATTCTTGTTACATTCTATTTGTAAATCTGACTATAATTGTTTGGATTTCGTTGACTAATTTCTCCAGAGTCTTTCGTGTAATATCACAAAATTATGACAAAGGCATTGAATAAATTAATGTCCGTTCATCTAGTATGGAGTATGGCTTTGCGTACCATTTATACAATCATCACTTACTTCTATCTGCGTGCAAAAAGGCTCTATTTCATAACCTTTTGACGCTATCATTTCGCCGTACAATCCTTACATTCTCCTATAACGAGTGGGATTCAAATTTTTAAGCGGTCATGACGTCTCGTTCAGTATCAACAGCACCCAAAAGGTAATCCGTCTTGTCGAGATAACTGAGGTTGAAGACGAATGTCATATTCTTTTTGCATATTATTCAGAGTGGATCGTGCGCTCTGGCACATAACACAGGTGTTTGTGTGCAGAATATTTCAGTCGTCAGCACAATCGTGTGCTGTCACACACACACACACACACACACACACACACACACACACACACACACACACACACACACGCACGCACGCACGCACGCAAACACGCACGAACGCACATGTGCGCGTGCGCGCACACACACACACACACGTATGCATACACGCACGTACACACACACACACACACACATGCGCGCGCGCGCGCGCGCGCGCGCACTCTCTTTCTCTCCCTCTCTCTCTTTATCTCTCTTTCTCTCTGTCCCTCTCTCTCTTTCTCTCTCTCTTTCTCTCTGTCCCTCTCTCTCTCTCTGTCCCTCTCTCTCTGTCCCTCTCTTTCTTTTGTCCCTCTCTCTCTCTCTCTCTCTCTCCACACACACACACACACACACACACACACACACACACACACACACACACACACACACACACACCTAACACTCGCCTAAGCTAAGACTGACAGGGGTATTTCGAACTTGTAAAACCTGCTTTGTAAGCTGGATGGAAAAAAAAAAAGCATCGGAGTCAACCGTGCATACAAGACGACGCTTTTCCCAATAAAAGCAGCGAGCATTTAAGGGGGGCCCAGAGGGAGAAGTGAAGAGCAGGTGACAGGGTAGCAGGGTGGGGTGGGTGGGGTGGTAAGCGTGGTAATAGGGGGTCGCGTGGTGGCATTTGTTGGGAAAAGGACGGTGGATAGCGTGTGCAGTAGAGTGGGAGGGTGAGAGGGGATGGGGGGGAGGGGAGACAGGTGAGGTGTTTGAGCTGTTTATATCCCTCTGCCCCCCCCCCCCCTCATCCTTTTCTTCACCTTCTAACTACCGTGTGTGTGTGTGTGTGCGTGTGTGTGTGTGTGAGTGAGTGAGTAAGTGTGTGCGTGCGTGCGTGCGTGCGTGCGTGTGTGTGTGTGTGTGTGTGTGTGTGTGTGTGTGTGTGTGTGTTGTGTGTGTGTGCATATGTGTATGTGTGACTATCTCTGTGTTTGTGTGCATATGTGTATGTGTGTGTGACTATCTGTGTGTGTGTGTGTGTGTGTGTGTGTGTGTGTGTGTGTGTGTGTGTGTGTGTGTGTGTGTGTGTTTGCAGACAAGTGTATTCCCCTTCGATAAAGGTGAGTAACGTCTGATGGCACAATAAAAGAACAAACAAGGAAAACCAAAGCAATTAATCTAAAACCGAGTTTTTAAAAATATCAAGAAAATAAAATAAGATGATCAAAATCTGGACACTAAATCCATCTGCAAAATAATCTCTAGACAGCAACAGCTCTTATGACAAAATCTACAGAGAACAAAAAGTTCACATGACAAAATCCGAACAGAAAAGTTCCAGAGACAAGATTGCAGACGGTAAAAAGCATACATGGGGATATAAAACAACAACAACAACAACTCGAGATCATGAATTTGAACATGATAAAACTCCAGACAGTAAATGTTTATACAACAAAACCAAAGGCAGTAAACTTATGATAAGATCCCAAACAGTAACAGCGACCATAAACAAACACCCAGGCAGTAACATTTTAAAATCCTAGACAGTAAAAGTTCACATGACCAAAAACCGAAGCAATGAAAGTTAACATGATAATTAAAAAAAAAAAGAAAAAAAAAAGATCCAGGCGATAAATTTCGTGTGATTAATTCATACAGTGAAATTTTACACTACAAAACTCCAGCGTAAAAGTTCACACGAAAAAACAAAACAAAACAATAAAACAATAAATAAATAAACAATAAAAGTTCACATGACAAACATAACGACAGGAAGAAAACACAGAAGATACAAATCTTGACTAGAGAAGTTCAGACGACAAACCTTAACACCACTGTAAAAACAAATGGACAGGGTTTTTTTTAAGGACAAAATAAGGACAATGAAGGTACAAATGACGAAAATAAGGACAAACAAATAAAAAATGACAACAAAAATGACAGTCAAGGGACTGTCAAAGAAAACAGGAAGAAAATACGGACAGTCAAAATAAAGGTGACAAAAATAAGAACAAGCAGTGTACGGATGATCAAAATATAAGGCCAGTCAAGGTAAAGATGACGAACACAAGGACCGTCAAAGAACATGGAACAAAAATAAAGACAGGCAAAGTCCGAAGGAAAACAATGATGAGCAAAGTACAGATGACGAAAATAAAGACAGTCAAAGTCCATGGGAAAACAATGATGAGCAAAGTACAGATGACGAAAATAAAGACAGGCAAAGTCCAAGGGAAAACAATGATGAGCAAAGTACAGATGACGAAAATAAAGACAGGCAAAGTCCAAGGGAAAACAATGATGAGCAAAGTACAGATGACGAAAATAAAGACAGGCAAAGTCCAAGGGAAAACAATGATGAGCAAAGTACAGATGACGAAAATAAAGACAAAGTCCAAGGGAAAACAATGATGAGCAAAGTACAGATGACGAAAATAAAGACAAAGTCCAAGGGAAAACAATGATGAGCAAAGTACAGATGACCAAAATAAAGACAAAGTCCAAGGGAAAACAATGATGAGCAAACCACAGATGACCAAAATAAAGACAAAGTCCAAGGGAAAACAATGATGAGCAAACCACAGATGACCAAAATAAAGACAAAGTCCAAGGGAAAACAATGATAAACAAACCACAGATGACGAAAATAAAGACAGTCAAAGCAAACATGGCGACAATCAGGACTGCTAAATTTCAGAAAAAGACGGTTAAAAATACACAAAACGACAATAAGAACAGAGTACGCACGACAACAAGCAGAAGTTTAAAGTACAGATAACGGCAATAATGGAGTCTGAGTACAGATAACCAAATCGACAATCAAAGCACGAACAATTAAAATGAGTACAGACAAAGAACAGATGAAAATAAAGACAAAAGGCAGATGAAGGCAAAAGGCACCAAAAATGAAAGTAAGTTCGGACAAAGAATAGAGGAAATGAATAACCAAAACCAGATGGAGAGAAAGCATACATGACGAAATAAGCAAAACGCGTCGGCGATGACCTCATAACATCACGCAGAACAGACCACGCCTCTCACGGGTCAACGACACTGCTGAACGGAAAAACAGTCGGACGCAGACGACCCAAATCTGGACAACTAAAGCGCAGGCGATGAAAATCCAGGATAATAAAACTACAGGCGGTAAAATTCTACGCGGCGAAACCGGGACGACGATGACTGTCGAAGACCCGGGGAGTAAAAATCCACTAGTTTAGAAAAGAAATGAGACGGGAGAGACGTCAGCAGCGAATAACAACCAAGGGAAGTCACTTTTGTAACTTGTACTGCCATAGACCCATGACGGGTATCCAGATTCATTTTTTTTCCAAGTCGCCCATTTCCATTATGCCCCGTGCCATTTCGCCAACCCATCATTTTGTATCGTTTCGCTCTGAATCAGGCAGCTCTGCCTTCAATCCGTCTGCGGTTCAATTGCCAGCAAAACTGTTTACAAGTGTTGCGTACAAAGGATCCAGTCTTGTCCGCTTGAACACAACACTGTTTGTGTGAAAAACCTGGGAATGCAAACTACTCACAAGATTAATTTGCAAGCTACGCTTGCAGTGTAGGCCTTTTTTCATGCCCCAATGAGTATTGTTTACAAACGGGGTTTTGTTCGTTTGTTTATTTAATTTACGCTTATATGAAAAGGTCTAACTGAAAACCGTTTGGCGTCATGAACGGCGAATCTGACCTTCACCTCTCCAAAGGACAATGTTCATTTGTGTTTGTTCATTCCCTATAACTATTCTCGCTGCGAGCATGAGTCAACTCGGGGTATATGCAAATAAGCAAGCTTGAAACTTTCTCTTCACAAGAACTTTACCTGTTGGTTGGGCGGCACCTCTTTTCCATGTGTGCTAGACGAATGGGTACGGAATACAGAACACGTCTGCAGTGAATCACATGTGATCATTTCACCAAATGAGCAAAAGTGGTCCTCTGTATGTAGTGTTTCGATGAACTCAAGAAGTACAAAATGTACAAACTCTAGGGAATGTTATCGTCTTTTCATGAAAAGTCGCCAGGTTCTACACCCACCACTGCCTCCACCATTGCCCCGCGAAAACAAGAACCTACGGCTCTCCTTACCAATCAGAAGACGTTGCTATTTTAGACGCGGTGGAAAGGAGGAGGAGGGGACGGGAGGAGATAATGTCCGACCATAATCAGAAAAGCATTTTCCTTTCCAACTATCTGGCTCTGAAAGACAGCATTCATCTGGTTTGTATCGGAGATGAGGTGAACTCCAAACGTACAAAAGCTGAATTAGACACAAGACTATAGACGCTTCGGTCACGTGATCCGCTGAATTCTGTCCAGCTTCGTCTGATTGGCAGCAGGACCCCTCGGTTAGGACCCTTTTTAAGTGGTGGCTGCACGGCTGGGGACCTCCTGACTGACAGCCCAGTGTGACAGAGGTCGTTGACCCGGCAAAGCTACTAGGTGAACGGCTTTCAAGGTATCCCAAAATGCAGGTTGAAACTGGAGAGGTGATATACTCACAAGCAACGGATCGCGTGTCTTCACAGAAGGAAAGTGAAAACGGGAAAGGAGGAAAGAAGGTTAAGAAAGAAATGAAGAAACAAGAGAAGGAATGAAGGAAGGAAGGGGAGAAAGAAGAAAGGAGAGAAAGAAGGAAAGTATGAAGGAAGGAGAAAGAAGAAAGGAGAGAAGGAAGGAAGGAAAGTATGAAGGAAGGAAGGAGAAAAGAAGAAAGGAGAGAAGGAAGGAAGGAAAGTATGAAGGAAGGAAGGAGAAAGAAGAAAGGAGAGAAGGAAGGAAGGAAAGTATGAAGCAAGGAAGGAGAAAGAAGAAAGGAGAGAAGGAAGGAAGGAAAGTATGAAGGAAGGAAGGAGAAAGAAGAAAGGAGAGAAAGAAGGAAAGTATGAAGGAAGGAAGGAGAAAAGAAGAAAGGAGAGAAGGAAGGAATGAAAGTATGAAGGAAGGAAGGAGAAAGAAGAAAGGAGAGAAGGAAGGAAGGAAAGTATGAAGGAAGGAAGGAGAAAGAAGAAAGGAGAGAAGGAAGGAAGGAAGGAAAGTATGAAGGAAGGAGAGAAAGAAGAAAGGAGAGAAGGAAGGAAGGAAAGTATGAAGGAAGGAAGGAGGAAAAGAAGAAAGGAGAGAAGGAAGGAAGGAAGGAAAGTATGAAGGAAGGAAGGAGAAAAGAAGAAAGGAGAGAAGGAAGGAAGGAAAGTATGAAGGAAGGAAGGAGAAAGAAGAAAGGAGAGAAGGAAGGAAGGAAGGAAAGTATGAAGGAAGGACAGAAAGAAGAAAGGAGAGAAGGAAGGAAGGAAAGTATGAAGGAAGGAAGGAGAAAGAAGAAAGGAGAGAAGGAAGGAAGGAAAGTATGAAGGAAGGACAGAAAGAAGAAAGGAGAGAAGGAAGGAAGGAAAGAGGAAAGGGAGAAAGGAAGGCAGAACAAACGGAACGAAGAAAGGAAGGGGAGAAGGGAGGACGGAAAGAAGAGAGAAAGAAATGTAAGAAATGTTTATATTTTGTTTACAGCTTAGACGACCGT
>CM065720.1:63445182-63542682 GCA_033310375.1 Conus canariensis | reverse complement strand
GCTCCGATTTCCTGACCAACACTGCAGGTGTCTGTACCTCAAGGGCCTGGTTGATGCCGGGATATGAAAGAAAGCATACAGTACAGTTCTCCATGCAGTCTCAGACCAGAATGGAAATCCACAGAATCATCTTCATCATCCCTATCCTCATCGATCAGTATTGGTAAAAGAAAAAAAAAAGGCTTAAACTCTGTAGTCCTTCCATGTCCTGCTCTCTTGATGACCTCAGTTTAAAATGCCTATCCACGTGTACGGTCTCGGTTTCATTCTGTCAGGGTCACAGGTATCAGCAGATTCATGGGGACCACCGTTGGACGGACGTGGTGGCACCTTTTGAAGGGAGAGCTCACTCACGCTGGCTAGGCGACAAAGCAAATAGTGTCGTCAGTAGGGGGCTACAGGGTGGTGTCCTGCGTATGATGGATCAGAATGAGCACCACTGAAGTGACTGGTCGGCAGTGTCCACTGGTGGGTTGCCTCATGACAACTTGACATCCACTTTTCCCTGTGGACAGCTGGTGCCAGGGCTGTGGCAGGACCGGCCAGGCTGTGAACGAGGGGTTGGAATGAGTGGCGTGGGTGCAATGCCACCGAGGTGGCACAGAAGATGGAAAAGGAGAGGCTATTATATATATATATATATATGTGTGTGTGTGTGTGTGTGTGTGTTGATAGATATAGATGATATATATCCCTAACATTTGCTGAAGGCAAAGTTTTTTTTTCTGTTTCATGACAAACTATCTTTTTACTGGATATCCAGCTTGGAATACTAGGCGCAATTTACGTTGTTTCCAACTCTACTGACTGCATAGTTCATATTTTTTCTTCTTCTTCTAAATGAACATATATATATACACACACACACATATATATATGTATATACACACGGAATGGGTTGGAAACGAAGGGGGTGGGGGGGGGGGATTGGGGGGTGGGGGGGGGGGGGGGGTGGTTGAGGGTGTTGTGGGGCGGGTAGGGGATCGGCCACACGTGCTTATTGTGATGTGATGGGCGTGTGGAAGTTGGGGAGTTGGGTGGGGGCTGGAGGTGAGAGAGTGAGAATATCTGTGAATTGTTTTCATCAGTTGATGACTGGATACCTGGCTTCATTCTTGTCATTAAAGTCCCCTGAGGAAGATCTGTCACAGGCTGAAATATGGGAATGATTATGAGTCTGATGTTTTTATCTTCGTTTTATGTGCGTTTATATGTATATATATATAAATATATTTAGGAAATTCAACTTGGGTGCACAAGGGCTGGCATGTTGTTTGCAACCCAACCTGTACTCAGAGGATTTTATTTGTTTGTTATCTAAAACTTCACATTTTTCACTGGAAACCCAACTTGGGCATACATCAGGAAAACCATGCTGTTTGTGGCCCCAAGGACTGCAATATCTTTTTTTCTTTAGAAACAAATTTCATCATTTCATTGGAAAATGGATGTGTGCAGAGCAGTGCACGTTTTTTGTCGTCGAACTGACGGTGGAAAGATCAATTCAGGTCCAAAAACATCACAAATACACCACTTACAAATCAGTCATGGCAACTGAACAACGTTTGAGACAAATATGCCAATGACCTGATTCGCACCGAGCAGTTTGTATTTGCTTTCATTTCTCGCATAGATATGGTGTCAGTTTTGGAACATGTAAGTGCTGCATTAGGCACTGTATGTACGTTCACACTTTTGAAATTTCTACCCATTATTATTAATCACTCGACTGCCAGAACATTTTACTTAATGACGTTGTCATAACTGGACTGTACCACTAAATATTCACATGCCAAGAGAGCTTATTTATTTGTATGATCCTTACCCCCCCCCCCCCCCCCCCCCCTACAATTTAGCAGGTGTTTCACTGGTACATTTTTGCAACAGAACATACAGATCATTGTTATTAATGGTGTCATGTAGAATATTTGTCATCACAGATCTATGAAAAAGTATATTTCAGCCAATGGTCAGAAAACTGAACACTGTCATGTGCAGAAAATGTTTTGGAAGACGGGGCACATATTCTGCATTAGCAGACTTGCTCCAACTCTGACAAAAGCTCAAAGTTTCTCCAAATGATAATTACTAAAAATCGCTGGCCTGTAACTGACACAGACAATTTTCACAGCTATTCCTCAACTGGCCACTGCTATCTGTTTTGTTCCATTTCCTTGGCAGTGTGAATCTATGCAGACATGAAATGTTGGGAATGGACTACGTATCTCAGCACACAACAAAACTAAACATGTACATTGCACATTTCAAGCAGTTGAGTGAGCAATTCATGTTTTCTGCAAGTCACTGGAATCATCCATCACTCTTGCCCTCAAAAAACATTCTCACATCTCTAATTGATTAATACATTCTTTATTACGACATAAAGATAAAGCAGAATAACACAGCAACTGATTTCACACACACATCCAAATCAGTGGCAACTAAAAGACTTGTTTTGAAAAGGATAGGTACATGTATACATCAACTCATCTGTGGCTGGAGATGTGTGCATGCATGGACAAGGATGTGTGCCTGTGTTTCCCTTCCACAAAAGATATGTCTGATAACAAAATGATTTTGTCTTTGTTACAATAAATACAACATAAATATTTCATCAATTTGGATACCTCCAGATGTAACATATTCTCTAAACTTCATGTTGTTATAAAACTTAAGAACATAAATATTAACAAATAATGTTGAAAATAGAACAGTCAAAAAAAAAAAAAAAAATGATAACCAAGAGCTCTCAGCAGAAATAAATAACTGAATTTGCACTAAAAATGTACACAGGAATTTATATGTAAATGATACACAAATTTTTAACATACGCACATGCATATGCAAAGACACAAAACAAAGTTTACAAAGTGTATTCTGACCAAGCGATCATCATCACAGTCCAATGTCCTGATGACAAGCAAACTACATTGGCCAAACACTGACCCTGATTTCTGATGTTAACAGCACAGACTTTCTCCACCAATTCAAATCCATAGTCCTCGCTCCCCAGAAAGCAAACATTCATGAACAACAATACAGATTTTCTCCACCAACTTAAATCTATAGCCCTTAACTTCCAGAACAGCAAGCATTCATGAAATGTATGAGATTCACACAACACCAAAAATGAACTTTCTGTCTAACACCAAAAATGAACTTTCTGTCCAACACCAAAAATGAACTTTCTGTCTAACACCAAAAATGAACTTTCTGTCCAACACCAAAATGAACTTTCTCTCACGTTTGTGTCAGTCTGAACTTTCCCTCACTAGAACTGTTCCAAGCGAAAGCTGTCAAGATACTATCTCACTGCTGGTTAAATTTTCTTCTCCCGACAAAAAAAGCAGAGTAGACATCTCCACTGTCAGTTTTATAACTGCCCAGCAGACCACTCAGAGCCTTTTCACAGCAGTCTCAATACACAAACAAAAAAAGAGTCCTGTCACAAAATAGAAATGTTACACATGTACACATATCATTATGCACACAGATTCTAAACATAATAGCGAGACTGCAGAGACCCTTATAATTTAAAGCAAAGCCATGCTGCCATAGCGTCGGTCATTCTGCTTGCCTTTTTCGCCCCCAGAATTTGAAAAAAAAAAAAAAAGAAATAAAGAAAAAAGAGAGCACACAGAAAGTTTTCAAAAAGACATGCGCACAGACACCGACACACATAAAGGTGAGAAGGCTGTACTGGCAAAGGGGACAGGCAGCTAGTGTGCCTTCCAGGCAGCACAAACAATCCCACTACCTCATGTCCAGTGAGCAACTGGCATAACCTGATCAAGAGAAAACAGTGCAAAACCTTTCTAGACTACATACCGAGGCGAAGGGGTCACAAAGGCAGAAAAACAGTTCATGACTGTTAAGTTTACAGTTTCTATCATTATAGCCTAAGTGGCTCACACATAGCCTTTTCAGGGCTGTCAAACTCGTACAAGGTGGAAAAAAGTTACACAGGTCAGACTGTCAAAAAAAAAAGAGATTATATCCTGAAAAAGAAACTACCAACCCAAACCAAATGATGACATGGTAGCTGAACTACTGACCTCTTTATGGCAGACAAAAACAAAAGGCAGTGCTGAGTGTGTGAAGCAAGAAAAAAGCAGAGGCAGAGCCAAACAGAAAGGAAGAAAATGCAGGGAAAAGGCAAACTTTAAGCCGCAAAATGTAAAGACTGAATATGTAATTTCGCTTTCCTTTGCCCAGTCATACATCAATTAACTGAATGATGCATTTCTGTCTTCTTTGCCACAGAGAATCCTTCCAATTCCATGGTCACGTACACCAATTGCTCCACAATCGTAAGTCTGAAATCATGCACAGTCCCTCATGTTTGTGTCGGTCTGAACAATTCTAAAATTCTGATCTCTGGTTTTCCCTCACAGACTTGTCATCCTTTAATGATATGACACTGTCACTTGTCATCCTTGAATGTTATAACACGGTCCAATTCTCCGTTTTCTGACTGAAAGAAAAGCAAAACCCAAAGGTGCTACTGATTTCCGAGACACAAAATAATGACAATTAGCACTTCTCTTACCACAAATGCGACCTTGCATCTTGTACAACTCCCAGTTATGATTCTGTCAATGTATAAACACAACATATCATGCTCATAAAACTAACAGGTTTAAATAATTTTCTTTCAAGAAAGAAAAATCAGTATCAAATAAAACAAAAGCACACACACTGAAGCATGAAATGACATGGTAACACCCTTGCACTCAAGGAGAAGCAACGAACACACAATCTTCCATTGCCACTATTAACATCCAGACAATCATAGACATGAAGTTAATTTAGTTAAAGCTGCACAGCTAATGCTGTTTAACAGACAGCCAACCCACTAACATAAATAAGTAACATCAACAGTAAAGGCTAAAAAAGAAAAAAAAAAGAAAAACAAGCAGGACGAATGTGCAAAACTGATTATAAGTGGGGGACAAACACATGCACACACACACACACACACAAAATAAATATGTATCTATACAAATATATATATATATATCTTTTCAGAGAAAAAGAGATACAGATGCAATGGTAAGGAGAAGAATTTCAGAAACAATGGCAGACACAAATAAGAGTCACTGAAGCAATAGCAGAGGCAGGACAGAGCTACAGAAACAAAGTTTAAAGTGAGAGATACAGTAACAAAGGCAGAGGTACGACAGTCACAGACACAAAGGGAGAGCAAGACTTGAACATACTGTACGACAAGGGAGAGCAGGAGAGAAAGACATAATGTAGAGCAAGTGTGGTGAGTAGCAGAAACAATTGTGGCTAGTGGCAAGACGGAGTTACAGCGGTAAAAGCAAGAGAGACTTGCAAAACAGATAAGATAAGATAATATCAGAGGCAAGAGAATGTTGCAGAAATAACAGGAGATGCAAGCACTGGTTACAGAGACGATGGTCGGGGCAAGACAGCTGCAGAGATGATAGTAGAGATGAGAATTACAGTTACACTGTTTGAAACAAGACAAGAGTTTCAGAAACAATGGTTGAAGCAAGAGAGCACTGCAGACATAACAGTTATGGCAAGAGAAAGCTGCAGAAACAATACTTTTGGAAAGAGTGAGTTTCATATAAAATAGACAGATGTAGGAGAGAGTTAAAGAAACAAAGGTAGAAGCAAGAGAGAATTACAGAAACAAAGGCAGCAGCAGGACAGTTACAGAAACAAAGGTGTTACAGAAACGAAGGTAGAAGCAAGAGGGAGTTACAGAAACAAGGACAGAAGCACAAGAGAGTAACAAAGATAGAAGGAAGAGAGAGTTACATAAACAAAGGTAAGAGCAAAAAAGAATTGCAGAATCAACTGCAGAGGCAAAAGTGAGTTACTGAAACAATGGTAGAGGCAAGAGAGTTACAGAAAACAATGGTTGAGGTAAGACAGTTACAAATTCAATGGTAAAAGCAAGTAAGAGTTACCAAAATAATAAGTCTCAAGAACAATGGCAGCGACAAAAGAAAAAGGAAACAAGAAAATTGCAGAGGCAAGACAGAGTTACAAAAATAACAAAAGTTACTAAGACCACGGCCGAGATAAAACAGATTACTAAAACAATGGCAGAATTAAGAGTTACAAAAGCAGTGTCAAGTACGGTGGATACTAGTGTTAACTGCCATAAATCCAACAGCAAAATATAACTGACCAAGATAATCTGGGAAATAACTATGACAGATAAAAAAAAATGACATTAGGACATATGTACAAACAAAATTAAAATAAAGCAAAGTGTGTTATCACAAGACAATGAAAGCAATAAAACTGTACAAATCAACATAAATCTGACAAAAACAGTCCAGACATGATGTACATGAAGTCCTCAGCAATGTTGCCCTTGCACTCCATTCCACTATCACTGACGTCAGCAGTTAAAAAAATATACAGGGTCATGCATCAGGGAATGAGTCAACGTGACCATTTAAACCAGAAGACAAAGCCACCATTTTCACACAAACTTCAAGGCCATTTGTTGAAGTTTAAACTTTCATGTCCTGCTGATAAACTGTGACCTCTTGAAGCCCTTATTCTGACAGGACACAAATCTTTAAATACGTTTTAATTAAAATAAATGCTGAAGAACTAAGCTGCCATATGAACGTAAACAATAACACCGGCTCATTCCCTTGATGTTTATTACGTTCAAGATCAAGACTCGCTACGTTAGAAATCATTACAGTCATTTGGAAACTCAGTGCTTAAACATTTATTTTCGTTCCTTCACTTCTGACTGCATTCACCACATTCTGAAACCTTTCTTTTATGCACATGCACTGTGCAATGAAGGAAATTTACAAAGGGCATTAATTTTACCATTTGAGCACACCTAGTTCCTTCTTGTACACCGTAAACAGTGAAGTCTTCTCTCTAAAAGCGGTGTTCTAAGATAGATCTTTCCCCAATCATGTGATGGGAATGGGACCACTTACTTACATGTTTCAAGAATCTACCCCTGAAGCTGAATTTTGGTTTGATTTCTGACTAGTCTGAAAATTCTCCTGTCTGCTATCAAAAAGTTGGAATGACAACTGTTCTCTTTCTCAAAAGGCAATTGAACTTGTGATTCACGAAGCATTTAACACGGAACATGTCAAGCAACATTCCTTTGATGGGAAAATAATGAATTCATCTATGAACAATAGAAACATTCTAAGGTAGGCACATACACTTCATACTTTTTTTTTTTTAATTTATTGACAGTTAAAAAGAAATCATAAATCTTAAAGAATAATTCATGAAAAGACCTGCAAAGATCCCTTTCTTCCATTAAGAAAGGGTGAACACTGTAGTCGCACCTTCTCGCCACGTTAATGTGAGTGTTTCCTCAGGGGGACATGGGGCAGGTTGTTTTCACTAACGCGGCACGGGAGCGGAATACTGGCGCTATATCAAAACCAGATCCTGGCCTCTCCAATCAAGGAAAGCCGCAGGCTAGACCAGTCCAGATGGAGGAGTAAGGCCCCCCACCAAAATGGAAGGAACTGAGTGAAGGCCCACCGGCGTGTGGATACGCCCTGACACTGCTCCAAGCCTTACCCCAGCTATGGGTTAAATGGCAAAAGCATCCAGCCTGCCGAAGATGAAGTGTGTCAGCTACGGCGCAGGTCCTGGGGATAAATTAGGACACACACGCATCGACAATTATGGTCATGCGTCAGACTACCTTGTTGTCATGGTGTCGTCCCTATCAGCGACAACCGGGGAGGGACGAAGCCGGGCCCTTAGCCTCAAAGGGGCCCACCCAAGCGACCGGTGCCTCTGTTAACCTGACGGTCGGGGGAAGGCAGAGTAGAGTGACTGACTCACGCAGCTCTACGACACGAAACCTGGCCAGGGGGAGCAGAGTTACAGGCGCAGCTTTGGGGAGCCCGTTCTGACCTGGAGAAGACCGCGGGCTTCATCATGGCGGCCGGGTTACAAGTCTGACGCATTCAGCTTCAATCGAACGCAGAAGAAGAAGAATTCACGAAAAATCTGTTTGGACATTTTAAAAGTAAACAAACTTTTAATCATTGATAGATTGTATCTTCTGATTATTTTGAGTAAGTTTGTTAATTTTCTAATTTTGGCAAATCCAGCAAAAACATCGAGTGACGACATGACAAGGAGCCCATTTTTGTTGAAAGCAACTGGATTTAGTGAACAATTATCCACTATTATTGAACAGATAAAATTCCACACTCACCCATTTTAAACCATCACCATTTCAAACCATCTGCCAGCGCCAAGGAGTGAGCCGAGAGTAGGTCAGTCACATCTTGTGTTTTGAGGGTTTTTTTCACTAAAGGAAGAGTTTAAAGCGCTTTCAGGAAACACTAACAAAACCAAAATGGATAATGAGCGTAACACAGTTTACAGGAAATGTTAGGGAAAAAGACAACAGGCCGAAATACAAAAGTTCTGACTGAAAAAGTCAAAACAGCAAATTGACTTCCTGATGTTGGGTCACATACAGAGCTATAGCGAGCATTTGTACTATCGGCTCTGATTCACCCTTCTGATCACTTGGTGTAAGCCACATTTCACCTGATAAGACGAGGATGTCAGCTCTACTATCAAACCCTCCTCTCTAAAACAGTTTGTTTCTCTATATCGTCAGCTGAAACTGTCTGCTGATATTCCGCCATAACGTTCCTGTCCTTCACTTTTTCCTTTATTTCTTTCCTGCGGACTGAACGCACATCGTCAACAAAAAATACACACACAGTCCAAGCAACATGACTCATAAGACAGGAAAACTATGACCAGAGCTGATTTCAGAAATGGGAAAGGATTCTGGGTTTAAAGTCATAAAAAAAATTTCATTCCAGTCATACTCAGCTAAAAAAAGACACGCTGTACAACATCTACTTCTGAGTAACTGTGGGGCGCTGAGATGATGACCAAGTCCTACAGGGACTGGAAGAAGTGATCTGAGTTTAGCAGACCTCTAGACATGTTCATACAGTCTGTGGAAGAAAGAAAGTGCCTTCCCCCGAGTGTTACAACTCTGCCTACGATCACATACAAATGCCAGCAACAAACATATCACTGGTGCCCGACTATCTCAGTCACTGGGAAGAACACTTTATACAGCCCGAAAGGACACATATCCCAGAAAACGTCTGGTAAATTCTCGCAATGAAAGTTAATCTCGCCACAAAAAGTGTCTGATGTCCAAATGAAAAGTGGCAGAACTGTCTGCATGCATCATGACAGGACCGTGGCTGTTAGAAGTGACAAAGAGACCTGCTAGAATGACAGGTCATTATACAGAACAGGTGTCTTGACCATTACCTTCACAGCTCCCAACCAACACCAAGAGCACGCTTCTGCCAAATCAATCACCAACTTCAGCAGCCATAAACTTCAACAGATCATTTCCGATCACTTTACTGAAAACGTGTGTTAATTTTTTTCAAGATCCCAATCTCCAACGTGATTTAAACCCTCTCCAGTTTTACAATCAAACTGAAGTGGCAAACAACATGAGAGTCTGCACCTAAGAGCTGATCCCCCCTCCCCCACACACACACCACTCCAACCCTTCTCTGTGGCAAACTGTGAAGGTAACATCAAAGACACCTGCTCCCACACAAGCTCCTCAGAAGCCGAGATCCCACACCAAGGTGCAAAAGAAAACATCACACCATGATCGTCAAATCCACAGAAAGGCAGACCCAGGTGAAAGAAAACTCACCTGCCTGCATGGAATACACTCTGATTCAGAGAGATAGGACAAAATTCCAGTACATTCTATATTATCATCCTAAACAGACTACCCCTCAGACAGACCATCTGTCAATAAGACACACTTCCACAAACATCTTCCGAAACCGAACATCCCTCAAACAGAGAAATTCGACACAATCCTAGCAATAATCGGTGGCATAATTCAAAGCCAAGTATTCCTCAGATAGAACACAATTCCATCAACAATAACATTGTCTTCCAACAGAGAGACAGGACGTACTTCCAGCAGCTATCATTTACATCATCCTAACCAACCATCCCTCAAACAGAGAGACAGGACACAATTCCAGCAACAATCAACAGCATCACCCTAAGCCTCCTATCCCTGAAAATGGGACCACACCTGAATGATGCCTTCACAAACTGCATCTTGTTACAATCTCAAATATTTGATAAATCTACCAATGCACATCTATTCCCCCACATCTGTTGATATTCACCTCGACACAGTCAAATGCATGCGCACTTGGTCACACTATGTCTATCATATGAAGCCTCATATGAAGCACCATCTTCTTTCTTCTTCAGCGGAAAAATTCATGAACTGTAATGCTGATACATTTGCCCAGCTTACTATGTATGTGTACAATCTGCCATAATACATCCATCTTTACAATCACCTACACACTGACCATCAAAACACAAACTGTTGAATCAATTGATGATGTTACCTTTTAAACATCTGCTGCCCTTATTCTCTTTGAGAACATTAGAATTCAATCCACTAACATGTCCTCTAGCTAGAACTCACGGTTCCATCTGCCTAACACAGAAAGTCATGTTTCGCTGTCCTGTTCACAAAAAAATGTTATTCCCCCCCATGACAAGCCCACCTTCAGGACCCACAAACAAATCTTCCTCGTCTCTGCTCTCTCTTTCCTCTCTCTCACTCTCTTCTGAAGAGAATGTTACACATTTGCTTTGCCAAGTATTCCAAAACACATCATATTTCTATATGCCTGTTTACATAAATAAAACAAAGAACCATACATTTATCCAAGTATACCAATAATGGCCGATATGGCCACTGTCACAAGTTTACATGAATGAAAAGACTCTGGGTTAAATATGATAAAACCCTTGGTATGTGATGCAGACATTAAGAAGCATGCTACTAAGTTACACCTCTATCCAAACAGCTAACAAGTGGGAAGGCAATGAACACCTTATCCACAGGTTAAGAAGTACACCAACTAATCACATTTTCCAATATGTCCAGTTTTTTTTGTTTTTTGTTTTTTTGGAAGGCAGGTTGTTCTTCAGTCAACAATTTACACATTCTGCCCACAAAAAAAAGACTGTCAAAGACATCTGCCGACAGATATCCAAGCCTACAACAAAGACTGTCCAAGACATCGGTTAACAGATATCTGAGCCTACAACGAAGCTGTCCAAGACATCTGTTAACAGATATCTGAGCCTACAACACAGACTGTCCAAGGTATCTTTTCACATATCTGAGCCTACAACAACGACTGTCCAAGACATCTGTTAACAGATATCTCAGCCAACAACAAAGACTGTCCAAGACATCTGTAAACATACATCTGAGCCCACTACAAAGAGTGTCCAAGATACCTGTTAACAGATATCCGGGCCTACAACAAAGACTGTCCAAGACATCGGTTAACAGATATCTGAGCCTACAACGAAGCTGTCCAAGACATCTGTTAACAGATATCTGAGCCTACAACACAGACTGTCCAAGGTATCTTTTCACATATCTGAGCCTACAACAACGACTGTCCAAGACATCTGTTAACAGATATCTCAGCCAACAACAAAGACTGTCCAAGACATCTGTAAACATACATCTGAGCCCACTACAAAGAGTGTCCAAGATACCTGTTAACAGATATCCGGGCCTACAACAAAGACCGTCAAAGACATCTGTTAACATATATCTGAGCCTACTACAAAGACTGCCCAAATCATCTGTTAACATAATCTGAGCCTACAACAAAGACATCTGTTAACAGATATCTGAGCCTACAACAAAGACGTCTGTTTACAGATATCTGAGCCTACAACAAAGACATCTGTTAAGATATCTGAGCCCACACAACAAAGGTTGTTTAAGATATTCTTTAACAGATATCTCAAAAAGGACTGATCTTTTCAGCTATAAACATCTTTTTTCACATCTGGTTAGGAAACATATATATATATATACGGAAACAAGAATATCTGGCTAATAATGAAGGTGAAAATCTGCTTAAGCGCCCAATGTGTGATGAAAAACTATGTGACAACTGCTTGTGTGTTCAACACAGGACTGTTAACTCAAAAGATATACAGACCTGATAGAATGACAGGTCATAATACAAAGCAAGTGTCTTCACCATTACCTTCAAAGCTCAAAGAAAGCATTCAGATGTCCAGTTTCACCTTTCTTTCTGACCGATAAAATCAATTTCAGTGGCTTACCATTTCACATCATGAATTCCCTCTCCTTTTTTTTGCTTCTTTCACTGCCAATATCATGAAAGTGAGTGTCAATTGCTCAAACTTTAAAAAAGGCTCATACAAGCTGATTATTTGTCTGTTCCATTTTTACAAGGACAATGTGTGTTAACATCACAAAGAATGTGAGTTGGCAGTCATCAACAAAGAGTCATTCACTTCACCTTACCACCACCTCCTCCCTTTCACCCATCATGGTCATCTTAATAAGCAGATCAGTGTCACACACCCTTACTCGAACACGTTCTACCTGTGAAGGGTAAAGAGTACAGGTGTGATAGTTATTGAGCCCTAAACCTTAATAAGCGGAACCAGCACAAAATGCGTGCTGAACCCGAGGCTCGGCAATATGGTGGGGGAACACGACCGGCGAGCGGTGCCGACGATCGCGAGTAACAAAGTCGCGAGAGTGCCGGTAAAAGAGACAAATCTTTAATAAATACGCTCCCGAGAGTGCCGGTAAAAGAGACAAATCTTTTAATAAATACGCTCCCACCAAGAGCCTCACACGGCAAAAATACTCAGGGTCTAGTGCAAGCCGGAACCAGCACAAAATGCGTGCTGAACCCGAGGCTCGGCAATATGGTGGGGGAACACGACCGGCGAGCGGTGCCGACGATCGCGAGTAACAAAGTCGCGGGAGTGCCGGTAAAAGAGACAAATCTTTTAATAAATACGCTCCCGAGAGTGCCGGTAAAAGAGACAAATCTTTTGATAAATACGCTCCCACCAAGAGCCTCACATTTGCAAGCCACAACTGAATCAAGTATAGAACAAAACACAGCAAAGTTAACACAAAGGCAAGTATAGGCGAGACAGAGCACAAGACTTATCTTGCTTTGACGGCAGGCCGAAGATGAATGGCTTATAGGAAGTTGACACTGGCTTCTTCCGGGGCCGGAAGTGGGGTGACATCACGTGACTGTCTTATGACTGCATTGGCCACGGAAAAAATTCGGCCTGACAGAGCTGGCTAACTGCCGTTGAATGCTATGGTCTGACATGGTAAAGTATATGACGCCAAATGTGAGTTGGCAGTCATCAACAAAGAGTCATTCACTTCACCTTACCACCACCTCCTCCCTTTCACCCATCATGGTCATGAACTGTGGAGGTAACACCAAAGACACCTGCTCCAACACAAGCTCCTCAGAAGCCGAGATCCCACACCAAGGTGCAAAAGAAAACATCACACCATGATCGTCAAATCCACAGAAAGGCAGACCCAGGTGAAAGAAAACTCACCTGCCTGCATATAGATTAGTCAAACTCTGATTCAGAGGGAAGTAGAATACAATTTCAGCAACCGTAACAAAGTCCCTATTGTAAGCAATGAGCACTGGAATAGACACAAAACTTCCCAACATTATACAGCATAGCTGACTTGGGATTATTATAATAATGAATATAAATGAGAAAAGTTAGAAACCAGACAATCACAGAACTAGTAGTTTCTACTGGTAACATAAATACTCCATCTATAAATATTATAGGTGAAATATATCCAGCATCTATAAAAACATGAACGAAAGCCCAACCAATAAACATGCTTCACGCTATATATCCAGTTGGTAAAACAGAAATTTCACAAACAAATCAATACCACAGACTCGTGAAAATATAACTAATGTTGCAAATACACTCTTTAGCTTGTTTTATAATCAAACTCGTTAAGAGTACAGCAAAGGATACATATTAATGACAACAGGCAATGCTGCTTAATCCTTGGATAGCAGATCTACTTGAACACCAATGAACTGAATACTCAGGCTTAAAACTGTTCTTCAACCAAATCTACGGACAGCAACAAACTGACCTATGGTCACAATGCTACTCTTAAACCTGGTTGCCTCGTGACTGTCAGCAACTTCACAGTGGGACTTCACTAAGAAACCGCTATTCACTGCTGTTACTTAATACACACATTTGAAACAAACACGACAGCAAAGAAAAAGCGTGTATATACAGAAAAAAGTGCATATAACGCACAAAGCTATCACTCACCACAATCCATTCACACCTACACTGTGAAAATCAGTGATACAGATCCGTGGGCAGTTGTGTAATTAAAAGTTAACAGGAAAAACCCCTGTAAAGTCAATCAAAGTCAATGACACATAACCGAAAAAGATTGAATGTGGCACCCTCATAACCATCCCCCCCCCCCCCCCCCCCCCCCCATCCCTGAACTCCCCCTTGATTAAATATCATTCCAACTATTGTAATGATATCTTAATTCTGTTTCACCTTCACAATCCAGCTGCAGTCTACCTTGTTTACGTATCATACTAATTACACTAGTGAATCTTACTTCTATTTCAACATCAAATTTTTACTAGCAATCTTAGGGGGAAAAAAATTGAACATTACAATCAATTTGCACCCCATTTACTTACTCTTTCAGCGACTTGAATCTCCATAATAACTCCTTTTTCTTTCTGGGTGGAACCAATTGATGAAATGGGTAGATCAACAAAATCTGGACCTGAATTTTGCCAAGAGCCCACCTACCAATGGACGATACCCCATTTCAGCATCACAAGATGCTTTTGCACACTGAAGAATCTGATGTTTACAGTCGTTTTATTCAAACTGACTCTAGACATCCATTAACACTGTATCCAATAACATCTATTTACAGCGTCTTTCATTATCCCCCTCCCTAGGATCTTCCATGTGATAAAATTGCAGCAATTCCAACATTTTGTGCTGGAGATAAAAAATTCTCCCATTTTCTTCCTACTATTTAATGGCAGCAGTCATAGTTCATACACAGTTCTGGGTCCATGAAAAAGGGAAAAGTCACTTTGTTCATAATACAGACTGTCTTTCTGACGAAAAGAGCTTGGAACAAGGAAATGCCAGACATTTTGTATTAGGCAGTCAAAATCCCATTTCTTTCTTCTTGTTACAACAGCATTATGACATCAGCTGGAAAAATATTTTGCATCATACTGAGTGCAAAGTTAATGTTTTATCCTTTCCATTTAAGTAAACAATGACCTTAAAACAACAAAAACAAACAAACAAAAACGCTACCAAACACAACAGACTGTTATGTTTTTATTAAGAGGTGTAAAATTAAAAAAAAAAAAAATCATGCATCCCATATATGAGAGAATTTGATTCATTGTGTCTGTTAAGAAAGAATTTACCCACTAAGAATAGCTATGCTAAGCTTTTTCCTTAAAGCTGTCATCTATTATTATTTTGTTTTAATTCATTCATCCATGACATAAAAACCAGTAATGCTGGGCCGTACTCAGTTCATTGTTATCATGACTTTGCTCAACTACTTTGGGTATAAAGTTACAACAATGTCAAGTTACAGGCAAAATCAAAACAAAAATAACGATAAAAAGTTCAAGAAGAAACATATGACTTTGATTTGCAGCGTTTACAATATTGTTTTCTTACAGCCAAGACTGAGAAGTCAAAAGTGGAGTAAGGTTGGTCAGGTTCAAGATAGACACTGGAGGGGGCAACAGGCTTGCAAAAGTAGTGTGGAGCCATTACAAGGGTCTGTATCAGTTACAACAATGGGATAATCCCGAAGACGGACAATGCACCACAACTAGAAAAAACTTGTTTTCAACATCAAACACACTGCACCGACGTAAAAGAGAAAGTAGTAATATTTTCATAACGTTACTTGTCAAATCTACTGATACTCAGTCCTTGAAAAGTTACAAAAAGCATCAGAAAAAGATTCACTGCAAAACAAACAAGCAAGCAACAGCGTGTCTGGAAAGAAAACGATAATAACGCACACAACCATCCAAAACTACAGAATGTAATGAAATGCTTTTCCTGTTTGCTTCAAGCACCCAGTGCCACCCCTAACCTCCAAAGCCCCGGCCTCACTGAGAAAGTGAAGGCCAGGACACTCGATAGATCTGTAGACAATCGTCCAACTGTGACATCTTCATGGTGCCGATGGTCTGCCGAACAGCACTGCTGCTGATGAATCAAGCTGGCGGGGAGCTTGATCACGTAGCCACTGTCATTTCCACTCTGAGAACACAAAACAATTGACACATTTTGCCTTAATCATGTCAGTACAAAGCGACAGTAATACTCAACGCACACACACACACACAAAATGAAAAAACAAAACCTAGCAACTGTAACATGCAAAATGGACAGGCTAGGACTGTCCTTGGGCAGCGCTCAAAGGTCCACAAAAAACAGCAACCAGATGGAGGAAGAGTCTGGAAATCATGACAGGTGCCCCACATCTTACTTCAGTATATACGAAATAAATGCACTGGGAAAATGCACTTTTTCTTTTCTCCCATAATCATCCTCTGCACATGAGAAAATACTGGAAACAGAAGAAAAAGAAGGAAATTAGGTATTATTATGAAACTTTTTTTGATAAATGTATTCTATGTTGGAAAAAAAGTTAATTTAAAAGGCGAAAAAAACAAAGGATATACCAGCCCATATGCATTTTTATTCCTCAGCTAACACTTCACATAGCTTGGTTTCTGTTTCTCAGTGTCAAAGCTAAAATAATTTGCAGATTCTGCATTTTCAACAAAAATGGGTTTAAAAAAACACATCATCCGCAAACATAAATGTGTATGCTATGCCAATGGTGAAAAGGCTATTTATTCATCTTTTTACATCCTTACCAATGAAACTGAGTTGAATGCCCATATATACATCTAATACCTGTACCAGACCTGTTTACCCCAAATTCGTGTACCTGTAATATCTCAGTCAAAAACCTGTAATTTGAAAAAAAAAACCCAAACATAATCTTCATAATCGCAATACTTTCGCTACTTTTGAAGATTTGGAAGAACCAGCCGTTGGTGCATAAGATCACTTTGTCGCCATCTTTGACAAGGTAAAAGACGCAAGGCACGCTGGGAAATGTCTTCTTACTGCTTTTGACCAAAACGGTAGCAGACGAAACTCCGCGTTTAACCATTTTCCTCCTTTGATTTTTTTTCCCTGTAATTTTTTGGGGAGTCCGTAATTCCCATAAGTTCGATTTTTTTCCGTAAAAATTATGGCAAAATCGTAAGGGTAAACAGGTCTGCCTGTACCTGCTGACTTGTTACTATGCTTTATGCCTTTAAAAGACGAAGTAACCAACTGAACCTTCCATAAAGTCAGCAGAGTGACCACCAACAAATCTAAATAAATCTTGTACTCAACTAGAGTTATCAGAGATCTAGTTGCACATAATAAAATTACTTTTAATTTTTAAATCATCAAAAGACAAGTTTTGATTTTTAAGTCATCAAAAGACAAGTTTTGATTTTCAAGTCATCAAATGATAAGTTCTGATTTTAAAATTTAAGTCATCAAATGACAAGTTGTGATTTTAAGTCATCATTAACAAGTATGCAACATGCACATTCTATGACTTTCAAAATCAAGAGAGCTCTACAGCTACCCTAAAACTCACTCTTCCTAAATAAAGGCACTGAATTTGCAGATCAAGCAAATTATAATGAAACTTTGAAAATCACAAGATGATGTTATGAAGTGCGATGTTCTGAACGGGACTGAATGTGTAAGACCTTGATCCATTCAAACATACTATTCCAAATACAAATGGTTGCATATTTACTGAGATAAAGGCCCAGATCTAGCTGTTTGAATTCCTCTTATTGTAAGTTAAGTTTAAAATAGAACTACAAGTGAAATACTGAAGCCATAAATTCTAAATTAATCAGTTCAGAATCCACCATTATGATACATCTTACCAGAAAATGGAATGATTTTAATAAAAGCAACCATTTAAAAAAAAATCAAAATCTCTATAAGCCACAAAAAGTATTCCACCTGGTGCTAAAGTGCTCAAGGGCTCTCTCCCCAAATCTTCAAACATGAAAAAAAAGACTGTTCAGACGTGCTGGAGATACAAGCCCTGAAACGTGCATGGTAAATACACAAATTTGTTATTATGTACACACAGAAAGAATGAAGGTCCACCAACTCTCCAGTACGGACATATTGGTGTTCTTTTTTTTAACTGAATAGTTTACTGATCATAAAAAATTTTGTATGAAAATGTTATGATCAAAATGTAGAAAAAATTCTTTAGATTTTAAACAAAGGTAACATTCTTTAGACTTGAAATCTATTCAGAAACTGATGCTGAATCTGACCAAGGAAAATATTTATGATTGCTCAAACAGTAACAACCGAAAAATGTGAAGGGCATGGCACTGAACGGAGATGTTTGATATCAAGGGAGTGAACTGGTGACAGTTTATAAAAGAAAATCTGAGAATACAGACATACACACAAACATTTTCCCTTCCAGTTAAATGAAAATATTCCATATCAAAGAACAGAACTTTCAAGCATCTGAGTAAACACCCACATATCTAAATGGGCCGAAGGCCCCATACTAACATGTGCTGGCTGCTTTTGACCGTTTGTTTTCGACAAATGTTAGCAAGCTTCATTATCAACTTGGATGCACTTAGTTGAAATAAAAATTTTTCTTGAAGCAATTCGCTTTTGTATTCTAAAAACAATGTTCAAGTATTCAACATCTGCCTACTTCCTGAAATTCTGGCACAGTTGAACTGATACCCTACCAAGTACAGGACAGACTATGAAGACATGCAAAGTGACTTTTTCACATCAGAATAGGAAAAACATGTCAAATGTTTCTTCCTTTTCTTTCCCTAATCCCTTCCTTCACAGCTAGGCCACAGATCACTGTGCTCAGCATGGCATGTCACAACTTCAATCCCGTTCACTGCTTTGCTAAGGCCCTAGTTGGAGTTCTATAAATCTCTACAAAGCAGCCATAGAATCAATACGAGACCCTGCACTTGTCAAATTCATCACCAGCGCTGTCTTACACAGAAATGCAACCAACAGAAAAGAAATCCTTCATCATTCATTCATACTGATCCACAGAACATCTTTAACATCTTGTGACAAGGATCCCAGACAGAAGGGTTTCAGAAAGGTGTGACTTCTCACCTGGAAGGAACTCGCTTCTCTGCGGCACACAGCTTCTCTCCTCTCCTGTGGTGTACATGCGTCCCTGAAATAATGCACAGCCAACAACGAATGACACACTGCATGTACCTTTCAGTCCCCCCAAACCCTATCTACCAAAAGATTTGGTCTGGGAACTTGTCCAGATGAGCGTCACCCTATCTAGAGCTGCCACCCTCTGAAGAGACTTGAGAGGAATATTTTTGAAAATCGAGAGGAATTTCGGACAGCTGAGAGGAATATCTATGCTATCGCACCGAAAACAAAACAATGACATTCCAGCCACCTTTTTTTTTTTTCCTTTTGTCAAGCGCTTTCATGGAATCATTGTCTCAGCCAATACATTGCTGCCCTTTTACATTTTCAAAGCACACTGTCACTAAACTTCCATCTTCTGACTTGGCTCATTTCTGCTTTTTAGAATCATCAGTGCCTCTGTAGTGTCTTGACCCAAGGAGAGACGAAAATCTGTAAGGTTCTTCCTGACGAGACCGAAAACTTTCACAGGCTGAATTGCTGACTGGGATCAGCAGCGCTCCTGTCATGACAGCAGAAAGCAACCTGAATCTGTACTTCTGGTCTAATTTCTTGTTCTTCTTTTCTGCCTCAGGGTTAGTCTGTCCAGCAGGTCATTTTGACATGATGGCGGCGGAAGAAGCTGAACTGGAAGTAATTTTCTAAACAATTTTTGACTATACGAATGGCAGATACGCAAACTCTGTGAATACATAAACTTATTTTTTGTTCCGCAAGCAAGATTTTTTTTTTTATGTCAAGCAGACTGATGCGCCTTTGAGCATAATAAATTCTGCCGAAAGCGGGATATGACAGACATTCTGACCATTCATCATCATTACAAACAACAATTTACCCGTATCTCTTCACTCTTCAACACAACAGAGCCCATAACTATGACTCAACCCTGAATAACACAAACCAACCCACCAAACTGGACAGAAATCTACCAGTGATATCTTTGGCCTGTACTGAGGACACCATACTCTAAGATTCAACGCCCATCTTGCGCTGAATTCGACAAAGATAAGTGATTACTTGTTCTTCATTTTCGTTGTCTTGAGTGTTTTTTTTATATCTTGCCTGAAGAAGAACTAAGAGGTCGAAACATGTCATGTTTTGTTTTGTGATTCGTTTGTCCATGTTGTTTGGTGGAGTCATAATAATTAATTTTAAAACCATGCTCTAAACCAAGTACGAAAAGGACTGGCATAATAATTAGTTTTAAAACCATGCTCTAAACCAAGTATGAAAAGGACTGGCATTGCCTTCACACGCCTGTGTCATGGACAAACTCATCAGACTCCACAAACTGTACATGACTGAGACATACAATAGTAATCTACAGATGAAGCGAGACCTGGCCAGAAAACCCTGCTCCCCAAGACTGGGAGTTTGACTGCTTCAGAGGTACAGCAATGGTTCTGCTGTCAGATGGCACAAGTCTGAATCCCACTCACTAGCACCCAGCATCAATACTACCATTTCCTGTCTCTTGTGACGGGCTTAACAGCATCTGCCGCGTCATTTGAGCTGGGTATGGATATTAAATTGAATATCAAGTAACCTCCCCCCCCCCCCTTCCTCCTAACTCTTTGCCGGACAACCGACTTTGCAGCATCCCTAAGTCAATGAACGTGGGCATGGTCAGTTACATACTGGACACTTCTGAATACTACACACATACACACTTACCATGGCCTCTTTCGGGATGTGCACTGGTTCACTGTTGGCAGGTCCAACTTCCTGGAGCAGTTGACTGACAGGTTTGGGACTTTCTCCAGTTTTCTACAATAACCACCAGTGTCCAGCTGTTATTTATCAATTGAAACATCATGTAACGGACACTTAACCAAACTCTTTTACTATCTCATAATGCATGACAGTAAATTAAAAAAAAAAAAAAGCGATTAATCAAATGAAATGACTGTAAAAAAAATTAAAGAGTTTGATGGAAATGGAGGAATAAATTGGAGAAATATGAATCCACACACACAAAATCCAACAGATTTGGCAAGTAGGAACATTCATCTAACCATTCATCCTCAAACCCACAGGCCCACTTTGAATGCCTAACTAAGAGCTTTGCTTGACCCTTTCCTTCTCCCACTTCAAAACATTGATGAACACATGGAACAGAAACAAACGAACAACGTAAAATAAAGAACAGAAAAACACATCTACAACGATCGTATGCAGATTTGAAGGTAAACTGCCCGTCTTCTGAGTTAGAATTTAGATCACCTCACAAGAGGCAAGCAAAATCATCAGCATTAGTTATGCAGATTTGAAGGTAAACTGCCCGTCTTCTGAGTTAGAATTTAGATCACCTCACAAGAGGCAAGCAAAATCATCAGCATTAGTTGGCACTGATTCATGGGAAAGAGAAATGAAGATCAATAATGTCCAGGCACATTCAAATAGCAGGATAGATTTAATTTAAGTTTGAAGTTACTATTACGTTAAAAAAAAAAAAGCTTCAATCACGAACAGAACCATCTCCAGTTTCCCTCCCTCTTCTCCCCTCTCCTCCTGGAACCCCTCTCCCCTGACTGACCTGGAATAGAAACAATATACTAGACTGAAACACTATACTGCTAGTGTGGGACCCTAAACTTCGTCAAATATTGTTCTGACATTCTTCCTGTAACGGATGACTTCACACAGGTATACCTGTTGCCTGTTACTTCTGAAACTATTGAACAACCCTGTGGTCCAGGTTACTGTAGTCAAAATCATACAACAACCATAAACTTCCCAGTCTAAACTTCAAGGTCAGCAATGACCAAAGTAATTTTTGTTGTTGTTGTTCCTGAACTCTGACCAGCTTCAGCCCTGAGGACAAAAAACAAATTTTATGTGACAGATGAAGCAGATTGGCAAAAATCTTCAGGAACAGACGAAATCATGACTCATACACGAAGTCTGCTTCTTGCCGTTAAGCAAAACGGTTACTAGAACAGCTGGTACTATGTTCCCAACTTGCTTCTATACTCGATTGGACTGAGAACAACTGATTGGAGTATTGAAATGCTGAAGAAGGAGAAGCCTCAGCCAGACCTTGTACGAAACAAAGGGCTCAAAAACTGAATTACTAGAAGTGTGGCACCGTCACACTCTTTCATAGGAACTCATTTCTCTGAAAGTTAAGGACGATAACCATGACTGTCAATTTTCTTTATTCTATCTATCTAGTCATTTGTACACAAAATTGGGTACGAGCAAGCAGTACCATGGCATAAATGAGGGAAAAATCAGTATTCAGTATCACACACACACACACACACACACACACACACACAGAGCTTTCTGTCAATCAATGCCCTGTCTCTGCAGGGTGGTACAGACTGTGAGGAGACTGTCACTGACAGAGGGTCAGTGTGTCTTACCATAGAGATCTGCAGCTCCACAGACTGCAGCTGCAGGGCCAGTCTTTCACAGGGGGTGTTGGCCTGAATGGCGCTCTTCTCCAGCTTGTGTACCATCTCCGGGATCTTCCAACGCCAGAAGTCCTGACCGCTGCAGTGACAAGCACACACTCACATGAACTCACACATGCCACATGAACACACACACACACACATGTATATGGCTAGTACATTTGCAGTGACAGAAGGGTGATGTCTGCAACAGCAGTCTATGTCACCTTATTTTGTTACTACCAATCCAATCAGTCACCACTGCTTCTTTGACCACCGATACATCTGTTGAGGCCAAGTACACATCGTAATTCCACAGTTTATTTGGGAAGAGGTGAGCATGAAGATGTAGTATTTTGAACCCTGTTTTGAACCCTGCTGCATAAGTTCTTCAGGTGCTATGTACAATGTGCTTCAATACAAGCATTAAAAAATTCTAAATTTTTTTTTCACTTCCCCTCGTTTGGAGTCTGCATGACTAAAACAGTGTGTGACAGGGATAGCGGAAACCACATTTCACTTAGCTCTAGGGTACCAAGCTTTGTACAACAGTAGTCACTGATATCTGTGGGTCAAACTTTCCACAGCAGTCAAAGTCACCACGAGTACAACTTTCCACAACAATGTCACCCTAGCATCAAACTTTCCACAACAATGTCACCCTAGCATCAAACTTTCCACAACAATGTCACCCTAGCATCAAACTTTCCACAACAATGTCACCCTAGCATCAAACTTTCCACAACAATGTCACCCTAGCATCAAACTTTCCACAACAATGTCACCCAAGAGTCAAACTTTCTATAACAGTGTCACGGAAAAGTCAAGTTCTTTGAATGCTATTATCAACTGAAGTTCCTTGTGAGAATGCAAGCATAACATCTTGCAAGCATATAAAATCCTACCACCACCTTTCAGAAAAAAAGCCTCCTTCTGTTGGAAGGATGACACGCATACACACAGCACATACACACAGCATGCATCCTCTATGACAATTTGAAAAAAATGAGAAAAAAATGTGCGAGACTGATAGTTGGCTGAATGAAGCGCCAGCAGGCAGCTCTCCAATCAGCTGTACCAAGGAGTTGGTCCGTTGTGTACATGAGAGCTTAGACTGTAAAACGCTAAGAGCTTGCACTTAAACAGACAACAGCGATTTCTCCATTCCAAAACCCCTCTATCCCTAAACTCTGCCATATTACTACTATGAAGACAGGCCTGTCTACCCCTAAACTCCATTCCAAAACCCCTCTATCCCTAAACTCTGCCTAACTCCATTGTAACTGTCTACCTCTAAACTGTGCAATACTACATCACAACAGACCTGTCTACCCCTAAACTCTGCATCACGCCATTCTTGCTAACTTGTGTACAGATCTATCTGTCCCTGGAGTCCTCATCATCTCCATTACAGCTGACCTGTCTACATGTGAACTCTGCAACATCCATTGCATTATCTCATTATAGCGGGCCTGTCTTCCCCTAAACTCTGCCTCACTTCATCATCACAGATCTGTCTAGCCCTAAACTCTGCTTCACTTCATTACAGTACACCTGTCTAACCCTGTATTTGAACATACCATGAGCCATTTGACATGATTTTTTTTTCAACATTCGTCCACATTTCTCAAAAAAGTTAGTATTATGATACAATCCAAAAAAAAACCAAAAAAAAACTGTTGTGCACAGTTTTTCTTCATGTCTGACTTGATGAAAATTGTTAATAAACAAACAAAACAAAAAAAAAAACAAAAAAAAACAACAACAAAAAACAAAAACAAAAAAGCAGACACACACACACATGACACAAACCACTCTGGGTTTCAGGTTGACCAAAATTCTTCCTGAATGCGACTCTCACCTCCAGGGGGAGTAAATGCTGGTGGCTGGGGCAGGCAGTGTGGTGGGGAGGGTGATGGGGGTGCGGGGCAGGCTGAAATCTGGGGCTCAAAGAGGCTGGGCACTGGAGCTGACGTGGGGTAGGGGCGTTCCAAAGGTGTCACCGCCAGCACAGGTGTACATTTCACCGAGTTCTACAAAACACCAAAGTGTCATGTTTCTTTTTCATTGAACAACAACAACAATTACCACACACACACACACACACACACACACACACACATACATGCACACACACCCCCCCCTTGTTGGTCGTGATATTCAAAAGTTAGGTATGGGTCATGACTGCTTTAACTAGCTTTATAGCACTGCAGGAGATAAATCTTATACTGTAATAACTAGTCACAGGCATTTTGTGATAACCCATCCAAGACTGCAATAAGTGGACAAAGCAATCAGACAATACTAATAATAAATCCTGCTGACAAACACCTTGTTGACCATAACAAACCATCATGTATTGTTTCCCATATAACTTCTAACTACCAACTTCTTTTTTTTTTTAGCAACATCTCTGCAACCAATTTCATTTCCCAAGTGTCAAATGAAAATTTGAAATAGGCTACTTGAAACAAACCACCCAACCAAACAACAAAAACACTTTTTTCATCTAAACCATACCAAAGTTTGTATTAAAATCTGGAATCAGATGTAATTTGCTGACGTGTCTGTTTTTGTATTGATAGCATTTATCATTGACCACTGTGTCAATTACCCTTTCCTGAAAAATGCAGAATCAATCCATAATCATGATGCTTACATATTTACTCACCGCCACTGAAATTCGAAGCATGTGAAAGTGCATTTGTATAGTCTCTGCAGCTTTCTGAGCCATTTCTACTGATTCAGTGGCACTTGGGCTGCTAAACTATCCACAATCATGTTGAATGGACAGTCCCCCTATCACTGTCATTGTCAGTACAAGCCAAAAAACCTTTTTTCTTTGAATTTTTTTAGAGGTGAATCTAAACAGATCCAAAATGCCGTCAACTTGGGCCAACACTGCTGTCCTCTCATGGCGCATTTAAATACGCTTCCCAATATCACATATGGGAATGAAATGTAGGGTCAATCGAGATTTGGAACTGGATGGATTGGTAGTTAAGTGGAGAATATCAGATGGGAGAAATCATTAACCTTGTCTTCACTTCTATGGGCACATAACTGAAACATCCTCATTTACGATTCTTCAATTCCCTGTTACTGCTGAAACATTTTACAATGGTTTCTGGTGTATGGACCCAATGCTAAAACATTTACAATAACATATGATTTATGGGCATACTGCTGAAATATTTTACTTCAACTTCGGTTAAATGGGCCTATCGCTGGGAAACACTGTACAATGACTTCAGTTTAATGGGCCTCTTGCTGAAATAGTTTACACCGTTTTGACTTCTGTGGTATGGTGTAACGCTTTATGTTTCTCATCTCTGCCCAAGTTAAATGAAACAGGCTGCTGGAATAGTCAAGCTAGTCATCATCTTGTTTTCTTTGCATACTAACACCCTTGGAAATTGCACTGACTTATGTCGACACTACTGCCAAAACTACTGATGCACTGTCGGCCTGCGTAAGTAAATTTTTACATTTTAGCCAAACAAGTATAAGCTCGCTCTCTCTCCCACACACACACACACAGGCACACACACAAATATGCACACAGTTCAGACATGCCTACCCCAGGATCTGTCCATCAGGAACAGATGATTCAAAACTTTATGCAAACTAAAATTTACACCTACCCCAGGATCTTTCCATCAGGTACAGACTATTCAAAATTTTATGTAAAAAGAAATTTACGAAATGAAATTAACGCAAAATGAAACTTACACTACCACAGACTCTTTCCATCAGGAACAGGTGATTCAAAACTTTGTGCAAACAGAAATTTAACCTTCTCCAAGATCTTTCCATCAGGAACAGATTATTTAAAATTTTGTGCAAACTGAAACTTTCAGAAATTTAGATGAACATACTTTATCCTTACAAATGTGACGCTGTACTGGTACAGCTACGTGCATGTTCACAAATTTATACTGTCCATCCACCATGACTGAAGGAGACTGAGCACTTACAGATCGAGTGCAATCCAGTTTTCCCCTTTCTGTCTTTATAAACATGACTACCGTCCATCAAATTGCTTCCTCACGGTCTGGTAGCATTGCACTTTTCTTTTTTATTTGCTTTCCATTTTCTTTTTCAGTCTCACACATTCTGATGAGCTTGCTACAGCCAGCTATCTTTTCAAAGCTTCCTCTAAATGTTCTCATTTCCATCTCTTCAATGGCCTATAACAGAATTACATGCATGTGTACAGTGATACAACTTCCCATCTGCTATCAGGTTTGTCGACATGTAAAAAAAAGGCGCAACCACTTGTTTTTGGTTATTTTTCTTTTTTTCATTCACATGCAATCTGCTAATGTCACAGCTTTAACGGTCATCAATTTTCACTGTTAAGTAACAACCACAGCCATACCCAGACAGCTGGCATGTCTGATGTATGCATGCGTGCACACACACACACACAAACCCAGAAGTAGGTTTACTGATTTTTCAAATGCATCTTTAAAAAATAATTAAAATACATATTGAGAGAGTGCAAAGTATAGACTTAACATTTTGAGATTACGTCTCACCATTTAAGTAAAACGTTCTCTGGTGACTTTTTACTTTCTTCAAAATTAAAAAACTGGAATTTCTCATGAATTTATTTGTGCAATGTTAACTTTTATGTTAAAAACCAAGTAGTTGGAAGGTCTTGATTATTTCAGATTGTTTCCGAGAGTTAAAATATGCCGGAATCTATGTGAAAACAGAGTTCAAGAAAGCAAGTTTATGGGTAAAAAAAAAAATTGCTTAAAAATTTTTTTTTCCCACTGAGAAAGTACACACACACACACACACACACACACACACACACACACACACAAACACACACACACTCTCTCTCACACACACACATTCTTTCTCTCTCACAATAGATTACCTCTTCAGCAGTGACTTGCACTGGGTCAGTATTGCTGACTTTGACGCGGACATTTCGTGATATTGGCCCGAACTTGGACACCAATGGTGGATCAAAGGGGATGAAGAAGTCATCCTCATTTTCTAATGTGGAGGACACCAATCTGTAACAACGAGAACTAAAAAATTCAAGATATATTCAGTGTTGTATGTGGAATGTGAAGAATATTCTAGCACTATTTCATGGGATGATTAACATTCTTCCTGATACAAGACATGTCAGATTCTACGGCAGCATCCACAGCACGCAGGCAGTGCACATCCATCCTACACACCAGATTTCTGTAGACTGATGACCCTACACTGAATTGCCTGATCGGCTTGAGACAGACCTGTTCCCAAGGAACTGAGATCAAGGATCAAACCATATATAGAATTGGATCCCCACCATTACACCTCATCTGTCTCCTCTTCTTCCCTAGCAACCCATCTACCCTTCATATTCTGACTGATGGTATAAATAAAGTTACTTTCATCATTAAGCTGACAACATGAATTTCTGTCCTGTGTGCAGCATTCAGCAGTGAATGCACATTAAGACTCTACGGCAACTAAGCGTGGCCACCAGCAGCACAGCAGGAAAACATGACCGGTTTCTGACAGCCAACAGACACATGCTGATGAGACGGCACACCCACACTTGGCACACACACAACCTCATCCCCTTCCTGGATTACTTCCTTTCTGATTCATCGTTTAGAGTTGTTTTTTTTTTCTGTTTTGACTGGTGCTAACAAAACCAAAGGGTGTGCACAACAAAAATAAGCTACAAGAGCACAGCTGATCTACTTTGGTTAGACACACAGAAAAATGAGAAGCTGTTGTTTACAATTTCAATAACAGGAATAAAGCCATAGCCATATTTGCTGAGCTGTTGTCAACCAAACCCTGTTTCCATGACACGTTTCTTTAACAACAGTTTTTGTTATTGCATCTCTGGTTTCGTGGATAACTTAGTAACTATGACATTCTACAGTGACACCAAGAATACTGACACTTTACTGCTAACCAGAATGTGTATAAGAAGCATAATGTACACCAAACATTCATATTTTAAGTGATTGGGGTTAAAGCATTATTGCAAAAACAGTTCTAGTGTGTGACAACCGACAACAGTTGTGTGATATTTATGGAATGTTCAATGGGTTCAGCACAGCCTGAGAGAGGGAAGATCTCACTAGATGTTGCATATTAATTAAAACACATTCTCACATAAATAAGATATGGCCATCGATAAAGAAATTCTCAGATAAACAAAATGTAGATGTCGTAGTGGAACTCATTCCTGTGATCTCAGCCATCATGAGATCAAAACTACTCAAAATAATCTGAAAACAAACGTGAATCTTGCATCTGAGACACCAAATACGCGAGGGTTCCGGATGCTCGTTTCTCATCTGAATGGAATTTGCATCTCAGCATGATCAGAATAACTGCTAAAGCTACTAATTTAGGAACTAGTACCAGACCTGATTACCCTCAAAATGCTACTGCTGTACTTTTCTACACAAAAAAGTGCATTCTAAAAAAGTCTACGTACTCACATGAAAAAAACCCACTGAACAATGGCAGGTTTGTCAGAATCAGCAAGGCTGAAACTGGTCTTACAGAAATTGCAGTTAGCATGTTTTCTGATGGACTTGCTGACTACTCTGAGAGGAATTCCAATTCTCCTGCCATTTCTTTCTTTTTCAGCATGTTGTCCAAGAGGCAGACTGAACAAGACGAGACTTCACACACGCCAGTCAACAAGAGTGGTCACTCATTGATCAAAGCATTCAAACTGGTACACCAAGACAATGCCCTGCATCACTCCATAGGTCCAATTACTACTTCATACCTATAGTGTTTTTAAGTAAATTTCTTTGTTTATGTTCAACATGTTTGATGTATTTTCGCAAAAACCTAAGAACAGAATATGTCTATATTGTATGAATACACAGGTCTGTGATTTTTATCATGAAAATGCATACAAAAAAGCAAACAAAAACTGGCTTGCAACATGGGAATAGCATATCACACCTTTTATAATGAGATTCTTTTTGTGTGAATGAGTGTGTGTGTGTGTGTGTGTGTGTGTGTGTGTGTGTGTGTTGCGCAATGTGGTGGATTAGTGTGTGTGTGTGTGTGTGTGTGTGTGTGTAATGTGGTGGATTAGTGTGTGTGTGTGTGTGTGTGTGTGTGTGTGTGTGTGTGTGTGTGTGTGTGTGTGTGTGTGTGAGTGTGTGAAAATAATGTTAAAAACAAACCAAAAAAGTCTGGGTGCACAGGTCAAAATAAATACAGTGATGCTACAGTCTATAAAGTATATTCTAAAATTTGATAGAATACCGAAATTCTGAGAGCAGAATAAGCATTTGCTGTGACCAATCATAAAGTTACCAATAAACAAATACAGTGAAGAAGGGGAGGGGGGAGAAAAACAGGGAGAGGATGCGAAAGGGATTGGGGAGAGGGAATGCATGAAAAGGGAAGGGGTAGACAACCAACCAGCTATGAAAATCAGGCAATGCCATCATGTTCACTAAAATAGAGGGACAGGCATAGGATGAAGATCACTTTACAAAAGGCATCACTGAGGAAGCACCATCAACCTTATTATCTCCTGGCTGAAGATCTCGCCTTCTTTGGACTCTCCATCCTCTGACAGATCACCGCCATAGTCTGACATCTGTGAGCAGAACACACGCTCAAACAGATTACACCTCATGTTTCAACAAACTCCTCACAACACGCTCCATCTAGTTACAAACCACATAAAGTTCTCACCACACACTCCATCAGGTTACACACCTCTAGTTAATACAAACCACACAAAGTCCTGGTCATACTCTTTCAGGTTATGTTCACATACACCTACAAAAATTCTTCCTCTCTCTCTCTCTCCTTCAGGTTACACACGTCTGGTTTACACAGACCTACATGAAGTCCTTGTCATGCTCCATAAGGTTGCACACCTTTAGCACAAAGTCCATCAGGTTGCACACCTCTAGCACAAAGTCCTCCTCATGCTCCATTACGCTACACACCTTTGATTCACAGTCATCTCACATGTTTCAGGTTACACACCTCTAGTTCAGACAGATCCACACAACGCCCTCATCACACACACCTCTTCTGACAGACAAGTACTCATAGCATCTGCTGTTTTTTTTTATCCCATCCAGAAAAAAGAACAGATAAGAGTGCTTGATTTTTCATTTAAACATACTAGGTTTGGTTACCTTGAAAATGACAAAGTCTAACTCATCGGGAAGAAAATTCTCTCTTCTCTCTCTCTCTCACTCACTCACTCACTCACTCACACACACACACACACACACACACACACACACACACACACACACACACCCCTCCTCTCTTCACATTCTACCCTCCGGTCCTGATGCTGACAACTGTGTAGCAGTTATTCACCTAACTTTCTGCAGTCATGGAAAGATAGCCAACACAGAAATTCTGTGTCTCGCTCACCTGAGACCGGACAACAGCTGGCACAGCTTGAGAAGGCAGAGCTGGGTTTGCAGTGGCAACAGGCGAGTGTGACTGCCTCAACGCTGCTCTGTTGCCCAGCATTTCACTCATCATTATTCCTTTCGCTGACAGGGGGGAGCTCCGAGACCCAAACATGGATGAGTCATTGCCTCTGTAGTCACCAGTGGATGGTTCTACTGTCAGCGCAAAAACAGGACAGAACAAAACATCATTACTGAAATCCAGAGCAAAAAATGGAGAACGACTTAACTCATGGCATTGTTACGCATTATTTTGGCCTCGTTTTTGAAAATGCTGCATTTCCACTAAAAGACCCTAGCATACAAACCGTACTCGATGTAAAAGTTTACTACATTTTGCTACTTGTAAATTTCTGTATTTCTTAAAAAAAAAAAAAAAAGGTTTACCAAATTCTAAAAACAGAAAAACTGCTAGAGATATGAGTAATTGCTTTGAAATGTTTGTACTGTCCACCAGGAATGCACGAGGGCAAAATGCAACTTTTCCATAAAGTAATTCTTTCATCGCACAAACATGTTTAATGTCAAATTCATCACATATAACAAGTTCTATCATGTGTAACAATGACTACTGCCTTCATAATGCCTCTATGTGTGGTGAAAATGTGACTTCTGACATGTCTCAAAACAGGCAACACTACATTGTTTTCAGAGCATGCTTAAACCTAAGAATAAATTCTGCATTCCCCAAATGCCTTGAGCTTTGGCACGTCATGCACCAAAGCTTAAGGTCAATGTAATCATGTTGAAAGTCTAAAATGAGGGAAGATTTACTAATACAAAGATTGTGTCATTTCACTCCCTTTCCCACTTTAGCTGATGGTTACTTGGACATCATCTTACAGAGTTCCATTTTCAGTTTATTCCATTTTTCCATGTTTATTTGGATGTAGCTTCCTTCTGTCCCGTTTTTCTCTTTACTTGGTGTTTACTTGAATGTCAATTTATTCTATCCTATTGCTCACTTTACTTGATGTTTATTTGGGTGTTATTTTTACTCTGCCCATTTTCCACTTAAACAGATGATCATGTAGACATTTCATTCAGTTCCTTTTTCAACTTCTGTTACATGGTTGGAAGTCCAATTTTCAAATTTAGCAGGTTATGTGGCTTTTGTTTTCAATCTCTGATTTTCAACTTCAGTTGACGTTTATTCTGATGTTATTTCACTGTCCTATATTCAAGAACAGATCATATTTTATAGGCATCATTTCACTGTGTCCCATTTTCACTTTCTGCTGATGTTTATTTGGTTCTTACACTAACAGACTTTTTTTTTTCAAATTTATGAAACACCCAAAGCTTCAAGCTAGTGTGTGTGTGTGTGTGTGTGTGTGTGTGTGTGTGTGTGTGTGTGGTGTGTGTGTGTATGTGTGCGTGCGTGCGTACATGCGTGTGTGTGTGTGTGTGCGTGCATGCCTGTGTGTGTGTTCCCTATTTTCATCTTCTGTTGATGTAAATTGTGTGTGTGTGTGTGTGTGATTTGTATTTACATGCCTCTCTCTTTCCCTATTCATCCTATCCAACCTTTCCTACCCTTCATGCACCATGGCCGTTCCTAAAAATGTCTTGCAACCAGAAAACCACAAAACATAAAGCAAACATTCACTGTAGAATTTCGGAGTGAAAGTCAAAATGATTGTCTGTCCTCTCAAAATGGGGTCAAATCTGAAAACTGGGTGTCAAATATGTAGAAACTCACTCAGGCATTTACATACTCATCTACAATTGATAACTGTGGTATAACATTCTCTATGTGACAGTTTATATTCTGAGTATGCTGCATGTCATGATTCAATAATATCAACTGATGACCAGCCGCCGTGGCGAAGTGGTCAGCGCCGCGGACTCCCGGCTGGGAGGTCGTGGGTTCGAATCCCATCAGAAGTCATGTGGGTTTTTCTGCCCCGACCGGCTCCTACCCAGAGTTGAGCTGCTGCGGACTCAGTTGGGAAGACTGGGACCACACAGTCGAGTTTCATCCACTTAATGGATGCGTTTCTGAGAGTGTTGCTCAAATTTCCTGACCAGCACTGCAGGTGCCTGTATCTCTCGGGCCTGGTTGACGCCGGGATATATTATGAAAGGAAGCGTAGAGTACAGCCCTGTCATGTAGTCTCAGACCGAAATGGAAATCCGTAGCATCATCTTAATCATCCTCATTCTCATCGATCAGCATAAAAAAAAAAAAATGTATCAAATTCTGTGGCCCTTCATGCCCTGCTCTCATGGTGACCTCAATTTCGATGTCCTCTCCACGTCTGTGGCCTTGGTTTGGTTCCGTCGGGGTCACCGGTATCGGTGAGTCCATGGGAGCTGTCGTTGGACGGACGTGGTGGCGCCCTCCGGAGGGAGAGCTCACTCACGCCGGCTCCGCGACTAAGCAATTATTGTCGTCAGTAGGGGGCTTAGTAGGTGGTGTCCTGCGTATGTTAGATCAGAACAGGCGCTACTGAACACCACCGAAGTGACTCGGCAGCAGTGCAGCGTCTCCTCCGGTGGGTTGCCTCTTGGCGACTTGACATTGACTGCTCCCTGTGGATTGCCGGTGCCGGGGCTGCGGCGGGGCCGACCGGGCTGTGGCTGTGGACAGGGTGTCGGAATGAGCGGCGTGGGTGCACTGCCTCTGAGGTGGCGCAGAGGTTGGGACAGCAAAAAAAAAAAAAAAAAAAAAAAAAAAAAAAAAAAATCAACTGAATAAGGTCATCCAAATGATGTGGCCTGCTTAAGTGCTTCTGAGACAAACCAGTCTTTATCCTCTTTGCTGTCAAATTAAGTTCTATTATTCATTTGTTTAAACAATTTTTGAAGTATTACACATTTAAAATGCCAAGCGAAGCTCTACTCGCCACATTAACATCAGAAGTGTTATAATCACCACATTAACATCAGAAGTGTTACAATGGTGAAAGAATAAATCCATCCATCCTGCTTTGTATTCACACACACACACACACACACACACACACACACACACACACTCACAGTGTACATTCACCTAAAATATTAAAGTGAACATATTTAAGTACATTCATAAAGAAAAAATGAATTTTTCAGTAAATTTGATCTGGCACTGGCAGTTACAAGAGTTAAAAGAATAAATTTAAAGGAATAAATCAATAATAATTAAAAAAAAAAACAAACAAGTAACTAAGGGAATAATGTACTTAACTTAATCTGATACTGGCAGCTATACACAGTATGACAGGCCTCTCGACTGGCAGCCTCACTCAGTTTAAAAATTTTTGCCATATGGATGAAAATTCCTGCTTGCATCCCTCACACTTTGTTCACCAATATCTTCTTTTTTCTGTTACGACACTTTCTGATTCGGTTTTGCACATCTGATGAGTTCATGTCTGGACACTTGTAAATGCACTGAAATACAGCCGACATGATTTTCTGATGTAGATTATTCAAAGTAGTGGGCACCTAGCCACTTGTCAGAATGGGAAAGAAAACAGATCTTGGTTTTCCTGAACTGCAGGTGAGCGTCTGAACTTCAGCACGGCTGAAGACATGCATGATGAAAAATAAGTTAATAAACTTGAACATAAACACCAGAATGTTGGACTAAAAGGAGATCACAGGGTTTTTTTTTTGTTGTTTTTTTGTTTTTTCACAGCCATAGCCTGACCTTAGGAATTACCTGTCATTTATCAGTGACGGGCTGGACCTCCGCGACGGATGGCTGCATACTTCATTAAACCTACACACAGTGCTTCGCTGATAAATCAATTTGTGTCAGTGCTGAGTAGAAGCAGACTCCAATTCTTCAAAACCTTTGGTGATTCTGCATCAATCACATCTGTGTACTTGTTCTTCAAACCAGCAGTGACACAGCTGTCTGTTCAGCAAGGAAACTGACACAAAAGAGTTGACAAAGCAACCAAAAGAGGACTACAGCTCAAGAGCAAGCATTTTACAAATCCTGAAGAACCGATCAGAGTTATGTTTTCACAATTTTGCCTGTCAATTTTGGAAGTTCAGTAAGGGACCATCTGACCTGGCACTTTTGAAACATTTGTGCATCGCTGTGACCCCTATCTTTAAATATATGCATAGATTCTGAAATCAGAGCGCAACAGACTCCCAGTTGTGCGTTTTCAGAAACACTTCATGATCCAAAAGAACAACAGCCAGGTGAAAGTTAAAGAACAAACAAACGAATAAACAAAACCAGTCTTGCAACCGGAATATATCTTTCAGCCCTACCAAGATCATCCAGGGTGTTGGTAGTGCGCATGGCCACAAAGGTGTTGTTCAGCGAGTTGTTCAGCATGTCCATGGTCGGACAAGGGCGGGTGGCCAGGACACGATCCAAGGTGCTGCGAGCCATGGGCCCCCCACCCACCGTCATGCCCCGCTCATTCTGAAGGTGGGAGATGAGCTCCAACTTGCGGTTCTGGAGATTCTCCAAACTCTACAACATGAAGTAAAATCCTTCTCTTGACTGAAGGGCCGAGTACCTCGTCTTCCCTGAAATAGAAGCCTCTGTGAGCTATCATATTCTTTAGTGTAAAAACACTGAGCCTTTCTTTTCCTTTTACTCGCAAATTTCTGCTGTAAACATAAAAACAAACTGCTTTTTACAAAAAAATCTGAGGAGCCCTGGGAAATTTAGAGTGCGTTTAAAACAGGGTTCATGCATGTACCTCAGTGTTTCCATCGAACATGACCTGCAACACAGGCCACAGACTTTAACTACACAGAGTACACACATGCTCACCTTTCTAAACAGCAAAGGTCTGAAGACTGTCCCTAGCAAGCTCACAGAGTGATTAGTTAAGACAAAGGCAAGGCAGTACAGCTACTGTAAAAACATCCTTTGCAAAGCAATTCAGCATTAACCAATTACAGCGTTTGATGATGAAGCTGCTGCCACCAGCTTTTCTGCCTAACCCGATAGATATCCTTGGTCAACTGGGCAGCCTAATTCAGCTTGTCCCAGCAGACAAAGGACTTGCAATTGAGACATATGTCTTAACTTCTTTTTCTTTCACTTTGGCACATGTTCTTTCACTCTCAAAGGAGACAACAGGGCAAAATCTTTCAGATCAAAGCCAGCGCAGATAAAAGGGAACATGGTCTCCATCCAATAATTCTGAGAACCCATTCCCATATTCTTCATTCTACTGAAGCATGGCAGCAGCTTGTACATTGAACTTCTTCTAAGAACACACAATAGTTCGTTTAAATGAGTCGAGCTAGAACACACCAAAGAAAGGGGAAAAAAAAAAAAAAAAGAATAGACCTTCTAGCCTTATGGCTACCTGGAAGTTGGTTGGTTGGGTGGGGGTGAAGCTGACTGATTAAAAGACGTTTGAATGGAGGCACAGTACCTGGACCTTCACATGTCCATGTCCGCACTGTGCCTGGTACCTCGGCCAACAATGCCCTTGTTCCCCCAATCAATCGCCAGCAAAAAAGTCTTTCCGCTTGAAGCTGGACTGAAACTAAACACACTCCACACATATGTGATTCTCCCCCTCCCTCCCCAGACCACTGTCACAAGCAGAGACCACTGGCATTCTAGTTCACCAGGCAAACATGACAGGCATTTCCCCTTTTTCAAGCATTCACAATCTGCACTTTTAACATTTATCAATCTTAAGCCTTTCAAAAGACTGAAAGTCCATAACTTCTTAGCTGATTCATTGTTGACACGCTAATACATTCTAGAAAGAAATCAAACTGATTTATGTCGCACAAACTGGCAATTGTTCTTACCATGCGATTGCAGTTCTTGAAGAATATCTCTGTGATCATGGACAGAAGTCCCTCCTCAATAACCACTTCAAGAAAGTTGGACAGCACAAATATACAATACTACCCTTTATCATGATTTTATTGAGCAATAGATAACAAGAATCCTTGCAAAAGGGAAAACATTAATGCCACTTTAAACTTTTTACTCCAATGATTTGTACCATTCTCACAAAGTTAAAAGATGTGGTAGCAATATTATGTATAATGTCATGAAAATGAGTTTATGAAATGTGTATAATGCTTCTGTGTTCTTTTTTCCTCTCTCCTTTTTCTTTTCCTTTAAAAAAAAAAAGAAAAAAGAAAAAGAGAACCTTAAAACTGAAAATTAGCAATACAACATAAAAATGGGTGTATGAATGCTTGATTAGTGTCTGCCTTTCAGGCACAGAAAGACAATATTGTGCTAAAGAGAAATACACTAATGTACATTTCCTGTTTTCCTTTCTCTTTCCTTCCATTTGTTTTCTTTCTTCTACACTTTTTCTTCTTCTGAGACAGATGTCAACATTTTCTGAATATTTAAAACATCTGGAGGGAGGAGGGGGGGGGACCCTCCACACATAAAAATTACTATATTCTGATTCAAGAAGGTTTTCAAGCTAATAACTCTCTCCATCAAAATAAAATTTAAAAAAAAAACAAAAAAAAAAAACAACAACAACAACAAAAGGCCAAAAGTTTTCTTATACTTTACTTGAACCTATTCAAACAGTTCAAGCATTAGACGTGAAAACCAAAGCTATAATTTTTTTTTTGTTTTTTGAGTGTTTTCTTTTTGCCAAGTTTTCTTATACTTTACATGAACCTTTTCCGACAGTTCAAGCATTACACGTTAAAACCAAATCTATAATTTTTCAATGAGTCTTTTCTTGTCTGAAGTAACACAATTAGTGGCATTGTCCACAGCAAGCCAATCAAGTTTACTGTCGATCTGCTTTCAAATATAGTGTGAATTATAATTAAACAAAAAAAGCAAACAGCAAAAAAAAAAAAGAAAAAAAAAGAAAAAAGAAAAAAAAAGAAACAGAAAAAACAACTGCTGCAAAGTAACGGCCCATTTTCAACTCAATGTTGAGCATGTCTAAAATATTCAATAAATCCGAAGAATGATACCCATTCAGTGTCACTAGAATGCCATGGTCTCTGCATCGTCCTGAGCCCTTACAAAATGACGTCCACTGCTGTAGTTCACTCCCATGAAGCAGAAACCACGTGGTCTTGTGTCCCGAACAGCACACACACACAAACACTCTCTCACTCACTCTCTCTCTCTCACACACACACACACACACACACCAACATCCTCACACGCACACACATACATTCACCCATACACAGTCATTTTGTCACCTTCCTTAATTATCTCCATTTAATCTTTCTTCCACTAACAGTAATGGACATGTCGAACTAAATACTAAAGTAGGCATTATCATTAATTCAACTAATCAAAGCCACCTAACTCTTTACAACTCACATTTACCTCAACTTAACATATGAACATACGAGACGAAGTCATGATTAAGTTCCTGTCTGGATGTGATTTAAGTCAAGTTGAGAGGGAGAAGGGTGTGGTGCTATCACTACTTTTTTTCCCACACTACCAAAAAGAATTTTGAGAAAGTTCCCATGTACTCTAACGTTATCCTTCAGGGAATGAGTAAAGTGTTCAGTTACGGTGAGCCATCAAATTGGTTGAAAAATCCAAACCTTTTTCAAGTGAACCCTTCTCCTCTTCTTCAACAATATTAGCCTTGTGCTGCTTAACAACAGAACAGCTGCCCTACACGTAAGCGCTTCTCCCTGCCTTCTATTAAGAATTCAGCTTCATGAATGTATATCATTGGTTGTGAGAATTAAACCGGGTTAAAGTGACAAAACTGAACATGAAATACTACTGACATCGCACTGCTTGTGATTTCAACGTATGTTTAATCCTATGTAATCCTAGAGTCTTACTGTCTGTAGGTCAACATCCAACGCCAGTTCCTGTCACACATTATCACACAGACACACTAATATGAGAAAAAAGTGAGAAAACATCAGTCACAGCCAGTCAAAAGCTGTCGCTGAAGTTTACAAATTCGATCTGTGACCCACATCACAGGACAAATATCTGAAGTTGCAAGTAACTAACACTTACATTTGTATGACTTGAGCGACATCTGAAATGCATTTGTGTGATGTTTGTTTTTTTCTTTTTTCCTTGGTAAAAAAAATGCCAGTTAGTGTATACATGCAAGTACATTTGTATGTATGCCTTGGAATATATAGTTCGCACTAGCTTTGCGGCATTCTCTTGATTTGTAAAGAAAGGAGCATAGAAGAGAAAATGGGTGGGGTGGGGAAAAGAAGGGTGGGGGTATGGGAAGGGTGCATACAGATTAGCAGACACCCTTTTGTAGGATAAGAATGCGAGGAATGGAGAAAGTGAGAGAGAGAGGTGGCACCAATTGATGCGAGAGAGAGAGAGAGAGAGAGAGAGAGAGAGAGAGAGACAGAGACAGACAGACAGAGACAGAGAGAGAAGGGGGGAGGGGTGCACACAGATTTGCAAACCCTTATGTAGAATAATGAGAGGGATGGAGAAAGTGAGAGACAGAGGTGGCGCCAATAAGAGAGAGAGAGAGAGAGAGAGAGAGAGAGAGAGAGAGAGAGAGAGAACAGGCATATAAAGACAGAGACAGGGAAAGACATAGAGACAGATACACAGCGAGAGGCAGAGACATACAGACAGAGCAAGACTCAGAGAAATAATGAAAGAATAAGTGATCTCCAGCTGATGTATCCCCCCCTTAAAAGAGAGCGAGAGGCGGTGAGACGGAGAAACACCTAAGATGTGCCCTCTGAAGGAGGGAGGGAGGGAGGGGGAGAGAGAGAGAGAGAAAGAGAAGACAAGACAGATAGAGATGTAGACACAGAGAAACAGAGAGAGACATTGAGGCAGAAACACAAAGACAGAGACAGAGACCTGACAGACAGACAGAGACCTGACAGACTGAGAAGAGAGAGAGAGAGAGAGGGAGACAGACAGACAGACAGAGTGAGACTCTGAGAAATAATGAGAGGATAACTGATCTCCAGTTGAGGGATTTTTCCCCCCTCTTAAAAAAAAAGAGTAAGAGAAGGAGGTGAGAGGGAGAAGAGGAAAGACAGAGGGAACAGGAAGGAGTGGGGAAGGTGTGTGTATGTATGTGTGTGTGTGTGTGGGGGGGTGGTGGGGTGGGGAGATTGACTAACCTACAGAGGCAGACTGAGGAATGTAACAGAAAGACAGAGAGGGTGAAGGAGCAAGAAGAGAAGTCAGAAACAGACTGCTGATGGCAAGAGTGTAAAAGAGGGGAAGGAGTCTTTTGACTAATAGCCTATGAAGAGAAGGAATGAAACTAACAAAAGCTCCCAGCCAGCCAGAATGTCACAATTACCTAATAACATCTAAGATGTGTCCACAGAGAGACAGAGAGGGTGTGTGTGCATGTGTGTGTGTGGTGTGTGTGTGTGTGTGGGATAGTGTGTGTGGGATGGGGGGGGGGGGGGGGGGTGTAGTAGATGGACATACAGAGGCAGACTGAGGAATGTAACAGAAAGACAGAGAGGGTGAAGAGGAGCAAGAAGAGAAGTCAGAAACAGACTGCTGATGGCAAGAAGTGTAAAGAGGGGAAGGGGGTCTTTTGACTAATAGCCTATGAAGAGAAGGGAATGAAACTGTAACAAAAGCTTCCCATCTAGAATTGTCCACAATTACCTAATAACACCTATGATGTGTCCACAGAGAGAGAGAGAGGGTGTGTGTGTGTGTGTATGTGTGTGTGTGTGTGTGTGTGTGTGTGCGCGCGCGTGCGTGCGCGGCACACATGTGCATGTGTGTGTGTGTGTGTGTGTGTGTGTGTGTGTGTGTGTGTGTGTGTGTGTGTGGCTTGTGTGTGAGTTCGTGTGTGAGCATAAGAACAAACCATACTTCACTCCTGTTTTACATATTTTTACGCAAGAATGAATGGTAATCTCAGCAACCCAAACATTTTTGTTCAGTTAAATGATCAAGTTTTTGCATTGGATTTTGTAATACAAATACTCATTGCACTCATATTACTGACTGTATATTGTCACTCAATGCAAACGTTTCTAGTTTATGTGTGCAAGTGAACAGTACAAAACATCATTCTGTGAGAATCCATTCATTAAAAAGCGGATGTTTATAAACATTGGTAGTTAAACTATTCTCATCTGGCTTTTGTAATCATAATACTTGAAAATAATTTGAAGGAAAATCTGGTGATGAAATTAAAGGAAAGAAGTTTTTCTTTGAGGAATTTCTTATATTATGAACAAATTTACATGAAAAATAAGTAAATAAAACAGAAAATGCATGAAAAAAAAAATCAATAAATGAATAAAGAGACAACACATAAACAAGTCATTTAGTAAATAGATATTAAATAAACACATAGACCAAAGTTAAAAATAGAGTTTATGCAACATGTTACTTTTATGATCTTATGTGTGCAAGGCTCGCAAGTGTTCTCTCCCCCCCCCCCCCCCCCCCCCCCCCCCAAAAAAAAAATCACATCTGGATTTCTGTGGTTTGAAATACTTGTGTTTAAAGGAATACCAACTGGTCAAACTCAAGTGATGTCCAGACCTGTGTTTGCTAAGTTTTTGCTGGGGTGCTCTTCATCAAAGGAACAGATTTCTGCAATATGAGGCTCCTGATTCAGTGCCAGTTTTAGGGGGTGGGCTCGCCCTTTGTCAGACATTATAAAGGGTGTTTTCCTCCTCACCTCAGATCTTTAAAAGGGTATCTAGCTTCAGGACATGTCAATCTAAAAAAAAGTTGGGCTGGATGGGACGTAGATTCCCTGTAGCACCTCTCTCTCTCTCTCTCTCTCACATACAACACACACACACACACAAGGGTAAGACAGAGAGGAGGGAAGAGAGAGAGAGAGAGAGAGAGAGAGAGAGAGAGAGAGAGAGAGAGAGAGAAAGAGAGAGAGAGAGTGTGTGTGTGTATGCTCGCGCACGTGCGTGTGAAAGAGACAGAGAGAGAGAGAGAGAAAGACAGAGAGAGAGAGAAAGTGAGAGAGAGATGGGTAGAGAACTGAATAAACTGTTGCAAAAAAGACTGTTTTCATGAACACAGCATTTGACAGAATAATGCCGATTGGGAAAATGTAACTGTTGTAACAGCACTGTGATTTACTGGATAAACTCTGAGGCGGTCATCAATTTCTTCAAGGCCAGTTTATCTTTGGAAATTTCAGGACCCTCAGTCTGCAAAACGATTACTTTTCATGATCTTACTTGACATGGACCCCACACCAGCATCAAAGCACAAAATGGCGCCTCTAACTCTTGTTGTAGAGCCACCGATATTTTAAAAGTCATACAGTCCAAAACTGCAGTGATTCTGACTTTCTTTTTCTTTAAGAAATCGAATTCTTATATTTCCTTTTTCTCGTCTTTTTAGTTGTGGGAGCAGAATCTGAACCATGTGTCAAAAGAATAAGTCGCTATTTTTTACAGCATAAAATGCTTTGTAGAAGAAGTCATCTCACTGGCAGTAAACTCTGATAACGATGGTCCAAATAAACATTTCAGTAAAAATGTTCTCTGGCTTTGCGAAACAAAGCTTTGCGAAACAAGCTTCAGATCTATGAGCGGTCTGCTTGCGAGGCACTGTAACAGGCAAAGTCTGGGAGCAAAAGAAAGACCCAACAATCTTGGTTCCAAACTTATGCCTCCCCTTACAGTCGTTCATGCAAGCTTTGATAATGATGAAAGGTGAACACAAGCACAAATGACTTAAACTAAAGGATGGAAGCGACACTATAAAAAAAATTAATGATGGGCATTTTTGAGTCACAATATGCGAATTAAGCACCTATGAACATCGATATGAAGCCCTGCAAAATTAGGTTGTTCTTCTTCTTTCGTGCTCTCGACAGTTTTGTGTCAACACTGTCGATTTCTTAACAAACGAGGCCAGTGACTGAAACTTTTTCACATCAAGTGTAGAATCTCTAAGCACACAACACTTTCCATGGAGTGTATTTTGGGTACTGTCAGGCATTACATCTTCTTTTTTGTTTGGTTGGTTGGTTCCTTGGTTGGCTGGTTAACATGTACAAAGTACACACCACATTTAAAGGTAGACAAAAGTCTTGATGTCATCAAGAGAACCACTTGCTCACTGAAGGCAGCCTAAAACTGACCATAACTGGAGCTGCAGATCAGTCATACATACTGTGTGTTCATCTAAAAAAAAAAAAAAAAAAAAAAAAAAAAAAACAATAGGTCTAGGAATGGTGGGAGGTTGGGACAGGGCAGAAAGGAGGGGGTAAGGATGTTGGGGTTTGGGGAGTTATTCAGTGGATGAAGCGGAGGGAGAGGAGGGTGTAGGGGTGTAGAGAAAGAAAGCCACCTGAAATAAGTGGGTGCTATCTTAAAAAAACAAAAAACCAGTGTATGACTCTATGATATACAGTAAACAAATATCCAACCCATAAAAAAGTATCATTTGATTAAGCAATTTTTGAAACACTTTAAAAAAAAAAGAATAGTGGCTGGGGGATAAAAAAAAATGAAAAAAAAAGGAAAGGAAAAAAAGAAAGGCCTTTCAGGATGGTGTCCTTCAATTGCTACTTTACAGTATCGATCTGTGTAACTAATCTCTATGCAGATCAGTATCCCGAATCATAGGCCAAGTTAAATCAACTCATCCACCAAGTCATGGTGGGATATGTGCAGATTAAATAATGTTAGTTTTCATCTGGTAATCAACAGGATCTTGTCAAGTTTAATCATCACAGTGCAATTAGCATCCAACCCCCCCCCCCCCCCCCCCCCTTTTTTTTTTTTTTATTTTTTTTTTTTTTTTTTTACCTTTGAACATCATTGCTGAGTAAAACAATATTTTCTTTTTTCTGCATTCCTCTGTTCAACACAAAAGCTATTTCTTCTTGAGAGTCAAACACAAACTTTTCATGTCATTATATGTTTTGTCCTGTGATTTGTTGAGGCTGCACATGTGCATTCACAAGTACAGAGAGAGAGGTGACCGAACAGGAGGGCAAAAATTGTATAGAGAGAGTGGAGCTGCATGAGTGTGCCTGTCCATGTGATACAGAGTGAGAGAGAGATGGTGAGTGACAGAGAGGAGAGAGAGAGACAGACAGAGAGAGAGAGAGAGAGAGAGAGAGAGAAGAGAGAGAGAGAGAGAGAGAGAGAGACAGAGAGAGAGAGAAGAGAGAGAGAGAGACGACGACAGACGAGAGAGAGAGAGAGAGAGTCTTTTGACATACACAGAAACACTTGAAAGAAGTCACACAGACACACGCACACATTTGTGAAGACAACAGAAAAATGTCTGAGATACATTCATTATTTCAATAACTTCCCCATTCTCATGTTCTATACTGTTGAATGCATTTGTAGCTTTAAATCACTGAACATACTGGGAGCTTTCTTTTCTTTTTCTTTTATCTATGTAAGCCATAGAGTCACTAAAAATGTAAGGAACAAAAACGTATCAATAACAAGTTATCATCAGACACTGTTTGAAAAAGAAATTACGCAAGCAAGATCTTCTGATCTGGAATAAAATCAAAAAGATATCCAGGATTATTAGAAAGAAGGAAGAAAAAGACTTCGAGTAAAACAACAACTAAAACATGATTAATTATGCCTATAATGTGATGCAAATACCAATACTGTTGATAGAAGATGAGGACTTCCATTCTACAGCCCAGCCCCACTTACGTAGATTTTTTTTCTTTCAGTGATTTGGTATGTACATATGCTGTCTATACATACGCTGTCTGAAGACAAGCCCCCCCAAATGACTGAATTTGAGAGCTAGTCATGTTAACATGATGATGAGAAGAATGAATACCTTTAAGGTGTAAGAATTCATATCTGAACCACAAAGGCAAGGCAGCAACATCAAAATGATCACAGGAACAAAACTTTACAGCAGACACTGTATACCATGTATATAAAAAGCATATCAAAACGATGCCGTAGTTTATACCACTTTCATTTTATTGATATATTCTTGGAAAAGAGAGTGGGGTTGGAAGAATAGACAGGCAAAGCAACTTCATTAACAAAACCTTCATAAATTGTCATCCTGGACTATTCCTTTATATCATTTAAAAACTGCAAGAACTACGTATACTTGTCTCCAGGTTTCTTATTTCCAAATCATATGCACAAAAAATATGCTACTATAACATGCTTTCCTCACATGTATGAACGTTGCCGGCAGATGAATGCCAATGAACGGGTCCCTTCTTACAGAAGTTAGAATTCATTCTGTGATGACACAGTATCAATGCCCATATCATGGGCCATAACAGAACAGTAGAACCTCTCATAACAACCCCTGTACATCTCCCTCCTCACAACAAGCACAAAGTCAGTGACAAGTCAAGTCTGAAACACTGTGACCTCCCCATTTCCACTTGTGATCAATCTGCCGAAGGCCTGTCATGACTCTTCACCCCTTGCTGGTCCACCCATTCTCCAACACTCATCTCTGAACAGCACATTCTTACTATAAAACCTACTCCGACTAAGATGCAAAATCCGACAGCTTTCACACGCATTGTTTTCAACTAACAGACCACATACTTGACCAGTGAAGACCTCAACACATAAGTGGGAATGGCACACACATAAAAACTGAATGATGAGAATGAAATCCTACGAGCCTCAAGTCGCTAATTCTGTACTCTGTGTGCCCATTCAGCTTGCTAGTAATCTAATGACATCTTGTTTGCGGACCAAAGTCTGCATCATACGCATGCCATCTGGAAAGTCTGTTTTTACTGACACGAGAAGCATGGTCTGCATACAAGTTGAACACTTTAACCATCTGTGTCAGTAAAACCAGCATTGATTCACAGACAAGCCAGGATCAAGAACAGAAATGAATCTGACTGAAGTCACTGACTGTGACTAATATTGCAGACTTGCACTAGGTTGCAGGTTAAGGTCATGGGCTACCTTAACCAAGGCATTCATTCGACTGTGGGATTCTATGGCCCTGGTACCTGTCATGAGTGTGCTAAGGGATCACGCACACATATTTCATGCACTGTATGCATCACCTGAAAGTGCTGCTCTTATGTTCTGACCAAGCTGTGGGTGCCTTTGTCCCCTCAGCGTGGTCAACACTCAGACATGAATGGACACATACACTACAGCCTTGTCATGTCATCTCCAAAGAATGCAACTCTTAATAAACATCCTTTTATCATTCTCATCCAAATTTGTCATTAAAAAAAAAAAAAGCCTAACATTCTAAGAGGATTCATGCCCTGTTCTTGTACTGACCTTAATTTCCATTTTCTTTCCACAGCCATGCCTTTGATAAGTTAACCTCAAAGCCACAGCACACAACTATACGTTTCCCAAAAAGAAGATAAGAAATGGGGCTAGTGTCCATAGCCACTGACACCTCAGTGGGGTGCAGGGAAAATGGCTCAAGGAATCTCGGGGGAGAAGTCCCCAAGACGCTTCAGAAACACACATCTGAAATTCTCTGATGGCTTCTCAGACGCCAACAAAGTGCTTCTAGCAGGCTCTTCTATAAGGTATAAGGACTTAGCTTTGACTGCTATTTTTCTTCATTAAGTATGCTAATAATGTAACAAACAACTGAAACGGTCCTTAAATCAAAGGACAGCAACAAAGCTATGAACATCTAACTTTGAATTTCTTTTCTTGAATCCTCAGTCTTCAGCTCTACCATATCACACACACACACACCTTACAGGTAACGAAAGGAGAAGAAAACAGAAAACAAAACAAAACCGCACCACACACACACAAAACAGTCTTAAACATTTCAGGGGCATTTCAGAAACATCCAAATGTTTTTTCTCCCCTCCCCCACCCCACAACACTCATTTATGCTGGTCCTGCGACCGAGCAATTATTGTCATCAGTATGGGGCTTGGCAAATGGTGCCCTGTAGACATCAGAACAGGCTCCACTGAAGACTATCGAAGTACCTCTGCGAGCCATAAAGTCTTCTTCGATATCAAAGACACAGTGACCATTCTGGTCCACGCAATTCAAAAACAAAACAAACAAAAAAATCCACTGTCGACTATTTAACAGCTCTATCACTGGATTCTAAAGATAAGGTGTATATAGATGTCTCATTACGAATGATTAAAAAAAAAAAAAAAAAAAAAAAAAGGCATACCGCAGTTTTAATCCCCTGAAAAATGTCAAGATCAAGATCACTCTGTGTACAACCCAGTCTTCTCGGAGTGTCCAAGCCATGGAAAAAGTGAATTTATCACTGTTAGTGATCTACATGAAGGTATATAATAAATGAAAAATAAATTCTGATTTACTTGATTTCCTAACATTTGCATATCCTTAAGTCCAATACCATCTTTGTCAGTGCATGTTTGAATACACATGTTCACCTGACCTTCCTGTACAAAGCCTTCTCCATAACTCATCTTCTACTACATTTTCCAAGTCATTACAGAGAGGTTCTACTGTAATACAATGCTGATGAACATTATGAGCATGATGAATTAAAAAAAAAAAGCAGATAAAAAGGTTCTACTGTAATACAATGCTGATGAACATTATGAGCATGATGAATTAAAAAAAAAAAAGCAGATGAAAACAATGATTGATTAAAAAAAAAAAAAAAAAAATCAAACTTTCAAAGTGACATAAATGGGATAAAAACTCATGAGCATTACAGCTAACGAACTATATTATCAGATATGCAGCTTTGTTCACACAGGCACCTTCGAACGTCCATGTTCTACACATATGCATGTGCACACACACACCACACAACTTTCTCTCCTCCTCTTCCATTCTAATATTTGTGAAACTAAAAAAACAAACTATACAGATAAATCTTCAGTTAAAACATCCAAAAAGTGCAATTCTCACACACCTGATACAAACTATTGACATTGCACATAATAAAATCATTTGGCAGTAATTTTCCATTGTTCATACTGTACATTTGTATCATTTAAGTACAGATTATTTAAAACATTGTCAATTATTCCTAATGAAAATAATTTTCTGAGGAATATCTTTATTTCTGCGAAAAAAAATGTCATCTTTGATTGAAGAACTATAATTTTCTGCTACAATTCTGAAGGGGCAAAAAGGTTTCATTGTTAAAGAACACATGGGAGTATTAATGCTGATACTGAACCTTACAAAAGACATCATATATGTAAATCTTTTGTATGATTGATGAATTCTAATTTTCTGCAACAATTTTTCAGAGGGGGAGGGGGAAGCTGTCCACTGTCAAACACATGAGAGGATTTACACTGTTACTAAGCCATAGTAAAAAAAAAAAAAAAAAAAAACTTTCAGAAAATTAAAAAATATATATATATATATTTAAGCTAACAATTGGAAAATTTTAACTGGAAAAAACAACATTTGTTTCTAAAATATTACGTACCATTACAAAAAGAAAAAAAAAGAGAGGGGGGGGGGGGGGCAGGGGGTGGGGAGAAGAAAAGGGGAAAAAAGTGACTGAAATGAAGTTCCCTATGTATTTCCATTCTGCCATACTTTCCTAAAAAAAAAAAAAAAACCCTTAAAAAAAAAAAAGCGTAAATTCACATAGCCACATTTGCTATGCCTCACTTCTACATTCCTGTAACTAAAATGTCTTTGTACAATGCCTAACAACAAAAGACAACATCAGATGCAGCATACTACTATCATGAATTTTATCTTTCGGACCATAAATCAGTAAAGTATGAGCATTTATTCAGCAGGAAAATGACAATCGAAACGCATTACCATAAATCACTGTTTGCTCTCTAATTCCTAACCAATGTTGCCATGTATTTCTGTCATTTAGTTCAGTCCCTTAGTCCTTTAAAAGGGCCGTACTGTGCACTTTTTCATATTAATATCCCATTAACAAACAATTAAATTAACTATGATAAAGTTAGATATCTTGGTCAGAAATCCACTGGGGTGGAACAGATTGGGGCCCTGTGAAATATTTGATGACCAGACAATGGAAGGCACCATGCAAGATAAGGTTTGTCACGCTTATAACAGCATGTGAGCTCATTTTGTCATTGAAAACCCAAACGGTTCCCTAAAACTTCATGTCATAGTTGTTTTCAAAGAGAGAAGAAAGCGTCTCTGTCATCTTGTTACTTTTTCATACAGTAAGATAAAAATGGATGTTTTACAGATAAAACAGAGCAGCAATCAAGTGAAAATTTGTTGTCAAAAATGGCACTTTTATTACATAAACAAGCTGCAAACACATTTCTGAGGAGTTTAAAAGTGAAGTGAAAAGTGCAACCAGTATAGCTACAGAATGGGGGGGGGGGGGGGGGGGAAAGAGGAGTGGGTGGGAGACGGGAAACCCTCAAAGATCAGGCATTGCGTTATGAAAGAGAAAAAATATCAGATGGGCCACATGGGTCTCTTTCATGTCCACTTCGTTTTACATCCTCTTCATAACTTGTTCCCCAATGGCTCCCTATGTGCTGGAAAAGCAATGAAGCCTTATGACCTTTCAGTGGCAACCGTCGGCATCAATAACGCTGACGCTGCCATCACACAGGCACAAGACTGTATGTGAAAGTCTTGACTTGACGCACCTGCCATGGCCGCCGCAGCCCTCCACAAGTTTCATGCTGACAAGCTCAATTTTAAGGCATGTATTCAACCTTTCGGGCTGACCAGTCCACACTGGGTGTCATGAATCAATTTTCTGTATCCACCCAACCCCAGTCTGTAGGATCAAGGACCTATAGCCGGGGCAACATGGAGCACTTCCACACAGAGGGTTGTAAAATGGCTTGCTTTGTGTGGAGGATGGGAGCGGCCTGAGGAGAAGGCAGTGACTGCAGCAAGCGCTCTTTATTTGTAAAGTTATTTTCAGGCCTCATTCACTGTCTGTAGGATGCTTGTACAATGAAACATCAGTACAATAAACTGTCACCCTCCAAGGATGCATGTCCCACTCTTGCTCACACAACGCTGACACACAACCAGTAAGAGTCTCGAGACAAACAGAAGATAGCTTCCCCGTCGATTAATTTTTACATTATTTACAACAAATTTTTCCACAATGGTTGCACATAATAACATGTACATGTTTCAATTCAAAACATTAACCTGGTCTTCACGGACTCACAAACTTTTCTGTTAAAAAATGGCCTCAGACAGTGCCGCACAAAAATTGGTTTTAAGAGAACAGAATTCTTTGGTCCTCAAGACCTATAACACAATTTTCTTTTCCTGGATTTGACCTCAGCAGGCCACAAAATCTTTATGATCTCTGCAACCCCATGTCCACTTACAAAATACAAATTGTATCTCTGCTCCTCTCAGCAACAACAACAACAAAAAAAAGAGTAAAGTATGCAACTCGCAGCTTTTTTTGCGGAAAAATTCCTTAAAAGATAAAAAAAACAAATCAATCATCTTCTTTAATTCTATTTAGAAAATACCTTTACCTGTAGAATATTACTCTTTGTTTTTCTCTTTTCCTTTCTTTTCACATCTTACCTGGAAGTTTGCTAGGCCTGTCATAGGCCAGTTGTGGTCATTATTTTATGTTTACCACTGATACCTCCCATGTCATTCGAAAAAACCATGTGGCATGTGCCCTCCACAACACCTCCACCTACAATGCCGTCAACCAGTCTGTCTTCTGATTCAAGTGACCATCCTACAAATGATAAACCAATCACCTTGTGTTTTTTATTCACTACATGTAATGCATGCAAACGGCATAGTTTCCATAGCTAAATGAGCTAAACCACAAGTGGGTAAACTGGACTTTAAAATCCTCCCATTTCAAAGGCTGCATATAGGATCTATGTTTTTCCTCCACATACTCTTTTCACAAATAACACATATCAAATGACCAGGAACTTGGGCCCAATTCTGACAACCACTCCCTACCACCCCCCCCCCCCCCCCCCCCCCCCCCCTCTAAAAACCCATTTCCTCACGTTTTAAACTTTCCAAGGAGGGGCGCCTGGGACAACATCAACAATTATGGTAGGGCAAAAAGTACCAACTCTGCACCAAGCAGTTTTTTCACTAGGGAAATACATCGTAAGCAAATAAAATCAACAATATCAATTATTTCAAAACACGTCATTTGACATCAAGGAATGGCACTTCAAACTAACGTCAAAGAATAATCATCCATATGTCATGAAACACTTCACGCATACTGAAACACTTCACAGATTAGACAGCGTAACATTTCAGTGCTGATCATAGGCTGATTTATACCTTTCCACAGCCCTCGCTAACTCTTCTATATTTTTAAATTTTCTTTCCGCTGAGAAGACAGAGAGATATATTCATAAGGTGGACAGAATTTTCCTCTCAACAATCTCTTTGCTTAAAGATCTAGGTCTGTCCAATATTCCCTGATCTCATCCATTTAATGTCTTTCCCAGTAAAAAAAATATACTCTCATTTATAATCTAGGTTTTCCCAATTAGCTAGGATTTCCAAATTCCCACACAACTTGAAAAAAACCTAGAACTGAAAATCACTCATTGCTCATTTATGTTCATCCCAGCAATGTGACAGGTCTTTCAACTTGTTTTCAAATATGCATGGGAATATGGACTGAAACATTCATTCCATATCTACAAATTCTGCTCTGGCATAGTACGCACAGCTTGTCACTCGCGATGGGCTCTCACAAAGGTGACAGGACACCGATAATTTTTTTTTTCAATGTGAATTTTGTTTAGAACTTGACTCCAAGCCCCCATCTGTGTATTAAGCAAAAATGTAAACATTCAGATAATCCAATGATTATACCTCCTTTATCTCAGTTATTCTCAATAATTTGGGATAGGCAATATTTCAATATTTAATCAAGTTACTATGCTCACATGAAAACAAAATAAAGAAATAAACATTTACAACATGCCAGTTTTTCCCCCTTGATTGAAGTGTTCTGTTCATTCATACGCCTCTTCCATTACCGTCACGCTGACGACCATGAAGGTGCCACACTGTCCCCCAGTCTTCCTCATTTGGCTGAATCCCAGTATGGGGAGTTTGTGTTATACTCCCTGTTTGGCTAGTATACTTACCATGTCAGACCATAGCATTCAACGGCAGTTAGCCAGCTCTGTCAGGCCGAATTTTTTCCGTGGCCAATGCAGTCATAAGACAGTCACGTGATGTCACCCCACTTCCGGCCCCGGAAGAAGCCAGTGTCAACTTCCTATAAGTCATTCAGCGAGGCCTGGTGTATGGTGACCCCGAGAACCTTGGCGCCAGAGGGGAAGGTAGGGAGGGAATTAGAGTCTGACATGGTAAGTATACTAGCCAAACAGGGAGTATAACACAAACTCCCCATTTTGGCGTCATATACTTTACCATGTCAGACCATAGCAGAATTTAAAGGAATCGGAGGAGGGCGAGCGCCCTAGTGGTTCTTGGGGTTGACCGATATGGCTGCATTGGCCGCCACAAAGGAAATCCCCTTAGACCCATCAGCTCTGGTCATGCGGATATCCCTCAGGTAAAATTTAATGAAGGGATTTTCCGAACGCCAGTAGGCTGCCTCCAGCAGGTGGCGCACGGGGACAGAGTACTGGAACGCTGTGGAAGTGGCCAGTGCTCTGACCTCGTGGGCCCTGGGTGATAGGACAGGGAGATCCTTGTACGCCTGAGCGTAGGTAGATCTCACCGTCTTGGAGAGCCACCTGGAGATAGTTCCCGCCGGATATCTCTAGTATTGTTGGGGTTGAGGGAGATAAGGAGTCGTCTCTGGGAGGAGCGCCTGGGGCGTGTGCGTTCCCAGTAGTACCTGAGACACCTGGAGGGGCAAAGGTCCATGTCTCCATCTTTTTCTCCCTTTCCCAAGATGTCAGAACTCCGGAAGGAACTTGAGAGAGACTGAGCCGTCCCTGTGGAAGGCGATATCTGTGGGGTCACCGCTGAGGGCGTGAATCTCACTTCGTCTTCTGGCCGAGGCCAGGGCGAGGAGAAAGGTGGTCTTAAAGGAGAGGAGGTCAAAAGGAATAGAAGCAATGGGTTCAAAAGGGGTTTTTCTGAGGGCATCGAGGACCGTAAAAAGGTCCCAGAGGGGAATGCGCCTAGGGGACTGAGCTTCCCGTAGAGCAACTCCTCTAGACACCTCTCTGAGGAGAAAGTCATTGTCAAAAGAAGGGCCCCCCAGTTGACGAATGGTAGTGCAGATAGCTGATCTGTAGCCCCGAATGGAGCCAGCCGACAGCTTAAGGGAAGAGGATAGGTGGGAGAGGAAATTTCCTATTTGGATGTTGGAGGGGCAGTAATGGGGAACAGAGTTATCTGAGCACCAGGTTATCCATCTCTCCCAACGGTAGTTGTAGAGGGATTCGGTGCTGGCTCTGCGAGATGCCGAGGCGAAGTCCCGTAATCCCTGAGAGGCCCCTGCCCCGGCTAGTGTGTCTAGGACGGACTGGGGTCTCTCCGAGTGGGGGGTAGATGCAGATGTTCGCAGTTGGGCTGGCATAGAAGCCACGCGTGTAGGCGAAGCATCTTGGGATTGGAGTGAGGAAGACCTGACCGGGGTTGTCTCAGCATGTCCCAGCGAGGGCTGAGCCGGAGGGGGGGAACGTGGGTGAGGGACTTGGGGTCCGGGAACCAAGACTGGGTCGGCCACCATGGCGTTACGAGGATCAGCCTGGGTCTTTCCAGCCTTGCCTTCCTGATCACCTTGTGTAGGATGGGGAAGGGGGGAAAGGCATACGCCAGTAGGCCCGTCCCGGGGAGGGATAGTGCGTCGACTGCATCCGCCTGGGGATCTGGAACGGGAGAGACGTACAGGGGCAGGTGATGGTTGAAGCTGGTGGCAAACAGGTCGATCATGGGCACAAACCAATGGTTGCGCGACACCAGCGAAGGAGGGCCTCTGTTCTGAGGGAGAGGCCTATGGAGCGGGCCTCTCCCCCTTTGTTGACATAGCAAGCTACCGACGTATTGTCCGTGAGGAGGAGAACAAGTCGGTGCGCGACCTTGTGCTGGAGTTGGAGAAGGGCTAGCCTGACCGCTTCCAGCTCCCACTCCCCGAGGCGTGACTGTCCTCCACGTGGGCCCCCCAGCCCAAGTTGGAGGCGTCTGTATAAAGTTCCAGTGGTTGGGTTGGGTTGGGAGGGAGATGGGGACCCCGGTGGAGAGAGTGGCTGGAGTGAGCCGCTCCTCCGTCGCCGAAATGAACCAGTGTCCGAGGGGAATGACCTGGTCCCAGCGGTCGGAGGTCTGTGACAAACGTCGGCGGAACTCCCTCTGAAGTTGGCGTTTGGGGACCCGCCGCAGGGGAATGAGGGGAGACAGGGACTCCATCATTCCTAGGAGGGAGGACAGGGTTCTGGCCGAGGTGTGGGGTGCCTGTGACAGGCAGGAGATGAGGTCCACTATGCGTGCAGGCCTCTCCGGGGTCTGCCAGACGAACCGTAGGAATCGTCTGTGGGCCGGGTGAATCAGGATCTGAAAAATAGGCGTCCTTCAGGTCTACGGATGTGGCCCAGTCGCGATGATGGATGGAGTCTCGGATCTGGGTGGGGGTCTCCATCTTGAACTTGGTGGGCCTGAGGAACTTGTTGAGGGGCGAAAGATCTAGAATGGGCCTCCATCCTCCCGAGGCTTTTGGGATCACAAAGAGTAGAAGCCGGGGTTTGGGTGGGAAATCTTTGAGATGGCCCCTCTTTTGAGGAGGTCTTGGACTTCCGTGCGAAGAGCTTCTGCTTTGGCGGGGGAGGGTTCGTTGGGGGAGGGAGGGGGAGATAGCATGAGGGGGGGGACGCTCGTGGGCCCAAGGAAGGCGAAACCCTTCCTGTAGCACCGCCACTATCCAGGGGTGAGGCGTATGCGTCTCCACTGGTGGGCATGCCGGGAGAGGCTGCCCGCCAGGGGGGGCGAGGGTCTGGGCTGGTGGGTGGGGGATAGGGCGAGGGGGGGTGCTACCTGATCTAAGTCCCCCTCGGGCTGTCTCCCTAGTCAGCTCCGGGAGCGTGACTGTTGGCCTAACCGAAAATTTTGCTGATGGGGTGTTGGCTTAGGCCTTGGGAGAAGATTAGGTCGCTTGGCGGGCCGTGCGGTGCGGGAAGGCGATTGTCTGGGATAGGGTCTGTGCCTGGGGAAGGAACGAAGTGGGGGTCTAGCAGGGCGTGGCGGTGGCCTGGGCGCAAAGGACACAGCCTGCTTGCGTTCCTCAACTGCTTGTGCTATGACGTCAGCCGAGTAGTCGCCAAAGAGCGACTGGACCTGGCCCGGGATGCATCGCAGGGCTGCCTTAAGCGTCAGGGAGAGAGAGGTCCGCGCCAGCACGGCCTCTCTCGCGACCAACAAGCAGTTGAAGTGGCTTCTGGCTGCGCTGTCCGCCGCAGCCGAAAGGTGATGCGAAATCCTGTTAACTAGGTGTCGCATGAAAGGATCGCTGAACAAGCGAGGGTCAGGCTCTTGGTGCGCCTCAGAGCCCGGGTCCCCCGGTACTGGGATGGCACCATCGTCCTCCGGCCATAGAGCCTCCGCTCGCTGAAGGGGCATGTCCAAGTAGGTGTGTCCCGCCGTGGTGTGGAGGATGCCCATCCTGGCTACTCGGACCCATTCCTTTAGGTTCTTAAAGGAGATGGCGCCGGAAGTAGGGGGGGGCAGGTGGGGGATCAACCGACGGTCCGACTGGGAAATGCCCATCTCCCTGGTCACGGGATTGTCCGTAAACAAGGAGGCGACTGAGGGGTTCTTGGGTAGATTGGTCTAGATCTCTGGGCCGGGGGAGAGGGAGAGAAATTCGTCAGCGGGTGCGGCCTCCCTCCTAACGAGGTCTGGTCGCCACCGTTCTATCGTGCGGACATCGTACAATGAGGTGGGGGCTAGCTCCTCGTCATCGTCCGCCTCAGGGAGGTACTGGTCCTGAGAGGGTTCATAGCACCCGTCTTCAGGAGGTAAGTCGAGGGGTGCCTGTAGTGTGTCCCCGGTGGCCCTATAATCGGCGGCCGGGACATCGTCCTGCCGATAGGACAGCGCCCGAGGAGGGAGACCAAGGTCGACCCAGGTAAGTGAGGCCGGGTGCCACATTCGACCATGTAGCTGGTCGTGCTGGGTGTTGGCGTTAAGCCACTGGTCTCTCTCGGGGGCATAGAGCCACCGGTCCCCGGGGAGGTAAACGGGCTGTGGCGGCCCTGGGGAAAAACCATGGTAGGTAGGCCGCACTCAAGGTCTGACCAGCGCGTTGGGCGAATGCGTAGGTCAGACATCCGCCGAGTCGTAGCCACGAGACCCTCTTCTTCTTGTAGGCAGAAAGTCCCCGGGGACCCGGGTAACCTGAATCACTGTTGGGGGGGGGCTTGAGAGGCCGTGGCCTGTCGTCCCCGTCCAGGTCTGTGCACTGCACCATACACGTCCTTGGAATGGGCCTGGGAGGGCCATAATGGTATGGAGGAGGATGCGGAAGTCGAGCCCCCAACCCGCGAAAGTGCGGATTGGTCAGGATGCGGTCCCGTGTTCCTCCCCCTGGAGGAATATGTCAGGTTACCCTTGGTCCCGCTGGTAGATCCTCCCCCCGGAGGAGCGGGACCGCGGACGTTGCCCAAATGGGGATCCGAAAGGTCGGTTCCCCAACGTCCAATACCCCTAGGGAAGAAGGTGACGTTCGATCGGGGTAGGTCGACCGTCCTTGTGCATGGGCACGGCCGGGCCCATGGCGCGGCGTGCCCGCACGCCCAGGATTATGGACACCACCGAGGTCGTGCGTCGGGGTGACCATAAGGCTGCTTCCGGAGTCGAAGCGCTCCTCGAGCTCAGGTGTTGGCTGCACCTGTGCCCGGTGGGGCCGAGCGCTATGAGTGCACGTATCAATTTGGGGGGAAAAAGAGATACGTGACTCATCAAGGCGAGTGACGGATGGTGATTCCATCCCAGATCCGTCACCCGTGCTGGTCCGCGGCTCGGCAAGGTGCCCCGGGGGCCGAGATTCGCGTGACTCAGCATGATAGTTAGAAGTCTCCGAGCGAGTCCGTAGGCTAGAGGGCAAGCTGGCCGATGGAGAAGGGGTGGGGGAGGGCGAATTCCGTTGGCTAGTCTTTGCTCGGCCGGGCCCCTTGAGGGGAGCCTTGCCATTAGACTTTCTGGGCAGCACCTTGAGGGGAGCTTTGCCCTTAGACTAGCAGGCAGATCAAATGAAAGGCATTTTGAAATGGTGGCCGCTTGCCTATCAGCCTTGGGACGCCGCGGTCGTGCGTCCGTCGGTTTGGTAGACGAGGAAGATCACGCGTCCCTTCCGCGGAGAAGTCGTCTCTGTCTACCCGAACCGTACGTTCATCAGTGCGAACGGATTGCTCCGAGATGGAATCGACCCGCGGGTTCTCCGGGAAATTGAGCGAACTCCGAGCAGTGGAGTGGCTCGACCCGGCGGTGTCCTTCACCATGTTGGGCACAGGTGGATAGAGCAAACCCGGAACACACGACCGCAAAGAGGAGACAAGGGGCCGATCGAGAAAATCAATTAATCTCGATCGTCCGTGTGGTGTCGTGCAAAGTGCTCGAGAGATCGACTGAAAACTCGAACTACCCGTACACGCCACCGGTCGTGTGACTGGTATGGCTATTAATAGCAATCTCTACACGTGGAGTATCACTGTGTATAGGTGTGATAGTTCTTGGGCACTAAATCTTAATAAGCAGATCAGTGTCACACACCCTTACTCGAACACGTTCTACCTGTGAAGGGTAAAGAGTACAGGTGTGATAGTTATTGAGCCCTAAACCTTAATAAGCGGAACCAGCACAAAATGCGTGCTGAACCCGAGGCTCGGCAATATGGTGGGGGAACACGACCGGCGAGCGGTGCCGACGATCGCGAGTAACAAAGTCGCGAGAGTGCCGGTAAAAGAGACAAATCTTTAATAAATACGCTCCCGAGAGTGCCGGTAAAAGAGACAAATCTTTTAATAAATACGCTCCCACCAAGAGCCTCACACGGCAAAAATACTCAGGGTCTAGTGCAAGCCGGAACCAGCACAAAATGCGTGCTGAACCCGAGGCTCGGCAATATGGTGGGGGAACACGACCGGCGAGCGGTGCCGACGATCGCGAGTAACAAAGTCGCGGGAGTGCCGGTAAAAGAGACAAATCTTTTAATAAATACGCTCCCGAGAGTGCCGGTAAAAGAGACAAATCTTTTGATAAATACGCTCCCACCAAGAGCCTCACATTTGCAAGCCACAACTGAATCAAGTATAGAACAAAACACAGCAAAGTTAACACAAAGGCAAGTATAGGCGAGACAGAGCACAAGACTTATCTTGCTTTGACGGCAGGCCGAAGATGAATTGACTTATAGGAAGTTGACACTGGCTTCTTCCGGGGCCGGAAGTGGGGTGACATCACGTGACTGTCTTATGACTGCATTGGCCACGGAAAAAATTCGGCCTGACAGAGCTGGCTAACTGCCGTTGAATGCTATGGTCTGACATGGTAAAGTATATGACGCCAAATGAGGGATATACTGGCAGTGTAGCTGTAGCTATACCCTCAGATCAAGTCCCCTGGACTCTGCTGTAATTTACCTTCTCCAGTGAAAGAGCTTCTCTCGGCATCTCCTAAAGCTCTTCTGTTACTGCAGATACCCTCACTGGCTGGAAGCTCGCTGTCCAGGCCCAAGCAGGTTGACACATCTTGCCGTCTTCCTTCCCCCACACAGGTAGACAATGCTCTACTTGTGCCCCATGGACTCCACTTCATCGTCGGCTCGCAAGGTTACACCAACAAGACAGGATGATTTCACTCTCCCAAAGCAAGTAATACTTTACTGGTTTTCCAAGCATCCTATAACCATTTCTCAAACAATGAGAAACCCAATGACACCGCTTCAGCCAATGGACTCACTGGTCACATACACATCATGACAATTAACACCAATACCTGTGAAAATCCAATCAGTGAGTCTCTGAGTTATTTTGGTTCAACCAATGGAATGATTAGAGCATCCCTACACATGCACAACAAAGAGTTGGGTGCAGTGTGGTTAATGCGTAACATTTAATTCTAACACATACCAGAACATGAGACCCAGGTGCAGGATGACAGTCACTGGATCGAGACGCAGATGCTAGCTTCAACTGTCTTCCTGAAGTCCACTGGTGAACCCAATGAACAGCCCTTAGTACAGGTAAGACATTCTTCTTCCAGGACTGCCAGCTGCATAACTATTTGTCACCACCACCCTGGGTATGCAAACTACTCCCTAATTTCTGTTCATATTTCAACATCTACCTCGGAGTACCCACACATGTGATACTGGAGAATGTACACTTGAAGAACCTTAGCGAAATCAAGACAGCACTCTACGCTGATGACCTGGTGATGTTGTGCAAGGATGACCATGCATCAACTGCCACCTATCGGATGCAATAAGCAGTAGATCGGCTAAATAGCTGGGCATTGCCATCAATAACAACAAGTCTTCCACAACCCTCTTCACCTTGTCCATAAAACAGAAAGCTGGTGCCATCAATCTTGGGGGGGGGGGGGCTCAGCTGAAGGAGGATGAAGTAGCAACATACCTTAGTGTCACCTTTGACAGAAGGGCGAACTGGAAGCCACACATCGCTAAGGTAGAGGCAAAGGCTAGAAGGAAGCTGGCAATTTTACGCAAAACGGCAGGCACCACTTGGGGAGCTAACGAGAGAATACTGAAAATTGTCCACCAGGGTTCAGTCAGACCACATAAAAAAACCACATTCTAGAAACACACCGAAAGTTTCTTTAAAATCTTCCCACTGTAAATCTTTGATCAGATGAAAAATGTTGGTTTCTTTCAGAAATTCAAATATCACATCAGGTGGGACATCTCTGAACAAGGTTTTCATGGAGTCTGCGGTAAAGTGTTTGTGTCTGTCCCGACATTCTAAAAGAACATGTTTCACTGTGAGTGGTACATGACATGGAATATGCCACAAAGCTCCTTCAGATTTTAAAAGATAAGAATGGGCATAAAAGGAGTGGCCTGTATGCAAATGGCACAAGACTGTTTCTGCTTTGCGGCCACCCCTGGAGCATTGTGAAATCTCTTTCAGGTTCGGGTGGATTTAGAAGAGTTTGCTATCCGTGTCCAAGTTTCATTCCTCTTGCCAGAGGTCTTTCACACAGGCTTGAGCTTTGGATTTCAGATCACTGTGAGGGATAGACAATCTGCTAAACTCTTTCTTTGTGGCACTCTCAGCAAGTTGATCGACCACCTCATTGCCTTGAATGTCCACATGACCGGGAACCCAAGCAAAAAGACATAACGTTGCGAAATAATCTACAGAATTAATAATGAATGTAGATAGATCAGATATATGTTCTACACCACTTAGTTCTTGGATTTTGAAACAAATATTGATGAATCAGAATTCTGCCTGCCGTTTACATGTTTATCTAAAACGTGTCTCCTAGCACAGGCTATCACAGTCACCTTGGGCCCCAGATCAGCTTCCACCCTGATGGCTTTTGCATCACCTGCATAAGAACTAACTACATGCAAACACCTTTACTGCTTTGAAAAAGTGCACAGTCTTTCAACTTAACTCCTGCACTAATAGTGAACTATCTCTTATCTGTCTCCAACATTCCTTTTAGTATTAATCTTCTGTCCTTTTCATGTCTAAGAATTGTCTGCCCCTATGCTCTATTCAAAAAAAAAAAGAAAAAAAAAAGGATAACACAGAAAATGAGATTAAGAAAAAAAAGAAAAAAAAAAAAAACAAGCCTTAGCACGTGTACAAAACAATGAAATGACTTAACTTAACCTTTAGTGATCAGTCTTTGAAAAAAAAAAAAAACTGTAGCGAAGGAATGTACATTCTGTTGATTCAAAAAAAAAAAAGAAAAAGAAAAAAAAAAAGCAAGCAAGCGAAAACTCAGCCATTCTAGGATTTTGGCAAGAAAGGGGTCGCGTGTGGATCAAGTTCACTTTGCATTGGAACTAGAGGCACAGAAACCACGTTGTAGCTAGAAGGGGGTCCACCAGGCAAAGCACTGTAATATCCATACGTCTGAAAGAAAATCACACTTCTCAGTCATCATCGCCTAACCCATTTACTACCCTACCACTGATCCCCACATTCCCTGCTCAACATGGTGCTAGGCACCCTTAGTTCTTCACTGCCTGCCACCAGAGGTCATCCTCTGAGGCAAGCATATTTAGCAGTGGTTGTCCGTGGGCCAACCACACACAATAGTGACAGTCACACCTTGTCAAGAGCTACACCAGATTAATGTAAGGTGTTAGCCAAGTTAACTCATATTCCGAAGAAACTTTCTACGTATCTGAACGCAAATTAAGACACCCAATGTAACTAATACAATGTAAAACACTTAAACTGAGCTGTAAACAAGAGCAACGTAAGTGCGTAAGCCCACGTTTATTTGTATGTTTTAATGTAAATCGTGTGTGTGTGTGTGTGCGTGTGCGTGTGTGTGTGCATGCGAATACATATCTGCAGTACATGCATGTCTGTGTGCAGAAAGTCATCAACCAAGAAGAACCTTCAACTGCACTTAAAGCTGGAAAATTCTATACCCGTTTCAACTTTATCAATTTGGCTTACATTGTCAATAACTTGAGAATTACAAACTAAGCCTGAACTAATAATGAAAAGAGCTCACAAACAAATGCTGTGTACACAAATTTCTAAGTTATCAAGATGCGCTATTAATGACGCTGTAAAACAAAGTCTGTACTAATAAACAAAACAATCACATGGCTGAGACCATATTCAACAAACGTCAACATAAACAGAATGTCACACACACAATCCAATCCATATTGAAAAGCATGATATGACCCCCTGTACTGAGGTAAAACTGATGATGATGATGACAACAGAAAGGCATGACCATACATCAATGTAAATAACAACCCCATGTATCTTGAATAGATAATGAATTCAACAGCAACAAAACAATCCAGCATTTCAGTACAAAAATCAAATTGTGCTTCATATTTATCATCATCATCTTCTTATATTACCAAAAACAGAACCTGTATTGATACAGTTTTCGGAGAAGGAAAGACGACAATGCACTTACCTTAAGATCTGCAACAACATACATTTATCAAGACGGCCTGACACATAGCTAGAATCAATTAAACTCACACTCTTTTCACTTACAAATTCAACAGCCACTTCACATTAACAGAGAATTTGACGCATGAGGAAGAGCACCAGTGAGAGAGCATCACACGAAGACAGAGACTAAAAAGACGGAGGTTCTTACGATTTTGTTTCCCCAATGATTTCTAAACACAGAACTTTGTGAAGGTTCCACGGCATCATCTTCGCTGATCAGCAGTTAAAAAAAACACACACAAACAAACAAACAAGAACAAAGTCTCAGGTTCTGAGGCCCTTTACGTCCTGTTCCCAAGGTAATCTCAGTATTGATTTCTTCCTGATGTCTATACCCTAGGTGAACCTGCGTCAAGGTTGAGTCCATGGGGCCTGATGCTGAATGGACACAAAGTGCTCTCCAGAGGGGGATGCTCATGTGCTGGCATCATAACCAAGCAATTATTGCTGTCAGTAGGGTGCGCAGCAGAGCAGGTCCTGCGTATGTTTGATCAGAACAGGCATCTCTGAATAGAAGAGATTCGGCAGCAGTGCAGCACCTCCTGTGGAGGGTTGGTTCGTGATGACTTGACATTCACTGCTCCCCCATTGATTACTGGAGCTGGGAACAAACCTGGTGAGGTTGCAGGCAGACTGCAAGAATAAGCAGCACAGGCTCACAGCCACTGAGGTGGCGTGGAAGATAAGACAACTAAAAAGAATTCACACTGCTGGCATCCGCCATGGACCATTTATGACACAGGATGTCAGGAAAGAAAAATTGTTTAAAACGTTCCGCATGTATTCTTCCTGATCATTACGAAGTATCACCTGTTTAAAAAAAAAGACAAACAACAACAACAACAACACCCTCAAAACATTCACAGTAAGCAAGAAAAATTGAACTAGTTCCGGATAATTGAAGGCTTGTCAACAATCAAATAGACGGACAATAGCCATGAAAAAAAGACCGAGAGAGATCAGCATTTCAGGCAGCACAACCATAAACACTAGCATCAAGTCCAGATCCCTGGAGACAAAAACCGCATTCTTTCAACACACACAAAAAAAAAGAGATTCAGAAACTGAAGTGACAGCGCACCTGAAATTAAGTCAATGGTTCTACAATCATACATCCCTTCCCCATCTCTATCATCCCTCCCCCCACCCACCCACCCCTGTGCCCACAGAGCACACACAGGTGCAGAAAAGCATCTTACCTGCATGGCAGGCATGGAGGATCCAGGCACAGGAGGATGCACATCTCCAGGGGGAGGAGGGGCCAGCACGTAGGCAGTAGCCCCCTCATAGGGAAACGGTGGCAATGACTGACCCATCACCATGCCCATGGGATACGCAGGAGGCATTCCCTCTGTGGTCATCTGGTGCGGACAGGGTTTTCTGGGAGACATCATGTCTCCCATGTGGGGCCTGCCTCCCCCTGTAGGCGGGCCTCGTTGAGGGATTCCAGCAACAGGGTGGGGGATGGGCGGTGTCATGTTGGAACTGTGGTAGCGTACTCCCAGCTCCGAGGGGCTGTGAAACCTCATGCGTCCTCCTTGAGCCCCTGGTCAACGACAGCATTACCACTCTGTTACCTACTAGGGCCATACTGCACAAGAATGAGCATGATGCCTGACAGAACACGCATCCATGTTGAAGAAAATGAACCAGTTATGTTACACACTGACATAAACAAAGTTTCTTACAATCCTTTTAATCAGAAACTGTCTTCAGCTTCATTATAAATCATTCAAAACTGAAAAGCTGCTGAAAGCAAAGACGTTCTGAGCTGTATTCATGGCATCAATAAGTAACAACCACACCATATATCTTTCTGGTTGCTTTGTTTTTTCATGCCCCATATTATAAACATGTCTTTTGATGAAACTTACTACTCCATCATATATCTGACTTCAATCAGTTATGATGGATGTGCTGTTTACAGTGTTCTTCTTTATGGAGTCAACTACCAGTATGGTATCTGACTGGAATAAATTTAACAGTGCTTTGGTTTGTGTAAAGACATAATTAGCAGCCCCTGAGACAAACATTTCATATTTTTCCTCTACATCTGTGGTACAGTTTTTTTAATATGCTTGCATTCAAATCATCACACAATTGCACAAACAAACATGAATTCAAGCACACACACACACACACACACACACACACACACACACACACACCACACACATATATATTCGTATGTGAATGCCTCTGTGTTAAAACCAAGTCATGAAAATTCTGAGCAAAAGGGAAGAAGACAGGTAACACCGGCAGCACTCCGAGATGGTGGATGAATAACAAAATGTCTTACTGTCACAAGCAATCATTCTGATTTACCACTGGTCGGTGCCAGTGAAACTGGATGATTTCCAAAATGCATTCCTAGCATACGTGTTCTTGTCTGATTTACCACTGTTAAAACTTGGCAGTCAACCCCCCTCCCTCCCCCCCCCAAAAAAAAACCCCAACCTTAACACAGACATTAGTGAACTTCCAACAGTACTTAAATTCCCTTGATCAAATGTCTAATTTACAAAGAACTTAACGGCCTTGAAACAGGGGGACCAAATCTAAACAACCTGTCTGGGCCCTACGAAAACTGATCCTTCTAACCTGCTATGTTCCAAGAACCACTTACCGTCTCGATAACTGGGCACAGTGTTGTATGGCATGCGCACACTCCTCTGAGGGTGGTTCACAGTCTGCGGCATGCCGGGGACCATGTGGGATGGGCCTGGGGGGCTGGGAGGGACCATAGCGCTGGACGTGAAGTGGGGGGCAGGAGAGCTGTGAGAATGACAATGGGAAGTGGGCTGTGGACTGGGGGTTAAGGATAGGTGAGACATAGGAGCGGACAGGTTTCCAATGCTGCTGTCACTGCAACAAAAAGGGTTTCTCCACCAATGTCAAGGTCTTCATTCATAAAGAAACTGTTTACATTATTGGACAAATTAATATAGTTTCCCTCAAAGTATCAATAGTTCCCCTCAATGTATCAATAAAGGAACTATTCAATTACTGGACAAATTACTATAGTTTCCCTATTTGTATTAGTCTGCATTAAATCAAAAAAGCAATGCTCAAGTACTGTAAACATTACAAAGTACTGGTCCTAACACAACATAATTTATGTGAACTCCTCTGTCAAAACACAAACATACAAGCAACTGTCCAAAAAATCACGACAGCTTCAGAGAATCCACAGATGTTTTTATCGCAATTCATGTTTTAGGAAATCAGTGCACCATTACAATACATAACTGCTGTTACTGTAGGAATGTAACAAGGGACCCCTAATTCATTGCACACAGCTATGTGTTAAAAAGATGAAACATTACATGCTTGTTAACAATAAAAACCAGCCTTACTGGAGGAAAAAAAAGAAACTGATAGCAGAATTTTAGCCAGAAGTACAGCTGTAATCGGCTAGACTGCCAACATTCTGCAACAAATTTTAAAAATGTGTGAATCTTGTTCACTTATCAATTTTGCCACAGGTAGTATTTTACACAAGTTATTATTGTAATTGTCTTGATTTGTCATATAAACTGCCTGATTACAATATGTCCATACATTTTGCAATCTTACATTGAATCATTGTCATGCCAGACAGAACAGCCTTAACTGTGAACATTAAAGCCTAATATGCAAAACCATTCCTACATACTACCACACTCTGCACTTCACAGAGATTCCACATACTACATATGAATGACATTATGATGATCACTGACAACTCACACAGCAAGGACTTGCTACGCCAGGGAAGGTTTTCCAATATTCAGTGTGACAGTCACGTCTGACTTTTTTTTTCTTTTTTTTTTCCCAATGAAATAGGGGTGTTTTCCAATATTCATTGTGACAGTCACATCTGACTTTTTTTTTTTTCTTTCAATGAACATATTCACTGATTCATATAATCAAATAGTTTTGTGAGTGAATGTAATGAATGGCATATAAACAGCAAAAACAAGCTCACTGTATTTGTGCTTTATATCTGCAGCAAATGATATTCACTTGCAATCATCAAAAAGTAGATCAACTCTACTTCCTGATTCAATACCTCACAGGCCAGTGAAAACTAACTATCACTGAAATGAAAACATGAAAAAAAAAAAAAAAAAAAATGAAATGTTATAATAATGTGTGCAACAATGAAGTTTAAACTTTATATCCAAAAGATATCTATAACTTGCAATACAAGCATTCCGCTTTCATTGAATATTTAAAACCTTGCAGGCCTCAAAAATCACAAAGGTCTGTGTCAAGCGTAAAGCACGCTCTTCATGTTGACACCAGCTTACTATCGATCTACTTCCAAGGCAAATTAGTGTACCGATACAATTCACAGTCAACACTGCATTTTAAGCCACGTAGAATGCTTAAAAGCTGCTAAAGAGATATCTGAAAATCTTGTGATCATTGTCAGTCACTGGAATTTGATAACAAAATTTATCAAAGAGAATATTACAATCTATATCTGCAAAGATGGTCAATGCACTGTATTCATATGCATACACATTTTTCTAAATGTCAAAGTTTCATGAAGATCAAAAAGATGGTAAGAGCTGTATTCTTCTTTTTATCCTAGTTTATGGTCGGCCCGTGATGATACCAACTTACTTTCTTTGTGTGAAAATGCCCAAATTACTGAAAATGCTCCTCAACTTCATTCCAAATGAGACACAAACAGGCCATTCCTTGTGTCAGTGATCAATCACAACAAGAAGGTACTTGCATCTTTTGAAATGCAAACAAGCTTTATGTCGGTCCTGAATTTCTAGCGATTGTCATGAACAGAGACCGATAATTTTTGCAGTCGTCAATGTGGTAGACCAACCGATTGTCCAATTATGCAATTATTTCAATTGAAATGTAACTGAAATAATTACATTGTAGTTTTTCTTTTCTTTGGTTAGACATAGATATATACATACATCGCATACACATTTATAGATTTTTTCCCAAAATATTTGTTACAACTAAGTAAATTTGGGTTAAATTTGATGCCTCTGTGAAGCACTGACCCAGTTTGTAGAAGCTTTGGGATAATAGCCTTGAACTCATACGGTTAATTACACAAGTTACTCCAAATTAGATTTTTTTAAAAATAATTCTTTTGCGATTGTTACGTGATTAACATTCTTTCCACATAATAGCCATGAAATCATATGGTTAATTACACAAGTTACTCTACATTAGAAATTTTTTCTAAATAATTGTTTTACGACTTACACAATCAACATTCTTTCCACATAACCAGGACCAAATATGGTGATAATCAAGCATGTTGTAATGTTGTATAAAGAACTGGAGGTACTTCCACAAAACAGACATCTTCAGAATTTTGGGAGGGGGTATTTACTTGGTATTTACTTTCAGCCCCACCCACACCCCTCTTTTTTTTTAAATAAATAAAAACTGGCTTTCCTTTTTTTCACAGTTTCGTGTTGAGTGATGTTACAGCATTCATATGAAGTTCATTTGTAGGCATTCACATAATTGTTTATATTTGGTGAGAATGGGAAATGGCTTGAGTGAACACCAGAACACCTGCCTTAAATAGACAAGGGAACTACACCATGTCACTCACTGACCTAGCCTTGACCACCTCCCCTTCGTGTGAGTCCAGTGAACTGTCGACAGCAGCACCAAGTGGGATGGGCCGGTCTGCTTTCTGTTGCACAGCAGAAGCCACTGGGCTGGGCATGCCTAGAGCTCCTCTCAAACTTAACTTCTTGGAACGACACCGATACCTGAATATGTCAGAATTTAAAAAAAAGGAACATTGAAAAATAAAATAACAAACAAAAACCCATTAAATAAAGATCTGATCAAAATTTCATTCAATGCAGGCACATGGAATTCTGCTTCTTCTTTTTTTTTTTCATTCATCACTTCACATTATTCTTTGGTTTCAGTTTCATTACAGTCCAGCCCACCATTTCCACTGCCACATCAATACGCAATATCTACACGAGGCCATAACATAACAGATGAATTACTGACATGCTTACAGACGAACGAGTTAGGCTATGTTGACAGCACAAGCCATTCCAACTCGATTGTCAACTTCAAATTACAAAAATCATTAAAAAAAAAAAAAAAAACCCACAGAAAACCATATGGATCCCAACCCCCTTTCCCTCCATCCTCTCGCACACACACACACACACACACACAACAACAACGCCTACACAAACAGGTAGCGTTTACCAGACAGTGGCATCTACAGTGGTTGGTTTGTACAATCTCACCACCTGTCACCGCATTATAATACGGTGGAAAAAGTAAAGACATTCTATAAATAAAAAAAAAGGTAAATGGCCACAAAGACAGAAACACAACGAATGACAGAAAGGGAAGAAAATAAAAGGATGAGGCAGCAACAGCAACAGGACAGGCAAAGTCACCAGCATGGAGATGGTAGATCTAATCTGAGGCAAAGCCCCAGCTTCTGGGAAAAAAAAAAATCAGATCAAAATGATCATAGAAACTAAAAGCAACTCTCTTTCAGGCTAAGCAGCAGCATCAGTTGGTATGTTGAAAAAAAATGCAAATGAGGCTCACACACACACACACACACATACATACATGAGCCTCACACACACACACACATTCATTTCACAACAATCTACAAAAAAAAAAAAAAGAAAAAAAAAAGAAGCTGATTAAATACTGAACACTACTAACTGTTCCAGCTCGTCCTGAGAATGGGCGAAGGTGCATGTGGCCCCTCGTGGACAGCAGCCCTTGGCAGTGAAGTCACGACACATGCTCGTCTTATAGCGTGTGTTCTGTGGCAGCACCAGCTCTGGGCGGCGATGGTTGTAATGGAGAAGGAAGTCGACTAAGCCCTGAACCACGATCTTCAGAGACTTCATCACTGCTTCCATGTCCTCCCATGATGGGGCTGGGCATTCTGTCAGGGCCAAAAAATGTGTCTTCACTTCACTAGGGCACAACTCATGTAATTTCTCGCCATCGTGGTAAGGATAAATGTGCAAGCATGTGCATGTGCATGTATGTTGTCTTTCTATCCAAAACACAATACTCATGGATTACCGGAGTATTGCATGCTGAAATATCCACTGATCACTTTACAAACAATGGCACTTGATTACACATTGTACACTGTCAATCGACATGTTTATGCATCTAAGTACCCATACCATGCAGCAAGTATGGATTGGGAAAAAGGAGTGAAATATGACTATTATATATGTTGGGAAGGGGGAGTGAAATGCGACTATTACATTTATGAAAGATGAAAGACAAGTAAGACTGCAAAGGAGGAGAAACCGTCAGTTTTGTGGCTTGATGTTCCTAGGACAAACTGCATGTGGATTGCCCAGCTGATAAAACATTGTTAGTGAATGCTTGGTTGATTCGTATGGCAAGTGAACTGCCTGTAGTAGTTTTTAATAAGACACACAGCAACACTGTACCTTTTCCTGGAAAATGTCACCTCTTGTGCTGGAATCTCACCTGGATGAAGGCAATCCCCATGCAAGGCTACATCACGTAACAGCCTTTTTAGATCTCAGGAGCCAGGCTTGTGCCACCAAACATATACAATGAATAATGCCTTCAACTGCAATCTGTTCCAGTTGACCATGGTTGTTTTCAAATTCATTGTCATGATCCAAAGGAGAGATGTTTTTTTTTCCATTTATGATTATTACCATCCCATGACAGAAGGTAAAACGGGTGCTGCAAGAGATGCTTGGGCACAGAGAAATTTTCAAAGTCCTCCATCTTGTCACAGGCAACAGGGCAGTGGTGTTGTAATCAGTCCAGTTTTGTGCCGAGGAAAGACTGACAACCCAAAAAGTAATCACAAGTGTAGGAAAGTAGGTATGCATTGAGAAAAAAAAAGTGCTGACCTGGGCTGGGATCTATCTTGGCCAGGAAGTCCAGGTGAGGCCTCAGTCTGCTCAGGTTGTTGGGGTCCCCAAGTCTTTGCAAGACCAGAACCAGCTCACTGATGCCTTGGCTGAACGACTGCGGGCTCTGGTGCTGTGGGCAACATGCAGTTTATGTGATCATTTCAAGTCTTGTTATCAGACCTGTTGACATTAAACCCGCCACTGGTGTTCTTGAAACAAACAGGAGTGCATTTTTCACAAGCAGTGCATACACATTTCCAAATTTACTTAAAAGTAAAGGAGTGGGCACATTCGCTTCGTTTTCATCTGCCATCAGACTGCAGAATCTTCTTTTGGGCAGTAACCACCTGATTATTCGTTAACTACCATCAAAATAGCTTCCTTCAGATACAAATTCTTTCCTTCAGATACAAATTCTCTCTAACCCAATTCATCAGCATACTTTGGTACAGCCTCATGTTCTCTCTCCCTTTTTTTCCTGACATTTCAGGGCTTGTTGTCGAAGAAGCAGACACAGCTTGACACTATTTTGCACATGGAACTTAGCAAAAGTCTGGTCAAAACACTCGCTAAGGCTACATTCGCAAGAACAACTGCCATTCAAGAACTTCACCTCCAGCATTTATTTTCGATGTTTTTTTGTTTGAGGGTGTTTTTTTTTTTCGCTGTATTTTTTCAAAACATGTACAAAATACAGTGAAATATATTTAAACATGCCTGTGTCAGGGTTCCTACAGACTCCCAAGAACAAAATTCAAGGAGTTTTCAAGGAGTTTTCAAGGAGCGTTTATTTTATTTCAAGGCAAGAGGTGGCACGAAAATTACACCATTGTTCTTTTAAAACTTCATTTTTTTCTATTGTTTATGTTAAAAAAAAAATAAAAATACAGGAAAAAAAAACATATTTGGGCAATTTCAAAGCTCTTGTGTGATTTGGGGACCACAAATGGTGGCAAAATTATGAAAATTGAAAAAAAAAAAAAAAAGGTTCATGACAAGAACTGCATTTGTATCATAGACATAAGGCACTTGAAGCATGACTTTTCTTGTTTTGCTGAGCTATAGTAATGCAATGACAAAAGGATTTTTATATACTGCTTTGCTGAGCTAAAGTAATGCAATTACAAAAGGATTTTCATATATCTAAACTGCTTTTTTTTTCAATAATTTTTTTTCCATATGGGGGCCATCAGGCTTCGCGTTTAATTGCTTTCGAATTATTCCAATAGAAATAGCAAATGATACGTGCTGTTTTGACTTATGAATAAAATATAATTGCATGCAGAAATCATTTCTGATCAAAAGAAAAAAAAATTACCAAGCTAGCTAGTCTGGATCCAGAGATACTGAATGAAAGTGAGGTACAATGCCAAATGTCGCCAAATACCTTGATTTTCCCTCACCACACTGAAATCCTTTGGCGATTTGACTATCTGGAAACACTGTTTGAAAAATCTGAGAATTCTGTTCACAAGAGCTGAAGCTTTGGTGCACGTTTACAGTGTTCAGTGTCCACTGAATTTCAGATTTCAGCACATCTGTCTTTGAGCAAAACGAGTCCACTGTGGCTGAAGAGCTGGTACTGGATTCGCGCACGGACACATCACGATCAGGATTTAATGACGACACAACATTCGCGTTCGACACTGCTGCTGCCGTCTTGTTCGTAAGAAAGTACGAGATGGGTATCGCTGCTGAAGATCTCGCCGCCAGTAGAGCTACATGCTTTTTTCCTTTGCCGTGGCTGGTCAGGCACTCTCGCCCATTACTCGCACATCGAAACTTTTTTTGCAGACTGTGCAGTAGCAGGCATGCTTGTTGGCTTTGTCTTCTCTCGCCCAGTCAGAAAACTCGGGTTTATCCAACCACAGACAGTTGAAGCACATTTCCCCCCAGGCATTTTCAAGCTCCGTTCACAATGAACTGAACAAGCCGGAAGCGCAAGACCTTTTCTTCACGCATGCGTAGAATTTAAAAACTGTGGAAGTTACAAATTATCTCCCTTGGTTCCTTCTTTAGCAGACAACAACGTGGGCTCGCGATGATGTAAAAATTTTGAAAATAATTTTTCATCAACCTGAACGCATAAAAATCAAACTGCCATTTTTTTTCTTGCCACAATAAAAATATTTTGGAGACGATGGTTTGATTTTCAAGGAGGTTTGGTCAACATAACCACATATTATTGATTTTCAAGGGGTTTCAAGGTCTTGAAATGGCTCTCAGAAATCAAGGAGTTTCAAGGAGCGTACGAACCCTGTTGTGTTATCCTTCCAAACATACTCCAACTTAACCATCTATTACTTCAACATCTTTGCCTCTCACTTGTGGGCCATGATCCCCAAGTGACTGCATGGCTACTTCTTTTGATTTCCTAGCCTGTCAGCAGACAACACACTAGTAGCATGTTTCAGAACTGTCTGCTCAGCCCTTTTGTTGATTCAATTCATGATGTAGATAGCCCAGCAGAGGGATTTCTCAAAGATCTCACCTTGTCAAGTTTGACCAATTCAATCAGCTATGATGTATATTCATTCTGAATGATATACTCTTCAAACCATCAACAGACCTCAGGGGAGATCTGTCACGAGGTTGCTGTATTGTAAACTTGTAACAGTGGTGAACCCCCTAGCTGACAGATTCTATACTACTCAACAACAAACACATTTCTAAAAGAGAAATTATTTAAGACCAAAGCCAAACGTCTGGTTCACTATAAATGAAACCAACTTGTGTAATTCCAGGAGGGATATGATCTTCTTAGGGATATAAATGTGTCTTCATGTGAATGTACTCTGTCTACTGTAATCATGGAAAGATGCTTGCTGCTTGCAAGCACTCACCTTGTCAATGATTGACTGCATGTGGGACTTGTGTGTGGCGTCTCCATACAACAAGGATGACCACTGTTCTGGAGAGATCCGGAGCCCTGCTTCCATGGCAATCTGTACAATCTGTGCATCATGTTCAAGACGCAGCGTTTCGTATGTGCGGAACTCTTCTTTCAGCTGCATCAGAGAGGACTCCTCTTCTCTCTTTGTGACCTGAAAACCAACTAATACATTCCAGTTCTGTGTGTGCAAGAACTATTTCTGAACTACAACTATTCAACATGAATGTTTGCTTGCGAGTCTGACACAAAAAATGGCACTTAAAATAATACGTTTGAAACATGTTGTTTGGGGCAAGTTTTCTTCAAGACACACAAAAAAACAAGAACTATCTATAAAAACAGATGACTTTGAGTGTGCTCAACAAGCTGAGACGTTCTATGCAGAAAGCATATAAATAACAATCTGAAAAACAAAAACAGAAATATTTCTTGATAAAAGCAAATATGTGTGATAAGTCGGCAGAACAGATAACGAGACATTTCTTGCTGAAAGGAGACAACTGGAAGTTTGTAGAACATACAGAGATATAAAATGTCTTGCTAAAAGCAGACAACTGACAGGTCTGAAAAATAGGTGAAAAGAGACTCTTTCCTATTTCTCTGTATAGTCGGATGTGCTCTGCAATTCTGAACTAATGAATATGCTGTAAGACCGAATTTCCAGTGAACAAGTGTCTGCAAAAACAATCACCATTTTGGAAGGGAAGTAAGCCACACAGTTTACTTACTCCTAATCCTGGAAAAGATAATCCTAACAGAACACTGCTCTAATCTACCAACTTTCAGCACATAATCTTGGGCACTCTGAAGCGGCTTTGCCTGTCGAGTCAAAATGTGCTACATGTGTAGGCAATGTTAAGTCTGAAAAATATGCAGAGACAAGCATGTAAAATTCTTGGGTCTTACTAAGGCCATTGAGTCCAAGAGGGCTGCATATAAGCCCTCTTGGTAGAGTCAATGGGCAACACCCCTGCGGGAAGGGGTGGGGGGGTGGGGGGGTGGGGGAAGGCGGGTTTAGGGGACAATGCCCTCTGAAGCTGTAGACTTTTTGAAATTTACAAACCCTAAATTGGCAATGCCTGGCATTTAACACAATTTACTTATGCAAATTCACCCAAGTTAAAATTTAGCAAAGTCATTTGATGCCATATACATTCACTCTGTCACTCTCTTTCTCTCTCCACACACACACTCACAATAACACATGCGCAAGAGTGTACACACAAGCCTCAGTCACAATCCCACAACTGACAAACACATTTTCACTCGCTCTCTGACAGTAGCAAAACTATGTCTGAGAAAAGCACCACCAACTTTATAAATGGAAAATAAAAATCCAGAAGATGTTCTACACCTTTGTCATTAAAAAAAGGTCTGCTACTGGGGAAAAATAAGCATACAAGAAATGAACACGGTGAAAAATAACCAAACAAGAAATAAACACTATCATTATACAGCACGCTGGAATGAAGAACGAGAGCATCAGCCGTCAATTTTTCATCTGTTTACATAAGAATGTTGATACAGATTGTTGGCACTTCACAAGGCTCAATAATACACTTAAAAGAATACTGGGTGTGTCTGTGAGTGGCAGCACGGTGGGCTGGGGGTTTTGGTGAAGTTGGAGTTAATGGGTGACCATGTGCATGTTTTGTGTGTTGTTTACATTGTCACATTTACTGCTGAACTTCAATGATAATATACCTCAGGATCATCCTTTTACATATATACTACTTTCGTAGACTGAAGATTCAATACATACACACATTTTCTTTTTATGTCGAAAACATCACTCTGCACAGCAATGTATCTACAGTCAAAGAGATAGTGTCTACGCAAGGAGTAGAAACAATAGTTCACAAAAAAACCAGAATCTTTGCAAAATATTCGCAAAATATTCATAGCCAACATCCCAAAGGATCCAGCAAATCTCACAACAAAAACCCAGCTCACTTTGAAGCATGAGGCTCTGTACAGCAGCTGCACAACATGTCCTATGGCAGTTTTGGAGGCCTGTGGGTACTGCTTCTCCAACCTCTGCACCACAAACAACACAAGAACTTTCCGCGACAACGCTGAACCATCTTCCAGCGCCAACAAGATCAGTCGCAGGACCTCCTCTTGCATGCCTGCACAAACACCATAACCCTGATATTGTCATGGTGAAAGGCGCTCAAAGTAGGTATGCGGAGAAGCTGGGACTCGGGGAGTGCAGGAGGAGGCGGGATGTGACACTGGAATTTTTATGTGCTCTCATACTGGCAGTCAAACATTACTTGTTTGTCCAAGCTGTTGACTGTTTGTGGGTTAAGACAGCTTTTTGACTTGAAAATTTCCCTCTTTGAGCTCTGTATCTGAATTCTGAGGGCAGTACTGAATTAAAGCTTAAAAGACATTACTTGCTCATTCTCGTACACCAACAATTTTTTTTTTTTTTTTGGGGGGGGGGGGGGGGGTATCTTTCTGAACACATTTTTCTCACATATGTACATCTGTTCTCCAATTGCATTCAAAATGGACCTTAAGAAAAATTAACGTTCTCATGTACAACAGACAAAAAAAAACACCCCCCCCCCCCCCCCCTCCCCACCACTATGTATAACAAAAATCAACAGAGGCATATGTTACCACAAACCAACATCCTTAAATGAAACAGCAACAAAAATACTAAATTTCTTTAATTGGAAATAAAGTACAGATGAACCAATGGACACTCAGCTTCTTCTCACTCTGATTCAGTGGGAAAAGATCTAAAAGTTCTTTTTTTTTTTTAATCAAAACAGTTAAAAGAATTAAAGATTCATATCATAGATGTCATCTTACTGTTCTGCACGTGCGCAGATGAAATCTTAAAAACCTGTCATCTTTGCCTTCATGAAAAGAAATCGTTCTTCTTAATCTCAAGCAGACACCTCATCATGAAATTGTTATTAGTTGATTATTAAAAAAAAACAGTGTCCTGCCTTCATAAAATGAAACACTGCATACATTTTTCTTTAAAAAAACAACAAACAAACAAAAAACAACAAAATCACCAACCAATCACCCAACCAAAAACAACCCCCCTCCCTTTCCCCTCCAAACTAACAATAAAGTCCTGGTAGAAAGAAACTCGTGGAGAGCGTGGCAGCAGAGAGTCCTCAGAAGAGAAGCCCCCTTCAAGCAAGTGTTTCGGCCCTTATCTCCTGACACTCTAGGGGGGTTGGGCCACACCCGGTTCATGACTCCGGATGTCCCTCTGCTGCCCCTTTTTTTTCCCATCTTGGGACGAGCCATGGCTGGGATTCGAACCCATGACCCTCTGGACATGCTCATTTTCCACTTAATGACTCGCGCTTTAACCACTGAGCCACAGGGACACCTGATATTTGTAGGGAAATTAAGCCTTATGAAGTTCACTTTTGTTCCTCCTTGACCAGATCCAGCTTGAACACCTCTCTGCCGCTTCTGCCATTGCTTTCAGGGCTCTGGTTTTTTCCTTCCCTGCAACTGAGAGCTGTTTCATGAGGCTGTATGCAGACGTTCCTACAAACCCCCTAGCTCCAATTTCTGCAGTGAGGACTTTGACCTGATAGCCTTCTCTCCTCAGGCTGTTTGCCAGATCAGCATACTTTTCAGTCTTGTAGATTTGAGCTGCCTCCATTCTGTTCTCATATGGCACCGTGAGCTCGATCATGATCAGCTGCTTGGTTGACTTAGAGTGGACTACTATGTCTGGTCTCATGCCACTCTTGCTGATGATCTCTGGGTGACTCTTCCATTCTGGGAGGTCTGCAGTGCACTCCCAGTCATCTGCCCCATCCAGCAGACTCTGCCTGCATGTTTCGAGTGGCACTGTTGTTCTTGGCCATGATTTGCTGCCTCCTGCCGTGAAGAATGTTGCGGGTGCTTTTGGAGTCCTGATTTTCCCTTTTGTGGTGTTGGTACTAGCCCAGACTACTTGTACAATTTCTTTGAGCACTTGGTTGTGCCTCCATGTGTACCTTCCTTGAGCCAGGGCTACTTTACATGAGCTTAGGACATGCTCCACTGTTTGTTTTTCATGGCAGAGGGGGCATGCAGGATCGTCTGTTTTCCCCCACTTCACCAGGTTTGCATTTGAGGGCAGAAGGTCATATGCAGATCTGAGAATGAAGCTGATCCTGAGAGGGGCCATGTGCCAAATGTCATTCCAAGTGAGACTTCTTTGGAGTGCATTCTCCCACGTTGTCCATTGCCCTTGCTGGCTCTGCTGGACTGCTTTTTGGAGTCTTTTTTGGTCTTCTTCTTTTCTCATCTCCTGAATCATCATGTCTCTTTTGGCTTTTCCTTTGGCCTTTGACCACCATTCAGTTTTGGTCACCCCCAGTCCCTGTCTGTTGGTCTGTGTGTGTCCTGTTATTTCTCTGATCTTGAGACTTTCTTTTGCAGAATCCATCGCCTCTTGAACTTTCCATTTTCTGCCTGTCTTCAGCTGGGGCTTGATTGCTTCTACCACCTTGTCTCCTGAGTCCTCCAGCATGCTTTGAAGTCTGATCTTCCCTGCTTTGTATTCCTCCAGGATGGATTTCAGGGGTAGTTTCAGCTTTGCTTGGCGACAGTACAGCGCTATGTCAGTCAGACAGGGTGGGACACCAAGCCATTTCCTTGTGAACTTGTTGATTTTGGCTTCCATTGCCTCCACTATGCTGGTGCAGATGTCGTATATCATCAGAGGCCATAGCAGCTTTGGTATCAGCATGAACTGCAGACACCAGACCTTGTATTTGCCAGGGAGCCCACACTGGTCAATGGTCTCCAAGCCTTCCTCCACCATCTGCTTGGTTTCTTTGGCTCTTTGTGTGTCTTTCAGCGTATCATCATACCATCTTCCAAGGCTCTTGACTGGTTCTTCTGTGACTGTTGGAATGGCCTGGTTGGCAACACTGAAGACCACAGATCCGGCCACTTTTCCTTTCCTCAGTGAGAGACTCCGTGATTTCTTTGGCTTGAACTTCATTCTGGATGAGGCAACTATGTCGTCCAGCCTCTCCAGCACATGACGTGTCTCGTCTTCTGTGGATGAAATCACTGTAGTGTCATCCATGAAGGCCTTGAGAGGAGGCATCTTGTATCCATCGCCAAGGTCTGTTTCTCTCGCGTTGTTTGTTGCTGCTTTCAAGATGAGTTCCATTGCCAGCACGAACAGTATTGGGGAAATTGCACAGCCCATTGCAATACCCACTTCCAAGTTGATCCAGTCTGTTGTGTACTCCTTGGTAGAGAACCGCATTGAGAAGCCATTGAAGTACTTCTTGAGCATGTCGCGGATGTTCTTTGGCACATGGTACATCTCAAGAGCCAACTGTATCATCTCATGGGGCACAGATCCATATGCGTTTGCCAGATCAAGCCACACTACGTCCAGGTCTCTCTTTTCTGTTTTTGCTTTTTGGATTGCGTCCCAGATCATTGTGGCGTGTTCTACACAGCCCGCCACGCCTGGGATGCCACCTTTCTGGACTGACACATCCAAGTACTTGTTTTCCATCAGGTACTTGGTCAGCCTTGCTGCCATGACAGAGAAGAAGATTTTCCCTTCGACGTTCAGTAGTGATATTGGCCTGAACTGGCTAATGTCACTTGAGTTTTGCTCTTTGGGGATGTACACACCATCTGCCGTCATCCACTGGCCGCTGATCTTCTGGTTTCTCCAAGCCGATCGCAGCAGCCTGTGGAGCCACTCCAGCACCTTGGGACATTTCTTGTAAAGCTGGTAAGGTATTCCGTTTGGCCCTGGTGATGATTTGGCTCTGGCTTTGTCGACCACCTTCTTGATTTCCGCCAACGTTGGAGGCTTGCCATTGAACTGTTCCTCAGGGTTGGTTGGCCACACCAGACCTTGAATGTCGAGTGGTGCTTTGCTCTGTGGGTCAGAGTATGTTTTCCTCAGATGCTGCTCAAGAACTCCTTTGTCCACACTTAGGGTCCCAGATTTTGGCTGCTCAAACAGTGTTCTGGCAAACTGGAAGGGGTCTCTGAAGAAGCGCTCTTGTGTCTTCTTCTTTTTGCTCTTCCTCTTCCTCGCAGATTCCGCTTTGCTGAGGGCACTGTGTTTTTCTTTCAGGTCTTTCCACAGTTTTTCCAAGCCTTGTTTTTCAGCTGGCAGTGCGGTCTTCATTTGCATCTTGAGGTTTTTCTTTTGGACCCTGATCTTGTCCATCTTTTCTTGGCGTCTGGATTTCTTTGGAGGTGTTTTCTCTTTGGGTAGTTTTGCTCCATAGGCGTCTCTACATGTGGCATACACAATGTCCCCATATGTGGCTAGTTTGTGTTCCAGGGTGCTTTTCCCTATCAGTGCATCGAGTCTTTGGACGATTTTTGCATCCAGTTTCTCCCAATCTTCAGTTTCGTTTGCTCGTGGCAGGTTGAGTTTCAGGCGCCTGGCATCGAGGGCCTGTGCAAATTCCTCATCCGAACCAACAGCGTGGATGTCCTTGGCACTGTGGTTTAAATCCTGGCCTTGGTCTTCCGACGTCTTATCTGCTGATGCAGTGCGCTGCTGCTCATTCAGATGAGTCTTCACACATCCCATCTTTGTTCTGTGGATCTTCATGCCACGGGTGGTAGCGAAACGCTTTCCACAGACACATGGATATTCCATTTGGTCCATGTTCATAGTCCGTTTGGGATTTGCAGTCATGATTGGTTGAGCACCGATGGATTCATCATTCTCTCCCCCTTTCGGTGAATCCTGGGAGCATCTTTTCCTTTTATTTTTAGTAGCCACATGTTTAAGGCAAAGTGGGGAGCCAGCCCACAGAGCCCTTGGTTCTGGTCTTTCCCAGTGTCCTCCGGTCTTTCCCGGACGTCCTCCGGCCTATTCCCGGAAGTCAATGGTTTACCCATGCATCAGTAGAAAGAAACTCGTGGAGAGCGTGGCAGCAGAGAGTCCTCAGAAGAGAAGCCCCCTTCAAGCAAGTGTTTCGGCCCTTATCTCCTGACACTCTAGGGGGGTTGGTTAATTGTCACAAGATCTGGATTCTGTGAAATCATATTTCACTTTTTCGTATGATGCCAAGAGCAATGAAGATTTTTTTCTTTTTCTAATGCACAGCAACAACAAAAATTTCAAAGGCTTCACTTTACCATGGACTTTGTCTAGTCACTGGAAATAAAAAGCAAATGTATTAAAAAATAAGAACATAATATTCAAAAAGCACACCTCTAAAGACATCAATCAACTGTTCGGCTAGGGCCAATGGCAGCATGCTCATTATTACGCTATACCCACTGTTTGAACTAAATCATTCTCAGTAATATTTATTTCAAAAGCTATCTCGACTGTCTTACAAACTAAGGGAGATATCTTGCACGTTCTTCGAGATGTGGTAGAAGCCTGTTGTTCTTGTAGGGTGGTGCTAAGAATATGCCGACATGTTTAACCAGTGGATACCTGGGATGACGGCTCCAACATAAATTCTTTTTCTTTTCCGTGAAAAGAAAGTTACTTCTTCTTCCTCTCTATCCATCTCCACAACCTGCAAAGTCTGCCAGCTTCCATTACAGACAGCAGCAATGAATGATCCAGCAGCAGTATCTTCAGCATGTGCGTGTGTGTGTATGTGTGTGTGAGTGTGCGCGCGCGCAGCGCGCGCGAGCGCACGTGTGCATGTGTGAGAGTACACAAGCTTGAATGATTGAGATTACAAGACTATTTAATAGAGACAGACACTCACATGTCACACAAACTGACCTGGTCCCAAAAACTGACAGCCCCGAGTGCGCACAGCAGCCCACAAGTTGGCCGACAGCTGCTGGGGATTCTGATGAGCGAGGATCAGCTCTGTCACAGTGCGTTCCCCAAACTGCGAGCCGCCCTGGCTGCTCGGGACCGGCCCTCCTCCTCCACCAACTGACAGTTGATTAGCACAAGCAGCTTCCGCTGCATGGGGCGGCTAAGCACGCATCCTGTGTTGTGGGAGGAGTTGGTTAGAGGTGTTCGTCCGCCATGGGGAAGAGACTGAGGTTTCACTTTGAGGTCGGTCAGGTCTTCACTCTGTTCCAGTTCGTTGATGGAATCTAAAAGACGAGACATTTCAAGTTTCATTTTTTGTTAGTTCTTATGACGCCTTCATCAAACATTCCATTCAGTATTCAATTGTTTTTATCCACTCAAAATTACATGAAAAAGAAGAAGATTAAAAAGAGCAAAACTGAAAAGAAATCTACACATACTACCTATCAAAGAATAGAGTAAAAAAGAAAATTCAGTTCAATCAATTCATGCTACTTACAGCCTAGTCGACTGCTAAGGGCCACATCATTACGGTCATCCCTCCACATAGATTTCTTTTTTAAATCCACACACACATATACCTCATTAAAAAAAAAAAAATTCAAATCATGCAAGAATTGCTTTAAAATCTTTCTTCTATCAAATATTAAAATCAGATCAAATATTTTCACCTCTTTCAGAACCTAAAACAGCAAATAATAACAATAATGTCATTTCCAGCGCTTGATCTTAAATCATAAGCCCTAAGCGCTTACGAATACAGAAAAGGTTAAAGAAAACATAAATGAAACCAATAAGAAGATGAATATTACAATAAGTACCATGCACCTACAAACACGGGTGCATAGTGACACACACCCACAACACACGATCCCACACACGCTGTCTCATAACAACGGACACAACAGCATGCATGTGCGCACACACACATACAAGGTTTTCATGGGGTCTGCTCTAAAGCGTAATGTCTTATATCTATTAGATGCAAATCCCAACACTCTATAAGAACATGTATTATAATAAATGATACATCTCATGGAATGTATACACTACTGAGCTTCTTCACCTAGAGAGAGAGAGAGAGAGAGAGAGAGAGGAGAGAGAGAGAGAGAGAGAGAGAGAAGATGAGAAATCAAAGGTGATACTATGACATGTGATCAGTACTGTTTCACAAAATTATAATTGCTCTAATGAATCATTTTCCTTTATTCCAGTTCTGCTGATTACAGTGTTTAATCTTTTTTCTTTCTTTCCCCTGTGGCTCAATTCTATGCTTTGTCAACTTATCATACCAAATTTTCTTAAACATGATTCCAATGATAAAATACAAACAAACCTTCTGATAAAGGCTTCAAGTAGACTGCCAGTTCCTCGATACACTTCCGGGCCGACTCATAACATTCTGTCTTTTTGGCATCCGATATATCACCCACAGGTTCTTCTTCGTCTATGACTTTATCCGGAATGGCAGCCCCTATCAGCTGCAGCAAAGCGTAGTTGACAGGCAGCTTGTCTATGTCACAAGTAATGGGGCTCTGGTCAAAGGGACACTTGTTCTGCTGCAGACGTGACAGGCACAGCTTGCAAACAGTGTGGCCACAGCCCAAACTAATAGGGCGGTTGGCATGCTCACTGAACAGCTTGTAGCACACTTCGCAAGACAGGAAGTCCGTCCACTGTGGGCCTATACCTGGCATGATGGTGGCCCAGGTCCGGTTCAGAGTCCTCCTCCTGGTCCGTCAACGTGACGTAGTAATCAATGTTCCACAGGATTCACTGAAACAAGATCGTTAAAGCTGTAAGTATTGATATGATTCTATTTTCTTTCTGTAGCATTTCAGTTTTCAGAAACAAAATCCATTGCTTATTTGAGATTCTCTGATAAAATTTTGAAATCTTTGAAAAGCATTTAACCCGTAGAGTGCCTTTAAGCCGTCAGCTGACGCCGCATTAAAAATGCTTTCCCAGTGCCTATGGGCCGTCCACTGACGTCATGCATTTTTCTTGAATTTTCATTCGTTACTATTTCTATCAACGGACTTAAATAGAGTGTGCGTAGTAAGCCTTATATGTCTGTAGTATTAAAATGATATGTAAATGACCACACGTGAGGGGAAAGCCCATTTATTCTCATCACTGACTGGATGACCAGCCAGCACTTCGTCTCGCTTGCAAAGATGGCGGCACAACCTTCGACAAGCGCAGCGACCAAATCAACATATTTACACAGCTGAGCAGGCTCTGCTAATGATTTTTGACAAAGACAATAATCTTTTATTCAACGACTCACTCGAGCATGAAGGTGAGATGATGATAGTGATGGAATTGCCGACCGTATTCGTCAGTTATTGTGTCGGGCTGTGTGACCTCAGTGTGTGTTCAGCTGACTGGTTTGCCAGCGTCGAACGAGCTCGCCTAGTGTGTACTCTGCACTGCATGCCAGTGGTCAGTGACGTGATAGTCAGCGCAAGAGGGAAGCGCGGCCTGCTCGCGGCGTGGCATGGGGCAGAGGGAAAGGTAGGGGAAGAGGAGCAGTGAAAGAGAGGGTTGAAGTCCAGCAAGGGGGCGTGGTGGGGAGAGGGGGGCGTGGTCGTGGACTGACCTGTCTGCATAGAGTGTGAGCGTCTTGATAGACTTCTAAACTGTTTTACTTTCATTTACAGGTGTAGTGTGACAATACAAACTTTATTTTCAACTTTTTTGCTTTGTGTTCTTGTTTGGATGTGAAGATGTAGTGGTAATTACATATGCTTTTGATCGTGCAAAAAAATCTATCCAAATGTAATTGCCTAAATACTTTTTTATTATCAAAATTAAAACAAAAGAAGCCCAGATTCAAAATCTTCATTCAATTTCCTTCAAAAATCATATATATTTCATTGTTATATCTTTTGTAGTTTCTGAGCTAGAATGTTTTGTTAATTATTACCCCCAAATCATTAGATTTCCCTGGCACTGGGATAGCCTTTGTTTGTAACATTTTCAAGCAGCGAACGGGTTAAAGCACGTTACTGCAATTGAAACACTTTCTAAGCAATCTTTTGAAGAAAAGTCACAAAATATTGAGAAAAATTCAGACATCTGAATATCACATCATGTAAATGTAGACATCTTTGGAAGAGCAGGCAACAGTGATGATTTATGATTTTCATTACTATTTAAAAATTAAAAAAAAAAAAAACTACAGCAAAGAGACATCTGGGGATTTCTTTAAGGCTTTTGTCAGAGTGGCCTCCTTTGTAACTTTTCTGTACAACTTCAAGATGCTTAGCTGAAGGAAACAAGGCAGTGAAGTCTGCCGAGCAATTATTCGCAAAAAAATAGAAAATCAGGACACATGATACAAGTTCACATTTGCTGCACCATTGTTTGTTACCTCTATGTATGATGAAAATAATTGTTCTTATAATTCTTTTAAAAATTTTGTTGCAGATTTGTTTATTTCACAAGCACAAAAGCATAGCTAGGTCTAGCACCAGGTCAGCCCAGTACTGTATGTACTTCACATTAAAGAAATCGGAAAGAAATCAAAATTCAAAAGTTTACGAAGTATTTGGCTTGTAGCACAAAATGTAAAATGAAAGAGACAAGTCAATGCTGCCATGTCCTTCCACCAGGATGTAAGACAAAGCTTGGGGCTATGTCCCTTTGTTACTTAGCTTTTGGGGGGGGGGGGGGGGGGGGGGGGCAGCAACCCGAACACACAATCTGCAGGTCACTAGTTATAATCTGACAATAATTACTCCAAAAGGAAAATGATATTAGGTATGGAATTAAAAAGTATTTGTGAGGAGAAAAAATCCTATCTTTTCAAAGTCTTGTTTTTTCTAGACAAAGTTAATTAATATTTTTGTTGGATAAACCGAATGAAATATAGTCAGACCCTAATAGCTTTGGACATCAAAAACGCAGCAAAATAAATCGGCTCTGCTTCAGCCTGTCCCATTTCCTTCCCATCCCACTCTCTGATTATATAAAAACACATACAGCAGCAACAAATAAAAGCCTTCAACTGTGCTAAAAATGTAACAAATATTGAAACATATAGTTTATGGATTGCAAGTCAGATATATATGCAAATCATTTGGATCAGAATGTATTATCAGACCACAGTAAGTGATCCATGGTTTAAGTCTCAAAAAAAAAAAGTGCAGAATCATTGGTAGGTGGAAGCTGGTTGCCTCAAGATATGGTTGTAGCCAAGTACCCTTCTCTGTAATGTCTGATCATAAACAATGAAAGCAACTTCTGCTACTATCATGAAAAAATTCATAAACGACTCCATCCAAAGTCCAGACCTGTTAGGTACCATAAAACTTCTATTGTTGACCTTTTCTACAAAACATGAGCACATTTGCTACACACTGCGTGTAAAAAAAAAAAAAAAAATATATATATATATATAATTTTCTGTAAAAACGCATGCAGGGAGGTTGGGGTTGGGTGGAGGGCTTATCCAATTCCTTTTCACCTACTATCATGCTGTGGATTCTTCTCCTGGGCTAGATATTCCCAGAGAAATTTTAGTTATCCTGAGGACAACACAAATTTACTTCTCCCCTCATATTTCTATTAATCTTTCCAAAGTAATGAGACGTTTTAATAAACTAACTAGGCTTAACAGCACCACAATAACATCCAAGAGATAATTCATATAAATATAAAAGATGAGCAGCCTGCAAGAAATGTGGACTTCGGGCATGACTCAGTTGAGCAGCTAGAGGGCTGGAAAACCACTTAATTAAACAGTTTTGCCGACAATTCTAAACTAGGTCAACAGAACAAGCAACGTGTTCACGACCAGAGTTGATCAAAAAAAAAAACGCGCCAGTCACGGTATTCCTGCACACATATGACGTGTTGCTGAACGGGAAGAATGAGATCAGATCGTTTACTAGCCGATCAAGCACTGCATACATGTTGCTAGTGTATTTATGTTAATAAAAATTTGCCTTGTCTCGAAGGACGGAAGCACGACCGGTCTTCACTCAAGCTGACTGCTTAGTCACTCTTTCAATGACTCGGTCAAACACGGACTACTCGACGGACAAGTGTTGACAGTAGTTCCATTTTGTCCGCCAGAGGATTTAGTTTTCACGGTAGATGGATATTCCGAGGCCTGGGTAACCACCTATCTTGCATTAATTATCGTTAGAATAGGTTCCTTCTCACACAAATTACTTTCAAAACTGACTGATCAGCCTGTTTCGGCACAAACACATGCCCTCTCGTCGGTTTTGCTGGCATTTGTGGGCATGGTATCGAAGAACTGCAAAACAAATCCCGACGTCATTTTGCGCACGGAAGTAACCAAGAATTGTCCCTCTTTAGTCAACGCCCCCGTACCGTGGTTACGTCCGCAAGTGCAACTACCGCTCAAGCACTTCATCTCCAGAACTGGTGTTGTTTTTTTCTTTTTTTCCCCCGCAATTCGTCGCCTTTTCGCCAAACATGTGTAAAGGTACAGCGAAATCATATGAGTAAAGAGGTCTGTCAGTCCCTTAATTCAAGAGTCTTTGGGGCACCACCTGAACTGACAAGATTCCTACATTCTCATCAGTCCTCTGCTGCTCTGGGGAATCATCAAAGATCAAGCCTGTCCGTTACTGGATGTTGTCTTCCCACCTCTTCCTTTGTCTTTCCCTTCTTCTATTTCCTAAAACAGAGCCCAGTAAGATACTTTTAGCTATGCTGGATGATCAAGTAATGTGACAATGCTATTTCAGTTTTCATGTCTTGACTGTTACTGGCAGGTCTTCAAAGGGCCTCGGCTCTTTGATTGCCTCAAATCTTTTGCATACTTTTTCAATGCTGATAAAGTCCTCATAGGAGCTGCTGAGGATTTTGTGGTCGCATCTAATGTAATATGTTCAGATTCTTCTTCATAGATCTACGAAAAGGAAAAACATCTCTCAACTACAGTAAAAAAAGAGATTGGTATCAATTATCACTTAGGCACACATTATTTTCATTTTGAAACTGATGGAGACATTATTGTTCCAGATGGACTTCAATCCCGACAGCGCTGTTGATGCTTTGGCCATTCTAGAGAGATTTTCATTTATCACAACTGCTCTTGGGTAGAATAATCTGTTTACTTTAAGTCTTCTACCTCTAGCTTTGTCTCTTTCCATGCCTTTGATGTTGTTTGCCATCAGTTTGGTCTTTCCAATACTGATTTTCAGACCTTATACTGCGGATGTTTTCTTCTGGCATTTTACAAATAGAACAAGTTCTTCCTGTCCATCCATATCATTGGCAAAGCTTAGGCTGGTGATGGTACTGCCTTCAATGTTCACTGTTCCAAGATGGTCTTCTATTAAGTTGTATCAGTTATGGGTCTTTCCAAACAGACGTTAAAGGTGGTGTGAGTGGGAGAGTAGACAGCTCAGTTTGCACCAATAGTTGTGGGAGACCATTCACCAGAGTGGCCATCACTGAGGATTGCGCTGGTAGCTCTTTCATAAAGTTTTCTATGATTCCAACAAGATTCCTATCGACATTATACTTCCTCATGATTGCTGTTAGGCTGCATGCAGTCTCTGTCAAATGTGTCCTTTAATTCAAAAACATCATAACATGGTACAGATCTTGTTGGTGTTGTAGGTGTTTTTTTCCCCACAAAGGATTCATATGTTTAAGATTTGTTCAAAGATGTTTCTTCCAGCTTGGAAACTTGCTTGCTCTTCTGCAGGAATCTTTTCTGCTTGTGGTCTCAGTCTGTTTAGTAGAATCTTCAGCATTTCTTTAGTGGAGTGGCTAAGGAGATAGAATGTATGGTAACTCTGACAAGATTAACTCTCTTGGGAGGTGTGATGATGAAACACTGGGTCCATGGTACCAGCCCTGTCTTTTATAGGCATCTTTCAGGATCATGAGAGCTTCTTCTACAACAGCTACTATTAGCTCTACAGGTATTTTGTCTTTCTGCATGACTTTCCCTTTTTTCAGCAATTTTGCTGCTGACTCAGCAAAGAAACGGCAAAATTAACTCAAAAAGCCTTTTTTTGTCAATTGATTACACTGTCATACAGGGGCAAATGCAGATAGGCTGGGTGCTGACTGTTTCATTGTGTTTTACGCACTTTGACTTTTTGTTTTTAATTTTTTTTAAAGCTTTGTTTTAAGTGCACTGGTCATCTATCCAATCTTCTATGGCTTTCATCAGGCTTTCTTTGATCTCATCGCAGATTTTTGTGCATTTTCTTGCTCTATAGAAGTAGCCAGTTTAGCTTTTTGTCTTCCTCATCCTTTCATAGTTGATTACACACTGCTTCTCTATGCCCTTTCTTGGTTACTTTTTGCTCTTCAACTCTCTTCTTTAGTCACACTGGTTCAGGATCTCTGCAGTGAAAAAAAATTACAATGCGAAACCCCAAACTGACACTGTTTATAATACTTAATCACCAAGCACACATGCAGTATGAAGTCAAGATGTACACACTGGAACAAGGAAACTTCCTCTAAACGACCAAGTTCAAAGAATGTTTGAATATCCTGTCCTCTTTCGTTGTGGAGATGGCAGCTGAAGTTACCCTTTTCTTTCATAATATCCACTGCATAGTATTTACCTACACCCTCATGACTTCAAAGATTAACCTTAGTTAAAAAATCACACGAAAACTCGTTGAGAAATGAATGCCGTTGTGAAAGTGATTTTCCTATAAATCTTTTAAATGTTGACATGTTTTGCATACTGACACAGATGAACGAGTTCTACTTAATACATCCGGCCATCTCCCACTCCAAGTGTATAATTATGACACTTCAGTTCTGTCGTGGAAGGGCGGAACTTGAGGTACAGGAAGTGGATGTTGAATCCTTCAGATGTCTTCGCTAATAAACTCATTTTGACCGGTCAAGACACTACATCCAGTCAACATACCTTAATCATAATCATCAATACGATGAAAATAACCTTCCTGATACATCTCTCGTAAAATCGAAAGACAAGAAAGGAGAAAATGTAAAAAAAAAATACAATTGTGGATTCCACGTAAATGATTACACCATCTTGAATGATAATGTATTCTGGGTAGCTTCCGCAAAATATTTCTACCAATCAGAACATCATAGAACCTCAGTTGTTCCAGAAGCACGCAGTATTTCCGTTTCCCGTTGCATTTCGACCTAAAGTATCGTCTGCTCTGCTGTTCTCGTGTCCAGTTGTCATACTTTATTATGGGGGGTTCAGAATAATTATAATTTGCGCCGCTTGGAGAGAGAGAGAAAGAGAGAGAGAAATGAGAGACATCATTTGAAACTACTGAGGTATCTTTGCCTTTGCAATCGTTTGGCGGTTTGTTTGTTGTTGTTTTTTTTAACCCACGGTGTGCTCTTCTCACGTCCTAAAGTCTCTCCCCCCCACCCCTTTTTCATATTTTCCAAACATGATAATCGCCGTTTGATCCAGCCCAACGTTGCTGGCAGCGCCACCACGCTACGCGAGTCCGTATTCGGTAAGAAAATATCGCGAAGAATGCCTACCAATCAGACGTTTCTACATTGCCTTTCACATAAACATAAATGTTAGTTGGGATGCTGCAAGTGTCCCCCCAATGTTTGTCGCAAAATCCGACATTCTGTGAAAAGTGTGCCCATTGTTTATGTTTATTTTTTCGTTTTTCTTTTGTCGTTTCCATTTAAGAGGTGAACATCTAGAGCTCTCTCTCTCTCTCTCTCTCTCTCTCTCTCTCTCTCTCTCTCTCTCTCTCTCTCTCTCTCTCTCTCTCTTCCAAATTTTGCGTAAACTTTGCCATATTCATTTAATTGTCTGTTTTATACGTGGTAACTATTGTCCATTATTATATACTTCTATATGCCCCCCACCCCCACCCCACTCCTCTTCCTTCCCATCCTTTTTTTTTTTTTTTCTTTCCTTTTTTTCTCTTCATTGATATTCCATTGTCATTGCATGGTCGATTTTTTGTTCATACATTATTTCATTTCACTGCAGATTGTAGCCATACTACGGACGAGGACTGGATATAAAAAAAAGCGTACCAGTGCTTATCTATTATCCTCGTAAATAACGAAATTCTCTCTCTCTCTCTCTCTCTCTCTCTCTCTCTCTCTCTCTCTCTCTCTCTCTCTCTCTTTGGCTGGCTGGCTGGCTGCCTCTCTCTCTCTCTGTGCATCTGTCTGTTTAGTATATCTGCTAATCTGCCCCCACCCCTTCTCTCTCTCTCTCTCTCTCTCTCTCTCTCTCTCTCTCTCTCTCTCTCTCTCTCTCTCTCTCTCTCTGTTCATGCGATTCTGTCTCTAACTTCAGTCGATCGCTATAATTATGCATTTCTTTTTCTTTTCTTTTTCTTTTATTTTTATTTTTTACATTTTTATTTGCTTTTATTGTTGTTCGACATTCAAAAAAGAAAGATAAAAAAAAAAAAAAGCCAAACGGATTAAAAAAAATTAATAGCAACGGTCATAACTAGAAGTTAGGTATAAAGCAAGCAAAAACAACAACAACAACAACAAAAAAACAAAAAAACAAACAAACAAACAAACCACACACATACATTAAAAAAAAAAAAAATTAAGAAAAAAAGGAGAGAGTTTCAGCATAGCATCGTTTATGTATAAAAAGCATGGTTACTTATTGACAAACATAAGACAATGCTTTAAGAAATATGTAGAAAGAAACTCGTGGAGAGCGTGGCAGCAGAGAGTCCTCAGAAGAGAAGCCCCCTTCAAGCAAGTGTTTCGGCCCTTATCTCCTGACACTCTAGGGGGTTGGGCCACACCCGGTTCATGACTCCGGATGTCCCTCTGCTGCCCCCTTTTTGTTTTTTCCCCCATCTTGGGACGAGCCATGGCTGGGATTCGAACCCATGACCCTCTGGACATGCGAATCTCAGCCACATAAACCTGTATACGTTATATTATTCTAACATTGATACCCAAAAGAGATGTATCCATGCGTTTGATGAAAAATAGAAAAAAACATATATAGTGCAAGATAAATCAGCATGCATACACAAATAGTATAGGAAAGACAGACGGATAGACAGACAGACAGACGAACACACAAGCAAAGAAACAAGAAGACAGAATGGGTTGGTTATTATCGTAAGGTACATTACCTCTCGAGTACCAATATACGGACATGTTTCAGCAGCATACAAAGGCCACACAGGATATCCCCAGCAAAAGATCAGCACAAAACAAAACAAGAAAAGGAAAAAAAAAAGACTTAATTAGTCTAGTAATTGTTGCTATATAATGCATTATGTGCCTTTATATATTCATGCAGAAAAGACATGTTCCAGAGACGGTAACTAAAGCAACTAGGTATTAGAAATTAAAGATTCATATGCAAGCCATCTGGCATGAAAATCCATGTGGTTCATGGTTAAGTATGAGTTATATTTTTCAATTCAATATCTATAGTTCAAAATTTTCAAGAAAACTGCTACTTGTGGAAGACTGCCTTTTAACTTACCTTCATATAAGTAATGTTTTGCTAAAAGAATAATGAAGTAAAAAAAAATGTAATCAATTGCGATTGTTATGTCGAAACCTAAAAGTATGAGAGACTCTGTTAGAGATATATTTTGTGCGTGAGTGCATTTCTCTTTTACTAAATCAATAAACCTACTCTAAAAACATTTGACATGAGTACATTTCCAAAACATATGGTCAATAGAATCTTTGAATAATCCGCAAAAACTGCATTTATCATTATCAGTAACTCCGATTTCTTTCAAAATAACACTTGAACCCTAAGCACCTGTGAACCATACTCAGCTGAAACCACGTAAGTTTTACATCTGTAATCCTATGTGCATAAAAGAAGCATGAATTCCAGTCATGAGCTTGTGAGAGTTTTCTGTCCTATTTATCACATGCACAGCACGGAGTTCTCAACTGATTATCAATCAGTATATCGTAATAAGTCTTTGAACCTTTATAAGTGGCAAACAATATCTTATAACAGAGTGGCGGAGTAATACATTTGTTGTTTTCGATGGTAATGGAATTCTTTATGAATTCAATTATTGCTAACTTATACCCTGTATAAGTTAGAAAATCAGTGTTGACATCATATTTCCCCTTGAAGTGTCCGTGGGAAAGGAACTGATCATTACCGTAAAAAAAAATGTGCGAGATAATAGGCACTTTTGTTTTGAAGCATTTTAGAGACAATGTGTCTTTTCCCAACTTGAATACGTTTGTTCAAGCAAACTGGTTCGGCAAGTAGTTCAGCGGATTTTTTTTGCAGACATTTGTAATAACAAAAAAAAAGTTTGTAAGCTTCAAGGACGTCTGCTCAGAACGGATTATATTTTGTAAAATTTGAGACAATCTCTGGAGCATGTTTACTCATATGAGGCCAATGGGGAAAATTACTGAGAAGAATATGTTTCCATTTGTGGTTTGACCTTTCAGTCCTTTGGATCCCCTGATAGTTTTAAAGATGTGGCGTGGGTTTTTACCTCAGGAAGACCAATACCTCCATTCCGTATGCTTTTATGCACTGTTTTTCGACTGTTTTTTTGTTTTTTTTCTGTTTTTCTTTTTATTCCATACAAACTTGTAACACACTTTCTGGCATGTTTGAAAGAAAACATCTGGTGGGTTTGGTAGAAACAGCCAAAGATGAGTCAGCTTTGACAGGATGATGGATATATTTTTTTTTTTTTACACTTCCAAGCCAAACTGCGCTCGTTTTGAGACCTGAGACACAGTCAAATATAAAAGGAACTTCAATAGAAGTTTCAAAAGATTTCTTATCCCCAGCGAGTAAAAACCCAGTGTCATCAGCAAACTGAGATATCTTAAATTCAGTTCCATTCATTCTAATTCCCCGAATATCTCGATTTTCCCCGACCATAATGGCTAATATTTCGACACAGATCACGAACAGATATGGTGAAATTAGGTCTCCTTGTCGACGTCCTTTAACAACAACAAAAAATAAATAAATTAAAAAAAAAAAAAAATAAAATCGAACCAGTGTGAAATCTGTCCACCGCCTCGTACAGTAGGAGTAAACGCTGACACAAGTGAATGGAGATGATCGTGTAGAACCTCGATGTACTTCTTGGAGTTCGTTGTTCCTGCTACGATGACCAGATCACCTACACCGAAGCGTGAAACATAGCTGCGAGTTTGAAACATAGCCGTGAGTTTGAAACGAGTTTGAAACATAGCCGCGAGTTTGAAACGGGTTTGAAACATAGCCGCGAGTTTAAAACATAGCCGCGAGTTTGAAACATAGCTGCGAGTTTAAAACATAGCCGCGTATTTGAAACATAGCCGCGAGACGCGTTCTGCGTTCATGCATTTTTGTTGACACTTTTCAGAACAAAAGAAAAAGCAAGTTCTAGAAAATAGAAATAAATGCGGTAAAGTTTTTGGATGAAAGCAGATGACAGGGTCTGGATCTATTCATTTTCAGGGATTTTCTTCAAGTTCTTAAAAAAAAAAAAAAAGGGGGGGGGGGGGGGGGGGGGGGGGGGAGAGAGAGAAATGCAATGAAGTTTTGGAGGAAAACAGACGACAGGGCCTACATCTTTTTCAGGGATTTTCTTCTTGCGTTTCTTCATCATCACCATTTCATCATCATCATCATCATCTGCATCTTAATTTTCTTCTTCTCTCCTGATCGCGATAAAATAGGCTACATACATATTGAATGTATGACTCATTATCCACTCTACTATTAACAACGCCGTTTAAGCACCCTTTATTCCCTCTTCAAATTGTCAGATACTTACAGCATTTTCAAGTGGGTTATCTTCATTTTAGCGGAGTATGGGGAGAGGAGGAGGGATAGTCAAACATAAAATAATTTGAATCGTTCTGAGGTTTCGAGGGTCACGTTTGCAAACAAGCGGAGCAGAAGGTGTGTGCAATATTCTTTTTCTTCTGCTTCACTTTAAACTCATTGACTGCCTAGCATGTCATATGGCGTGCCATGATGTCATGCCATCCACGCGTTTTAAAATCTCAAAACGGAAGAAATTCAGACGGGAAAGCTGGCACGAAGAATTTGAAAAGGGAAGCAACACTTAACAGATTTACTAGGGCTTTTACAAGTTACATTTAACTCCCTTGTTCATCGTTGGCTCGCTTGGCGAGGGATCTGAACATAGATATGGATTAGGTTGGCAGTGGAAAGGGGAGAAAGGGGCTAGAGGTGGGGTTGAGGGTAGGGTACGAAGCAGGACCACCTGCCAGTATAGCGGTCTGGTAAATCACCTCAAAATAGACTAAAATTAAATGCGCTATTGCTCACATTGTATTGAGACAGGAAAGGGACACACACACACACACACACACACACACACACACACACACACACACACACACACACACGCACGCACGCACGCACGCACACACACACACACACACACACACACACACACACACACACACACACACACACACACACCCCTCTACATATAGTTACTGTGTTTATTGCACATGCTGGATAAATATTAGCTCCTAAAAAACTAAACTGTCTAGAAAAAAAGTCAATCAAGAATCATATATTATTTTTATAAGACAAAACATAGCAACAAAAAAAGTGAATAAGACTAACGGTGAAAAGGGAAACAAAGTACCGGAATAAAAAGAAGAAGAAGAAGAAGAAGAAGCAGAAGAAGAAGAAGAAGACACTTCTAAGGTCTCATTACTTCATCTATCCCCTTTCTTTCGGGGTTTCTGTTCAAATCTGATGACAGTGAGGGCCTAATGCTAGTTTTAAATGAAGTTTTTTAAATGTCAAAATTCATGTATAGGCAACATGCCACAATTAGGTTTTTTCACCAAAACACTATATAATCCATGTAAGCGTTTTGAGTTCCACCGTGAAATTGAGCTACCATTTAATGTTCAGCTGATTATTGATCAAAACAACAACTCCCCAACAATCATTTCCCTTGTTTTGGGTGATTTCCACCGATGAAATCACAAACAATCTTCAAATACATTACCTTCCCCTTAGTTAATGTCACATTTCAGGCCTTTGCACACCCCCGTCAGGGCTGGATGACAGAGTTGTTAAGGCGGGGTGCTGGTAAATGTTTTAGGCTGGGTCTAGGGGCCGCCTAGGCCCCGGTGGGATCTAGGGGCAAAGCCCCGGTGGGGGGAGCAGGGGGGCAAAGCCCCCCGGCCGAAATTTGGTTTTTGACATTTTGAAAACTGTTTCGTGGCATCTCCTGTGAGCTGGGGAGACATTATTAATAGCGTTTTAAGACGAGGTTTTTTTTGTTTTGTTTTTGTTTTTGTTTTTAGCCGAAGGGGGGTGCTGTAGTACCAAAGCACCCCCCCCCCCCCCCCGGATCCGGCCCTGCCCGTGACCCTATCTTTGCGCCAACAGGAAGCGCCGAAATAGTCCCATTTCTTCGATTTTAATCTGTCTGCTTGGAACCAGCTGGCTTGTACCTTGATGGCCATATGAAAGAATAAGAGGAGAATCAACTTTCAGACAATGAAAATTCTCATGACAATCTAATTGCACCGGTCTATAAATACTCGACTCCTTAAGCAAGTGACTGAGGGCGGAAAATGAAGCCAAATTTTTAGAAAGAAATGGGTTAGTTACCGCCACAGATACAGACAAACAGATCCCAGGACAAAACACGCAGTGACGTGGCACAAAGCGTTATGTGGCATCTTCACAAGGTGTTTTTGTTGTTGTTGTTTATTTGTTATTGTAATTTTCTTTCTTTGTGTGTGTGTGTGTGTGTGTGTGTGTGTGTGTGTGTGTGTGTGTGTGTGTAGGCCTATGTGTGTGTGTGTGTGTGTGTGTGTGTGTGTGTGTGTGTGTGTGTGGTGTGTGTGTGTGTGTGTTGCTCTCTACCACGACAAGTACGGCTTCTTTTCAAGAGCCTTCAGACACGGCATTATCAAAGCATCAGGACTTCAAACAAGCTAAGGGGAAATCGTTTCTTTCTTCCTCTTTTTTTCAACTGGCAAATCTCAGTAATAGCGCCCCCAGAAGTTTGACAATGATCTGGCACGGGGTTATACTTACAATGATCGTTTGTGAAACAGAAATAAAGCAACTGGGAGGTTTATTCAGGTGTTACTAAACTTTCTTGGACTGGATTGAGCTCGCAAAAAAGACTGTGAAGTAGTTTATACATGATAAACTAAACTAGTAGTTTATACATGATAAACTAAACTTTCTACCAAATCATGTTTTGAAGTCTACTCGTTTCCAATCCCCCACCCCTCCCCACCCTTGTGGCTCCTTCTCTCTCTCTCTCTCTCTCTCTCTCTCTCTCTCTCTCTCTCTCTCTCTCTCTCTCTCTGTGCCTTCCCTTCCGATCCCCACACCCACCCCACCCCACCCCCCACCCCCACACACACCACACGCTTCCCACTCCGGCCTCCAATCCTGCCTTCTTTCTGTATGTGTGGCAGGCACAGTAATTTGTCTGAACAGGGGCAATTTCAGTCAGGCCTGTTTTGTTCAAACCTGTCGCACTTGCCTCAGTGAAGAAGCGGACATAACAGACACGAAAGTCTGAAAGTATTTGCCTATGCTCTCAAACTCGGCGTGAAAATGTGAAAGGTCTCTTTTAGAAGTTGTCGAGTCGGACCTTAGCATGAGGAAATGAGTCACTGTGTAGGAATTACGGTTCCTTGGTGGTACGTCAGCCGCGTGAGAGAATCATTTGTCATTAAATGTCATGAAAGTGCGTGGGGAAGAGAGAGAGAGAGAGAGAGAGAGAGAGAGAGAGAGAGAGAGAGAGAGAGAGAGAGAGAGAGAGAGAGAGAGAGAGAGAGAGAAAAACAATCTCTTTTGCGATCAAAACGAGTATCTATAATCATTTTCAAACCTATCAGATTTTAGCGATCGAGCGTAGGTGCGTGCGTGCATGTATGTTCATGTATATGTTTATGTGTATATATATGTGTGTGTGCGTGTGTGTGTGTGTATGTATATGTATATGTATATGTGTGTGTGTGTGTTATATATATATATATATATATATATATATGTACGTGTGTGTGTGTATGTGTGTGTGTGTGTGTGTGTGTGTGTGTGTGTGTGTGTGTGTGTGTGTGTGTGTGTGTGTGTCTGCCCGCGCTTGCGTGCCTGCATACATACGTGCATGCATATATGTATGTGTGTACGTGCGTACATGCATGCATGCAGGAAAGTGCGCGCATGCGCGCGCGCGCGCGTGTGTGTGTGTGCGTGTGCGTTCGAGCGTGCGTGCGTGGACACGCGCGCGTATATGTGTGTGTGTGTGTGTGTGTGTGTTGTGTGTGTGTGTGTGTGTGTGAGCGCACGCGCGCATGTGCTTGTGTGCGTGAGTGTGTGTGTGTGTGTGTGTGCGTGTATATGTGTGTGTGCGCGAGCGTGCACGCGCGCACACACACATACACACACATGTACACAGGCGCGCGCGCGTGCGCGCACACACATGCACACACACACACACATACACTTAGCCCCCTGTCTCCCAACCCTCCTCCCTCCCCTCCCCCCGTCCCGCCCCCTCTGCCCTGCTTTATTTTTTATGTGTTTTTTATTTATCATTTCTTTTTTTTTTTTTTTTTAAAGATCCTCTTCATCTAAGAGCAACAAGCTAGGAGTAAAAAAAAAAAAAAAAATGCTACACTCAGAAATTCGGCAATTTCTTACACTGTCAGCTCACTGTAATATTGATGCACCTGTTAAGAACTTGACACAACAGACAAAAGGACATGCACTTTCCAGAACAGAAGATGGAGATTTGTAATCCGTGGTTCTTTCTTTCTTTTTTTTTTTTCTTATGTGAAATATTAGATTTCAGGGACGATGTAAACTCATAATGTTATACATCAGCTTCTCGTATTCAAGCACAACGGACACACCAGAGAAAGGTCTTGCGCCAACGCAAACACAGCGGATATAGAAGACAAATACAGAAAGACCATGACAAAAAAACAACAACAAAAAAACAACAACAAAACGGGAAAAAAAGGACACAGATACATACACCGCTGGTCAGGAAAATTGAGCAACACTCTCAGAAGGGCATCCATTGAGTGGATGAAACTCCACTGTGTTGTTCCAGTCTACTGAG
>CM065720.1:63435182-63440182 GCA_033310375.1 Conus canariensis | reverse complement strand
ATAGTGGTGATGGTGGTGTCGCAGACCACGGTGTTGTTATGTCCTGTTTGTGACATGCCCAAGATTTTAAGCTTCCACCAAATCTTTATTGATACCCTTGGTGATATTCAGTCAAGCGGCCGTCGGACCGATAGGCCTACACTAATCTGTAGACCTTTAACTTTACGATCGTTGGAATGAAAACCATGGAAGTGAAATCATCGTTAGGTCCTTGTGCTTGCCCGTGAAAACTAACGAGAGTATTACCATTGGTTGGAAAGCAGTCTGTTGCTTTTCAGGATCAAGAATCCGATCAGGCGATACGTTTGTTAGGATGCTACTCTCTCTTTCCTTCGTCTACCCGTCTGACTGTTTGCGCACCGCCTCTCCCCCCCCCCCCCCCCCCGCCCTCCCTCCCACCCAGCCGTCCGCCCCGTACCCCTCGCTCTCTGTTTGCCTCCTTGTGGGCTTTTTGTGTACGTTTGTTTGCTTGTTTGTTTAGTTGCTTTTTCAAACTTGTGTTTTCTTTCTATGCATACTGGTACGCACACACATACGCCACCCACGTTTCACCACTCACAAGTGACACACACCCCACACACACACACACACACACACACACACACACACACACACACACACACTCTCTCTCTCTCTCTCTCTCACTCTCTTTGTCTCTGTCTCTCTCTCTCTCTCTCACACACACACACACGCACACACATACACTCTCTCTCTCTCTCTCTCACACACACTCTCTCTCTTTGTCTCTCTCTCTCTGTCTCACACACACCACACACACACACACACACACACACACACACACACACACACACACACACACACACACAAGCTATCTAGACCGAAGCCTGATAGGTCATGTCAGAGATCTATTCATTCTTGCACAAAAGCCTCCATTCCAGTTTCTTCCTTGCTTATCCCCAGTGCATATAGCCCTGTATTCATTTTTTTTCCTTTTTCTTTTTGACATGTATGTTAAAGCCAAAGTAGGCGCCGTGGTCTTATGGTCTAGCAGACAATGGTGTCCTGTATATTTATGCAGAAATCTGCAAGCTGCGATGTCTACTTGGCGAAACTTGAGACGGGATCTTCATTGCTCTCTGTGTGCTAATGTGTTTATATTCGTGAACACACCACACACACACACACACACACACACACACACACACACACACACACACACACACACACACAAAGATTTCAAAGATTTTAATCCTGCGACCCCTTTTGGGGCATGGAGGACTTGAAACAAATCAAACAAATAGAAATGAAACAAATCAAACATCAAAATTTTCCCTATAATTAACGTACTGATTGTAATGTTACACAACTTTACTAAGTTTAAAAAAACTTCGCTAAGTTTAGCAACACTTTCTTACTACCACAAAGCAAACGACAATAGTTAAATATGTAAATTTTCTGGGTATAAACTGATTTCTAATGTCGTTATATTTGTTACATTTCATTACAAAATGAAATTCATCACCAAGGTCATTCTGGTCACAGTCCCGACAGAATCGTTCATCGTGAGGTATTCCAAATCGTCTGCCAATTTCTATCATGAGTTTATGATTGCCACAGCGAAACCGAATCAGTGGGTATATATAAACATCAGGTAATATCTTAATATATTTTTCACGGCGAAACTCTGTTTTAAAATTTCTGTAAAATAAACACTTATTACTAGATTCTAAAGCATCATTCCATGCACGTTTGTAAATGTCTTCTAATGAATTACGAACATTTCTACAGAGACTGTGAACAGACGAAAACTTTTGTGTCTCCCACACACAGTCGAATCCTGTTTCTATTAGGATATTCCGTATACACATCAACCACCTGGATGTAAAACCCTGATTTCTGTATAAATCATATAATACCTGATACAATCTAGATGAATATTTGTTTGTTTGTGGAGAAAGTAAGGATGACCAGAATTTTATCATTCGTGCATGTACTTGAACTGACACAGGATACATTCCTAGTTCTCCATATATCAATTCTTTTTTGGTAGAACGATTTAAATGAAAAAGATGCTTAAAGAATTTAAGCTGAAAACTTTCCATTAGCTTTAAATCACTATATCCCCAAATTTCACAGCCATATAAAAGCACAGGCAGTACCATTGACTGGTATAAGTCCAGTACAATGTTTATAGGCAAATCTTGAAATCTTGCCATCTTTAATAAAGAAACACACACAAACACACACACAACACACACACACACACACACACACACACACACACACACACACACACACTCTCTCTCTCTCTCTCTCTCTCTCTCTCTTGAATGTGTGTGTGTGCGTGAGCGCTTTCCCGCGCTGTGTGTGTGTGTGTGTGTGTGTGTGTGTGTGTGTGTGTGTGTGTGTGTGTGTGTTACATGCTGTAACAGGAACAGTATCAATGTCAAGAAACTAAAACCAGTTGGTAAAATCATCAAATAAAACACTCACAGGGCTGTGTAGCAAATAGTTGCAAAGTGACAAAGGAAAATGATATGAATTCAGCCTACTGGAGAGCCGTAACCGAGTGGATCCGTCACAAAAATGATCAACTTCGGATTCGCGAAATTATTCCTCTCTTCTCGAACAGCCGAGTTCTGCATAATTCCCACCGAATGTTTCTCGACACACACGTCATACGTTTACAGAATTTCATTCTAAGAGAATTTAAGCGCATTCTGTACATTAAACTTATAAACCCGAGACAAAGAAGCAAGAAGATTGGTTGATTACCTTCGAAATTAATTTCAGCTCTAGACTGACCACTCTTGTGACAGTTCTGAAAATTTGACTTCGAGTTAGTTTCAAAACGAGGTGACTGAGGACGGAGAATGAAGCAAAGTAAAAAAAAAAAAAGACACGGTATTAGTTCCGCCAGACGATACAGACAAACAGATTGTGTTTTGTCCTGCAATCTGTTGGTCCGTATCGTTTGGCGGAACGTAATCTGTTTGTCTGTATCGTCTGGCGGAACTAACACCATGTCTTTTTACAATTTTCTTGTATCCAGCCAACGCAACGAGAAGACCACAGCGTGACAGCGCGACATCAAGACTTGAATAGGGAGTCAATAAGGTCAAGAGGTGCCAAACTTCAGTCACTGCTACAGCATAAAATCATCAGCAACATCGTGGACATCCGTCTGGACCCCTACCTCACCTCACCTCACCTCACCTTGCTATTAGTCCTGAACCTGTTCAGGCATTTTCAAAAGTTGAAACAATTTTCCACCAGAACCAATAACTCAAAATTTATCTTGATCTTCCAGCCAGCAAGAAGGGGTGGGGTTGAGGGGTGGGGGTGGGGGGTGGGGGATAGCTGAGAAACACGTCCTGTTAATGGAAGGTGTCCCTGGTTGAAGCCAAGCTGGGCCATTGAAGTCCAGAGGCTATGATGATGGAGATTATGCCCTGGTCACCGCTTTGGGAGAGTGGCTGGCCAGGATGGAGTCGTGAACACTGGTCAAATCGCCTGTTGTTGTTGTTGTTTGTGCCAACAGCATTCACACACCGTGTCAATAAATGTCAGTTGTCGGGCAACCGACTCTGAAGATTGAAGACGAAAAAGTTTCTGAAACTTTCACCTGATGTTTTACTTATAACATTCACACAACAAACAGTATTGATAATAACCAGCCATACTATGCACTATATACGTTAATACAAGGAACGAGAGTGTGGCACGAATTTTTTTGTGAAGGACTGGTAGAGCCTGGTTAAGCTTCATGGACCTGTTCCGAAAAAAAGTCAAGGGAAGATAAACCCTGTTCTCCATTGCAATTGGGTTATCTTTTCTCAATTTATGGGACAAGCAAATAGATCCAGAGAGAGAGAGAAAAACTTGATTTGACGCGCACACCAGGATAACCATCAGAATAGGGGCTGTGTATTTTTTACAGGCGCACCGTTTCACACCTTTGTTTTGGCATTGGCTTTCTCTGATTGAACTGTTCAGCTGACTGATGGGACAAAATTGCTTCGAATACGTCCACCAACGGCACCAGTCTCATACAAAACGGTGAGGTCACTCTCATTGAACGCGAGCTTTATACAAATTATCTCCCTTGCGGATTTCCGAACTTTGTCTATTGGAATGAGATGTGTTGCCCTGCTTTCTTTGGTTTTTGCCTGAATAGATTTCTGACCAGCGCACTGGCTCCTCTGTGACTAGGCAGGAGGCCATCAGGGGGACTCTGAGAGTGGACTGAAATTAGTGTTACTGATGAAGGAGATTTCCTCGTCATTGCTCACTTCTCCTAACATCAAGAGGGCGTAGGACAGTTTACCGTCAATGTTTAACTGGAAGATTTGACTGATGCCATCCTGCTAATAATCTTAATGATGTTCAGATTGGTCATCATCACCACACACACACACACACACACACACACACACAAACACGCGCGCGTACGTGCGCACGCGCACACACGCACGCGCACCACCACACACCACGCACCGCCACGCACGCACCGCACGCACGCGCCCACACACACACAACACACACACACACACACACACACACACGCACATACATCCCTCCACTTCCACACAGACACACAAATATACGCAAGCACACTCGTGTAGTACACACGCACACAAACACACACACACACACACACACACACACACACACACACACACACTCACACTCAAATCCCTTCCCTTCCACACATACACACAAATACACACAAGCGGACTTGTGTACACACACAGACACACACAAACAAACCACACACACACACACACACACACACACACACACACACACACACACCCCACACACACCAGTTTTTTGAAGAGAGAGAGAGAGGGGGGAGAGAGAGAAAAGAGAGAGAGAGAGAAAAGGGCTTTACCTTTTTTTTTCATTTGGACAAACTCTTTTCTGTTGAAAATTGAAAAAAAAAATATACTGAGAAAACGACGTCATAATAAAACAATACTAAATGAAAGGGGGGGGGGGGGGGGGGGGGGGGGGGGGGGGGGGGGGGGGGGGGGGGG
>CM065720.1:63427918-63435082 GCA_033310375.1 Conus canariensis | reverse complement strand
CCTCCCCCCCCCCCCCCCCCCCCCCCTTTCGCTTTCTCTTTTCTTCTCGTCTTAAACAAAAATGAATCATGATCTGACTATATACAAGACTGTATAAACTCTGCGCGGAGTGATATCACGAATCTTTTTCTTTCATCCCTATCTTCTTTCCTGGCATTGGCTAGACTCATGGCGATGTGTACCAGCCACGTCTCTTGCTGAACGAGAAATGCTGGCTCTACCCTGCCGTTATTGCGGTCTGTTTCTTTCTCTCTCTCTCTTTTTTTTTTTTTGGACGTCTTTTTGTCTTTTTTCTCGTGACGTCTTTTTCGTCTCTTTTTCTCGTGACGTCTTTTTCGTCTCTTTTTCTCGTGATGTCTTTTTTAATCTCTTTTTCTCATGATGTCTTTTTTAATCTCTTTTTCTCATGATGTCTTTTTTAATCTCTTTTTCTCGTGGTGTCTTTTTCGTCTCTTTTTTCCTTCGATGTATTTTTCGTTTTGTCTCTTCGTCTCTTTTTCTCTTGATGTCTTTTTTGCCTCTTTTTCTCTTGATGTCTGTTTTCGTCTCATTTTACCTTGATGTCTCTTTCGTTTCTTTTCCTCTAGCTGCCCCCCCCCTCCCCCCCTCCCCTCCCGCTTTTGTTTTGTTTTGAGCCGTTTCATCTGAAGTGACTTTAAAGGAATTACAACATCTTTTCCTTTTGTAAGCTTTGATTACTACATTCATATATCACGCACAACCGTTTTCAGACTAATCTTAAAATTTTCATACTGACATTGTCTCTAACTAAACTTTTGCCCCTAGCCTATGCACACAAGTTCTGATCTTTTTCCCGCTGTTAAGTCCTGTCATGGCTTTTGCGGTCGACTGCGCCATAGACCCCAGGAACATTTGGTCTTTTTTGGTGGTGGTGGGGGGGGGGGGGGGGGGCATGCATCACGGATGTAGCTCCCTCTTTCCGGTTTTATATGCTAAGCACAAAAACCATTACAGGTGAATCTATTCAAGGTAAGTGATACCCAAACCCTTCAACAGAGGCGTAGGAAGACTTTCAAGCCGAGAGGGGGTAGAGGGAGAGGGAGGGGGTTAGCGTATCAGAAACCGGAGAGGGAGAGAGATGACTTCTGGGAGGACGGGGGCAGGGTGGGGTGGGGTGGGGTTGGGGTGGGGGTTGGGGTTAAGGCATGGGTTTTAACAGAAGAGAAATTAAATGAAGGTTGTAACATACAGAAATCTGGTTCCCAGTGGTTCTGTTCATTCATACAGGGGCCGATCAAACACTAATGGAGGTGTGGAGATGGATTTGTTTGAACAGAGGCCGGACATCAGGGCCTGCTTCTGTCCCGGTGGAGCCGAGGGGCAACACCCCGGACTGGGGCACGAAGGCGGGTGGGGGTGGGGGCTGTACCCTGTCGCTGAAGATAAAGTAAATTTTTGAGGGGCACTGAAGGCTTCACCTGGAAGATAACATGGCTTCTATTCACTGAATAGGCATGTGTACATCTACATCTAACAAAAAACAAAAACAAAAAAAAGCAATGGGAAGCGACGGTGAGTTTCCTGTCTGGGCAGTCAGGACCCCCCCCCCCCCCCCCCCCCCCCCCCCCCCCCTCCCCTTGACTCCAATTTCGCCTCTACCTGGTAGTACATCTTGACACAGACACAGATGCGATCTCAAAATGCTAGCGCAAGTCCATGTCTATGTTCCCGTTACGTCACACATCGATCAATGCAACGCTCCCATTTAGACCCCGTCATCGAACATGGTTGACCTTTCCTTATTTCACGGTGAAATCATCACAGAGTTCTTGAAACTGAACGGTGCATCCAAAGCCATCGTGTAGGCCATCCTGTAGTGTGTGCTGTCATCACTGTATTTCCGCAGAAACAGACGAAACGACAACAATGCTCTTGGGTCCTTTTTTTTTACCATCTTGTGCTAATTCATCATACATCTCCATGTCCTCAACACACTCAGATACACAAAAACCGATAACCAATAATAATGATAATAATAATGATGATAATGATAATAATAAGAAGAAGAAGAAGAAAAACACTGAAAACCTGAAAAGACACACACCACCATCTCACACACCAACGGGTGAAACACTTTTTGTCTCTCTCTCTTCTTTTTTTTTTTTCTTCTCACCTCTCCACGACATTCGGTCCAGCAGCAGGAGGAACACATCCCAGCGATGCCAGAGGAATTCACACCTCTAACCACTCTGCGCGCGCCGGGCGGCTAGTATAGCTGGGTGTACAGTCCCGAGAAGTGTGTGAGCGTGAAGTTCCACCTGACAGGATACAGTGGCACTCGGGGCAGCCTATCTGGGCCCATTACCTCCCCTCAGCCCTCCTCCTCCCCTTACCTCGCTCCTTGCCCCCCGCTCCCCTGCCGGCATAAAGCATCTCCACTTATCTTTTCCCCCTCACGAGACGATTGCACGTGCATCATGCTACTCTTCGCTTTTTTCTTCTTCTTCTTCTGCCCAATCCTAGCCAGACATACCCCGTTTTTTCGCTCTCCGCCCAGATGCTTCTCTCCCCCCCCCCACCCTCTCCCCCAAACACTTCTTCTATCGGCCCCTAATCCCCCTCTCCCCTGCTTCTCCCCCTCCCGAAATAAATCCGGCGCGGTCTGGTCGACGTCTTGCCTCTCACCGGTATCGCTGACTGGTGGGTGGAAAACGAGTCGGCGTTGGTTAGGAGAACGCTAGCTGGTCCGACTGCTGATTAAGCCTGTTACCTCAATGAGCCCGATTAGTGATATGGTGAAGGTCTGTTAACTCAACGAACTCTCCGGCTGATTTGTTGATAAAGACTAGTTAACCTCAATGAACCTCTTGGTTTGGTAAAGGCCATTCACTCAATGAACCCTTTCAGCGAGTTGGTATAGGTTTACTAATTTCAAAGAGTAAACAAGTGGGGTATTTTTTGCTCCCATAAGAAAACCTAACACAGAGTAACTTTTATTCAAGACTGGCACAGCCTTTTAAACTTGAATAACGTCAGACAAACACATAGACGAACAATCTAATTGTGGGGGAAAAAAACAAGCACAGGCCAACAACTGAACTGTCTTCATAGTAACGACTTGGCAAAGATTTGGACTTAAGGAGGGAGGGGGGGTAGTTTGAAGATGGAGAAACTGGGAACATGAAATTAAGAAAATATGTTACAGATATGAAAACTCTTCACTAGCTGCATAAGGGAACCATCGCAATCCCTTTTGAAGGCAGATATATTTGTATTGCCTGCTCCGAGGCCTTTCGTTCGCTGGGTCGGAGCTCATCTGGGAGATACGGCTGATTGTGTCTGCGCTCCTGGCGTCAAATAGAGACACACCACAGTCCATAATACTGTGGTGTTCTCACCACCACGGGTGCAAAAAAGAATCCAATAGCACCCCCAAAGCAGCCAGCGAAGAGTAGTAAATGAAACCAAACGAAAGTGTGGGGAGGAAAAAAGTTGCTGAAAAACTAAAGACATTATGCAAATAGTATAAAATGTAGGGGACAATCTTTGAGCCTACGCTTGAGGATCCACCCAAAGATGCAAGGGAGATCAAAAGACAAACACACAGACGGACAGAAACAAATACAAATAACCTCAATTTAATCAAAACAAAATCATTTCATTTCCGATTTAATTTCAAAGAGCTAGGTCGTTTACTTGGTAGAGCGCTAAACCTCAATGATCCCGATTACTGATTTGATAAAGGTACATACTTCGATAACCCTCATCACCGAGTTGGTCCTAGTACATACTTCAGTAACCTCCTTCTTTGATGTGGTAAATGTGCATGCTTCGATAACCCCGAACACTGTTTTCGTTCATGTGCATACTTCAGTAACCCGACCAATGAGTTTGTCCAAGTACATACTTCAATTATCCCAATCATTTTTGTTCGTCCAAGTACACACTTCAATAACCCCTATCATTGCGTTCGTCCAAGTACATAATTCAATCACCACGATCATTTGTTCATCCAAGTACATACTTCAATAACCCCGTTCTTTGTGTTCGTCGAAATACATATTTCAATGACCCCAATCATTGTGTTCGTCCAAGTACATACTTCAATAACCCCGAGAATTGAGTTCATCCAAGTACATACTTCAATAACCCCGAGGATTGAGTTCATCCAAGTACATACTTCAATAACCCGTTCATTGTGTTCGTCCAAGTACATACTTCAAACACTCCGATCATTGAGTTCGTCCGAGTACATACTACAATAACCTCGATCACTGAGTTCGTGCAAGTAAAATACGTCAATGACCACGATCACGGATTTCATAGAGGCATGTGGCTCAATGAGCTCCACCATTGATAAAGGTCGATTCCTAACAGAAACCGATCACTGATGTGGTAAAGGGCTATATCTCAATGGGTTCCTTCCCGGACTTTTTCTTTGTCAGCAGCAATGAGGACACTGGACTGGTGAAGGGGTGTGGGTGTGGGGATGAAGGGCAGCGGGGTGGGGTGGGGTGGAGGATGGACGGAGGAGGGGAGGGAACAGGTGGTAAACGGAAATGATGTTGTGACAGATCTGCTGGCGATGAACCATTAGTCACCGTTTCTTCCCAAGCCATCCATCACGGAGAGGGGAGGTAGGGGGCGCTTTTCCCCTATTCCGGAGCACGGACAGACTCAGTCTGAGAGGAAATGACAAAAAGGAATGAGAAAGACGAAGACAAATGGAGACGCACGGACGAAAATTAACCCTGTAACTAGTCTGGAGATGAGAGAGAACGCAGCCAGTCCCCAGCGGGAAGAGGAGTTTGGACAAGGTGCTCTATTGCGCCGTCCTCTTTCTCTCTGAGGGGGCCAGAACTCAGTGCGGTCGTTCATTTCGGTTTAGCAACTGGGAAGTTGTTCACTGCTAAGAACTGCTCCCCCCCCCAACACACACACACACACACACACACACACACACACACACAGAGGCACGCACACACACACACACACACACACACACACACACACACACAGAGGCACGCACGCACACACACACACACACACACACACACACACACACACACACACAGAGGCACACACACACACACACACACACACACACAGAGGCACGCACGCACACAGACACAGACACATACACACACACACACACACACACACACACACACACACACAAGCAGCACCACACACCACACACACACACACACACACACACACACACACACACACACACACACACAAGTTGACCGTCAGGACAACACATTCTGAAGGAAAGAGCAGACTCCGGTAGTTGTTTCCACGTGTTTTCAGTGGCCAAACAGCTTCCGCGGACGACTGGCACGAAAATGGGGTGTACATTCCTCTCCCCGATCACACTTCACTTCATCTCCCTCACACTCGTATAAATCGACACCGGGCTAAGTCGAAATTCTTCAAACAAAATGAAGAAAGAAAGAAAACCCTTCCGTAAAATGAAAACTAAAAGATATCCCATGAAACACACCGAACGAATCAAGCACGAAAACAAAGGCACATGACATATTGATGGCTTTTCGCATTGGTAACAGTCGCGTGGAGCCGTGACAGGGGGCAGATGAAGAAGTGCAAGGACGTAGGGAGACACGGTTGTGCACAAAGTCGCTTGTGCTGAAAGCCTGTTAAATCGAACACATGATTCTCGAGACGAAGAACATTTCTTATGAACGAAAAAAAAAGCCTCATATACTGATTCGAGGTCGCCCTTCTTTTTCCCTACTACCGCCGTCTTTCTTGGTCGGCTAGGATATAAACACCATGAACTGATTCAACATTGGCACACATTGTGTGACGGTAGGTCCTGCGGACTGCAACGAGGGCAGCGACAATGTTCAGACTGCGAATTGCAGAATGCAGGTACGCCATCTGTTCCAAAGGTGTTAAAATCCAGAGACCCCTTGGTCTGTATAGCCCACGAAGATCCCTGTCACTATGACCTGCATCCATGTCAGAGGTGACGGCGACCCGCCTTACGTAACCACCGAAATGCGGACTTCAAGCATGATGACGATCTCCACAGGCGATGTTAGAGATGTACGTCATTCTTTTCCATCACACGGACATGCCATAGGTCACACTTACCTGTCACGACAGTCCAAAGCCATGATGGTTGGGTCCACTGACCTTTAGGTCCACTGACCTTTTGGTCCACTGACCTTTTGGTCCGGTGACATTTTGGCCCAGAGACCTTTTGGTCCGGTGACCTTTCGGTCCAGAGCCCCTTCGGTCCGGTGACCCGTTGGTCCAGAGCCCCTTCGGTCCGGTGACCCGTTGGTCCAGAGACCCTTCGGTCCGGTGACCCGTTGGTCCAGAGACCCTTCGGTCCGGTGACCCGTTGGTCCAGAGACCTTTTGGTCCGGTGACCTTTCGGTCCAGTGATCTTTTGGCCCAGAGACCTTTTGGTATGCAATCAGTGCTATACAACTGTATGATTGGTGCAGTCAGTGCTATACAACTGTATGATTGGTGCAGTCAGTGCTATACAACTGTATGATTGGTGTAGTCAGTGCTATACAACTGTATGATTGGTGTAGTCAGTGCTATACAACTATATGATTGGTGCAGTCAGTGCTATACAACTGTATGATTGGTGCAGTCAGAGCTATACAAGTGTATGATTGGTGCAGTCAGTGCTATACAACTGTATGATTGGTATGCAGTCAGTGCTATACAACTGTATGATTGGTGCAGTCAGTGCTATACAACTGTATGATTGGTGCAGTCAGTGCTATACAAGTGTATGATTGGTGTAGTCAGTGCTATACAACTGTATGATTGGTGCAGTCAGTGCTATATAACTGTATGTTTGGTGCAGTAAGTGCTATACAAGTGTATGATGTGTAGTCAGTGCTATATAACTGTATGATTGGTGCAGTCAGTGCTGTAGAAGTGAATGATGGTGTAGTCAGTGCTATATAACTGTATGATTGGTGCAGTCAGTGCTATACAAGTGTATGATGGTGTAGTCAGTGCTATACAACTGTATGATTGGTGCAGTCAGTGCTATACAAGTGTATGACGGTGTAGTCAGTGCTATATAACTGTATGATTGGTGCAGTCAGTGCTGTACAAGTGTATGATGGTGTAGTCAGTGCTACATAACTGTATGACTGGTGTAGTCAGTGCTATACAACTGTATAACTGGTGTAGTCAGTGCTATTTAAC
>CM065720.1:63420418-63422918 GCA_033310375.1 Conus canariensis | reverse complement strand
AACCACAAAGTGGCATCTCCGCGGAGACCTTTCGTCAACGTCATGCCCATCGCGCTTTGGTATTGGCTGATGTCTGCGTGACGTCATTTCACCCACTCTCTCTCCTCCCTCTCTCTCTCTCTCTCTCATATCATTCTCTCTGATCTCTCTCATATCGTTCTCTCTCTCTCTCCCCCATCATCTTCTCTCTCTCTCTCTCTCTCTCTCTCTCTCTCTCAATCATTCTCTCATCTCTCTCTCTCATATCATTTTCTCTCTCGTATCTCTCTCTCTCTCTCTAAGAGTTCTAATTTTATGAACAAATCTGGCGAAACATCACGCTGGTGAAACAGACCGATAAATGAAACAACACCACAGATGGGCAGACTATAAATCACAGGAGAGAAGACAAACGGCAGGAGAGAAGACAACATACTGGAAGGCAGGAGAGAAGACAACACAATGGAAGGCAGGAGAGAAGACAACACCCTGGAAGGCAGGAGAGAAGACAACATACTGGAAGGCAGGAGAGAAGACAACATACTGGAAGGCCGGAGAGAAGACAACATACTGGAAGGCAGGAGAGAAGACAACATACTGGAAGGCAGGAGAGAAGACAACACACTGGAAGGCAGGAGAGAAGACAACACCCTGGAAGGCAGGAGAGAAGACAACACAATGGAAGGCAGGAGAGAAGACAACACACTGGAAGGCAGGGAAGACAACAATGGAAGCAGGAGAGAAGCAACACACTGGAAGGCAGGAGAGAAGCAACACAATGGAAGGCAGGAGAGAAGACAACACAATGGAAGGCAGGAGAGAAGACAACACTGGAAGCAGGAGAGAAGACAACATGGAAGGCAGGAGAGAAGACAACACATGGAAGGCAGGAGAGAAGACAACACAATGGAAGGCAGGAGAGAAGACAACACACTGGAAGGCAGGAGAGAAGACAACACAATGGAAGGCAGGAGAGAAGACAACACACTGGAAGGCAGGAGAGAAGACAACACAATGGAAGGCAGGAGAGAAGACAACACAATGGAAGGCAGGAGGAGAAGACAACACCTGGAAGGCAGGAGAGAAGACAACACCCTGGAAGGCAGGAGAGAAGACAACACAATGGAAGGCAGGAGAGAAGACAACACCCTGGAAGGCAGGAGGAAGACAACACCCTGGAAGGCAGGAGAGAAGACAACACAATGGAAGGCAGGAGAGAAGACAACACAATGGAAGGCAGGAGAGAAGACAACACAATGGAAGGCAGGAGAGAAGACAACACAATGGAAGGCAGGAGAGAAGACAACACATGGAAGGCAGGAGAGAAGACAACACATGGAAGGCAGGAGAGAAGACAACACCCTGGAAGGCAGGAGAGAAGACAACACAATGGAAGGCAGGAGAGAAGACAACACACTGGAAGGCAGGAGAGAAGACAACACAATGGAAGGCAGGAGAGAAGACAACACTGGAAGGCAGGAGAGAAGACAACACCCTGGAAGGCAGGAGAGAAGACAACACATGGAAGGCAGGAGAGAAGACAACACCGGAAGGCAGGAGAGAAGACAACACCTGGAAGGCAGGAAAAACACACAGAGGAGAGAAGACAACACTGGAAGCAGGAGAGAAACACAACACATGGAAGGCAGGAGAGAAGACAACACACGGAAGGCAGGAGAGAAGACAACACGAGCAGGAGAGCACACCAGCAGGAGAGAAGACACACTGGACGAGAGACAACACACATGGAAGCAGGAGAGAAGACACACACGGAAGGCAGGAGAGAAGACAACACACTGGAAGGCAGGAGAGAAGACAACACACCGGAAGGCAGGAGAGAAGACAACATCACTGGAAGGCAGGAGAGAAGACAACACACCGGAAGGCAGGAGAGAAGACAACACACTGGAAGGCAGGAGCAGCACACACACAGGCAGAGCAGCAACACACACACTGCACACAGCAGCACGTCACACAGCATGCAGAGCACGACGCACACACACACACACATCACTCATCATCACACCAGACACGCCCCACACATTCATAGCACACGACACGCACGCACGAATCACGCACGCACCCAACAACACACACGACTCACATCACACATCCCCACTGCATCTCCTTGCAGAGCACAACCCACGTGCTCAGTCATGTGTGCACTTGTTACGGCAAGAAACCACTCCTCATGCATTCTAGGCAAGGAACACGGCCGTATGGTGCATGTTGAACAGTTGGTAGCGAACGAAAGAAACCACGGCAGTATTGTGCATGTCGAGAGAAACACGGCAGTATGGTGCATGTGAGGGCAAGGAAACCACGGCAGTATGGTGCATGTCGAGGGCAAGGAAACCACGGCAGTATGGTGCATGTCGAGGGCAAGGAAACCACGGCAGTATGGTGCATGTCGAGGCAAGGAAACCACGGCAGTATGGTGCATGTCGAGGGCAAGGAAACCACGGCAGTATGGTGCATGTTGAGGGAAGGAAACCACGGCAGTATGGTGCATGTCGAGGGC
>CM065720.1:63402918-63417918 GCA_033310375.1 Conus canariensis | reverse complement strand
TTATCGGGCGGACGTATTTCAAATACCTTTTAAAGTGTGTTTGCATTCCCGCCTGCAGTCAACTCACTTGGCAACTTCTTTTTTTTTTTTTTTTTTTGCTCTATAAGAAAACCGTACTTCTTTTGAAGCAAGCCCCGAACTGCCCCTTTTAAACACCATCATCAGGACAAAACTAGACAAGGACTTCAGTCTTTCACTTCCAAAGCCACGCAACAAAAATGATATCTTTGGGGAACCAGGGCACACAAACAAATGAACACCCTTGAAACTGATGGTGCTGGCGCGCACGCACGCACGCACACACACACACACACACACACACACACACACACACACACACACACACACACACACACACACGTACACACACACGCGCACGCGCGCGTGCACACACACGCCAGGACACGACACTGGGTTTTTGTTTGTGGGGTGTTTGTTCTCTGTTTCCAACTTCTTTTCTGTTTTCCTTAGAGAGAGAGAGAGAGAGAGAGAGAGAGAGAGAGACTCTTGACTCTTGACGCGCACTAACGCAGCGCCTTTTAATGTGAGGCCTACGGCCCGTTCACATGAGTCACGCAACGGTGTTCAGAAGTCGAAAAAGCAAAAAAATAAAAAAATCTGAAATGAATCAAGTCACATCATCAACATGGATCATATCAAAACAAGTTGAATCGACATCTATCAACAAAGCAATTACTTGACTAGTCCATAATCTATGTACCTTATTTGTATCTAAAGAGAAAAATCATTTAGTATCCCACTAGGTTCAATCAAAATTAAATTCAAATCAGAATTAAATCCACAGTCAACCAATTAGATCAAATCAAATTAGAATCAACAATTATCATTAAGAAGTGCATAGGCCACAAATCAAAAGACCTGAGATAGAATTCCAAATCGTATCCAATTAACTCGCCTTTAAGTTTACTATCAATTATCATCCTAGTTAATCTTCATATTTCACAGACACCTCAAAACGTATAAGTTGATGACTGTCTCAAGTCGAAAACCAAGACAATTCACAATCAGTGTCCATGTCACATCAAAATCAAAATATATTCAAATCGAAATCTGTGTTATATCCATATATACATATACATATATATATATACACACATGTACATACACATACATATATAAACATATATATACACATACATACACATACATATACACACATACATACATATATATACACACATTCATATACACATATGTTACCAGTCTTAAACCAAATTTAGACTACGCCCACATATGTCACGCAATGTGAAATTTATAGTTTGACTAGTAGGTTGAATTACATACATGGTTCATGAAACATTTATCCCGAATTTACTACTCATCTGGATATACATTCTGAAAATTTGGTGTTTTGACCAATCATTAGTTATTTACAAAATAGTACAGGGATAGTAGGGGTCGGTTGACCCAAAGTATCTATATATGATGACACAGCCTATCCTACAATTAAACCATTCTAAGGCATTTGTGCATCTTTGCTGGAACATATCACGTACAAAAACCAACTTGCAATTATTCAAATTCAGCATAAACAGAACAGTAACTAACATTTTTGTTTCAGTCAACACAATGTCTATTTTGCCTAACAATCAAGTCCCACGTGCACAAGGCTGGCCAAGACTAGTTATTATGTAACAATTTTTGTGACCAGCCTCAATATGAAGGCAATTTTCTCAGTATAAAAGGCACCAATCCTAATACAAACATGTTCCATTTGCCATCTTTGCTCAGTATTACTGTTAGTATACAAGCACATACCGATGGACTTTTTTTTTTTTTTTTTTTTTTTTGACTTTCCTTTTAGACATTTGAAGTATATCTTTCCGACACTACCGCATATCAATCATATCATGCACGCATTCCTGTAGATCTTAATTAGACATGTTCAAAACATGTTACAAACAGCACCACTATGTAAAACACCCCAAGGATGTCCCTTAATAAAATTATGTGGACCAGCCGAATTAGTGCCGACTACCCAAAGGTTAATAATGTGTGTCTTGATTATCATTAGCAATTATTATGATACTGTTACTACAGCTGAGATTCTCTCTGTTTTAACGCATAGAACACATACATAGCAACGTCCCGTGTAATTTCAGCATTATCATTTTCTACCAGGCTTTGTAATGTGATTGTATTGATATTTCTAAAATGTTTGTAAATGTATTTATCTCTCAGTTTCCTATAACAAGGACATGCTGTTAAAAAGTGTAATTCAGTTTCCACTACTGGGCAAAAGGGGCATGTTGTAATCGCTAAATTGTCTATATATTTCTTGTTTGCATGCAAATCATTTGTCCCCAGACGTAGTCTAGTTAGTGCTTTCCTAAACTTGGCTATAGTAATTACACTTAGGTATTCCTCGGTTTGATGTAGAGTTTTAAAGGAAAGATACGTTGAAAAGCGTTCGCTATTCTCTAACTTATCGTGCCAGTTCTGTTTGTAGCAGTCTATTATTCTTTGTTTTAATAATAAAATGAACCAATGTTCATCACCTACTCCTTCATTCGTCCAAACTTCAGAAAAGCCATACATATCTAGACAACGTTTTATCTCTAAAGCCCAGTTCTGAGGTTTGTTTATTTCTGTCTTCTCTCTTTCATATGCTTGTTTTGGTATTCTGTCAGGTGACATTTTAATAAGTCTAAACCAGTATCGAATTGCTCTTATTGTGCTATCAATACTTATTGGGTATCTTCCCAACTCCCCATAAACTAAATTATTTGGTGTTTTCTTTCCTACTCCTAAGTATTTCTTACATGCAAATAAATGAATATTTTCTATGGCTTTGTAGCTGATTAATCCCCATGCTTCTGCTGAATACAAGAGTAAGGGCTTAACTTGCGCGTCAAACAATTTAAAATATATAGCTAAATCCAAGTGTCCTAAACTGTACATTGTTTTCATTATTTCTATAACCTTACCTTTCGCTCTTCCCGCATATTCCGAAAGTGAGATGTCTACAGAAAGTTTAGTTGTCAAGGTGAAGCCTAAATATTTGTAACTATTCACTACTTCAATTTCTTGACCTTTGTAATACCATTTTTCTGTTTTGCCTAGGTAACCACCTTTTCTGAAGACCATTATTTTAGTTTTGTGTAGGTTAACCGTTAAACCTAAAGAATCTGAAGCTTCTTGTAAATTTTTGATCTGATTTTGTAGGCCGGCTGGAGTTAAGGAAATTAGGGCTATGTCATCTGCAAATAATAAGGTAAAGATTTCCTCTGTTCCAGGTAGAAATTGGTATCCCTGTCTTCCTTTCGTTGTGACATTATTCGCTACTTCCGTTATTAGTAAAGAGAAAATCAGAGGTGACAGTAAGCAACCTTGTTTCACTCCGACCGGGCACTCGAAGAATTCCGTTAAGGTCGCACCGTGTCTTACGCATGCTTGCACGTTCCTATAAATACCTTTCAACATGTTAAGCATTTTTGTTGATATTTTATGTTTACTTAGAATTGTCCACAGTTTATCTCTTTTGACAGTATCGAAAGCTTTTTGGTAATCGATGAATGCTATGTATAGTTTACTCCTGCGTCTACCATATAAACAGTTACTTATCATAGTTATTAATGTAAAAATATGATCTATCGTAGAGAAACCTTTCCTAAATCCTGCTTGTTCTCTGCTTATTTTATTTTCCTCTTCGGCCCAATTGTAAAGTCTGTTATTTAATATTGCTGTGAAAATTTTGCTTAATATGCACAATAGTGATATTCCTCTGTAATTTTCTGGGTTCTGCTTGTTGCCTTTCTTGTGTAATGGAACTATAACTGCACGGGACCATTCTAAAGGGAAGTAACCAACTTGGAACAACTTATTGAATAATTTTGCTAAGAATGGAATTATCTTATGTCCTATTGTTTTCAAGAATTCTGGAGGAATTTCGTCTAATCCTGATGCTTTACCTGATTTCAATTTTCTTATAGCTGAACTTATTTCGTTATCAGATATCTCTACGTCTAAATCTTGAACAAAAATTTCTTCTTCAATAACTTGCTGAGGTACTTCATGGTCATTATTTGTCTCATTTATTTGTGGATTTAGTATATCTTCAAAGTGTTCTTTCCATTGCAAAGTTGTGATAAGTGGTTGCTTTATTCTTTTTCTCCTAATGCTTCTTATTGTGCTCCAAAATGTCTGACTATCTTTCTGATTTTGTGTAAGAGCATCATAAATTTGTTTCTTATATAACCTCTTTTTTTCTCTAATTAGTTCTTGATAGAAAGCTCTTTTGATTCTGTAAGTCTCCTTTCTTTCTTCAAATTTAACTGGGTCCTTATTTCTGTTAATATTGGTAAGTTTACTCAGTGCCTGACTAGCTTCTTTCTTCTTCAGTAGACAATCATTGTCAAACCACCTATTGGTGGTTTTGGTTGGACCACCTATTCCTATTGTCTTGCACATACTTTTCCCTGCTTCCTTTAATAGCATATTAAAATTTTCTATACTCCTATCGACATCATAGTCTATTTCCTGTATAATTTGATCTAAGACTATTTGAGAACTTTCAGATTCTAAGAAAGAAATGTAATCTTGTTGTTTGGCAGAGTCCCATTTTATCTTTCTTGTGTATGTTTTCTTTTGTTCATCTGATTTTGTATTCGGTAAAGTACTCTGTATTTCCATCATGATTGGCATATGATGTGATTCAACTCTTTCTTTAACTGTGCATTTCGTTACATTATCAACCAATTCAATAGAGCATAAGAAAAAATCGATAGTACTATTTCCTCTTTCTGAGAAGAATGTGAGGCCACCATCAAAATTTCTCATACACAATCCATTTAAAGGTGTAAGCTTAAAGACTGTACAAAATTCAATCAATCTTTTTCCGAAACCATTAATGTAGGAATCTTGTGATTTTCGTGCGTACACATTCTGCTCTTTATCAAATACATCATTGTCCTCGACAAGACTTAAGCCCCATTCTCCAATGCGAGCGTTTAGGTCTCCACCAATGGCATAATAGAAATCATTTCCTTGCTCAACTTGTGACACCATAAACTGTTCAATCAAATCAAGAGTACAAGAATAATCCTTATCTGAGTAAAAACGACTGTCCACAGGGTGTACATAAACAGCAAAATACAATATATCTTTATCACACTGTAACAAATTTTTCATTAATTTCACACATAACACATTTTCCATATTGGTATTGATAAATTGTACATATTCTGATATGGTCTTGTTAATGATCATAATAATACCACCGGAGGGGCGACCCATCTTTGTAAATTTTGTAGCTGGACAATGAGAGCACAAAAATTCTTGAAATTTTACATCAAAATCAAAAGATTTATAGGTAAATGTTTCAGAAAGGCAACAGATATCAAATGTAGTAATAAAATCATAGAAATCTGGGTCTGCCAATTTTTCCAAAAGACCTTCAATATTCCAACAAAGAAAGGAAAGACTTTTTGGATTATCAGTTGTTTGTTCTGTCTGTGAACGGCCCCGGCCTACTCTTCATTTCTTTTCTTTTTCCTTTCTTTCCTTCTTCGTCGAGTTCCCGCGGGTTCCCCCTGATTGTGTGTTGGTGTTTTTGGCGGTGCTTGTGTGTGAACGTAATGAGTGTTTGCTTGCAGTGTGAGTATTTATCCTTTCTTTCTCTCCTTCGCTTGGCTTAACGCTTTCATCACCCTCTGTGTGTAACGTCTGAATAGTATCGTCAAGTGTTGTTTGTCGCGAGGCTGGTGTATTGTTTTGAGCTGGCCCTTTCTTTGGGTCAACGCTAGGTTTACTGAACTTTCCCTTCTCTTTATATATTTGGCCAGTGCTGGTGTTTTGGTTGGGAGTGTATGCAGTGTCACTATCGAGCCGCGAGCGAGGTGTGCTGTCGATCAATATGTCAGTGTTGTCTGTCGTGCGAGCTGGCTGTGTATACGAACCTGACCCCGGTATGTCCCAAATGCTGACTGGTTGTTCGGTTTGTTGTTGTTTGGGGTCGCTCGAATGAAAGAGGACCTGTGCAGACCCGTGGCTTCTATCTGTGTTGTTTTTGTCTGTTAATGAGGTCAAACTTGCATCATCCTTCGTGATACTATGTTCTTTCGTTCCATCTGACTGTCCTTTCTCACTCACATGCACTTTCCCATCCATATCTCTGGATGTAATCATGCTCGTATACTTTCCTTCTTCTTCTACATCTTTTCTTTCACTCGATCCTTTCATTCTTTGCATCAGACAGTTCTCATCTTCCGTTTCGTTGTCCTCTTCTGAAAAACCCCCTCCTATTTCATGTACCAGTTCTATCCAAGATAACTGGGTTTCCAAATCACTTCCGCTTTCACTCTTTGCCTCGCTCTCATCTACACTTACATGTTTTCTATCATCTTTGCTCATTCTTCTTTCGTTCTTTCCACTTTCACTCCCATATTTCTTCCTTTCCTCTTCACTTCTTTTCTCGTCTTCTCTCTCTCTCACTCTCAATCTCTCTCTCACTTTCTCATTTTGTCTCATTCTCTCTCTCTCTCTCTCTCTCCCACTCAAGGTCCCAGTCTCTGGCACCACTGCCTTCTCTATCTCTACCCATCCAGACTCGTCCCATCTGTTTACTGTGTGCCCAGTAATCCCCGATCACATTTCGTCTCCTGGGCATCTCATCATGGTCGTCCTGATCCTTTCTTCCGTGCTGCACGTTGTATTGTCCATATGGCATTTTATTCCCTTCGCGGATGCACAGTTTGCCTCTAACGAAGTATCCTGACCTGCCCTCTTCTCTCAGACCTTTTAGAACCGCTGCCTGTCGTCTGGTCCTGTCCTGGGCAAATCTAATTCCTTCTTTCTTTAACCTCTCCCTGGCCACAGAGTTCCTCAGTATTTTCATAACGTCTCTCCACCTTAGCATCTTTACTAACACAGGCCTCGGCTGGTGACTCAACGGGTTGAATTTCCCTAATCTATGCGCCCTCTCGATCGCATCTTCTGCCCAATCCTCTTCTGGTAGATGTTTCTCTAACAGTTCTTTCACCAAGACTTCGCAGTTTTCTTTTCCGTTTTCATCCGACATTTCCTTCAGTCCAAAGATCTTCACATTGTTCCTTCTCGAGAAGCTCTCTAGCCTGTCTAGCTCATCTTCCATGCTTTCAACTCTATTCACTGTGGTGTGCTGTTTCTCCTCCAAGTGTTCAACTGCATCTCTGTTTGCTTGTATATCTTTTTTCGTGTCTGAAACATCTTTGCGAAGTTGGTTGAGTGATTCTGCCATGTGAGTCTGCTTCTGATCGATTCTATTGATTGTTTCTGATTGAGAATGGAAGGCGTCTGACAGTAATTTCATGGCTGTGAGTATTTGTGACATTTGTGTTTCTATGTTGGTCAGTTTTGTTTCTAGTGTGTGTTCTAGTTTCTTGGTTTCTTCATCTGGCTTCACGTTGGTATTAAGACTAGGTCCTGGGTTCGATTCCACGTCATTACTTAAGACAAGCTTCTTCCAGAGATAAGTGAGGTTAAGCATCAGGAGGAGTGCAACACACGGGATCAGCTTCGGGTTAGCCTGGTCAATCGTGTATGTTAACTCTGTCCATGTTATTTCAACACCGTGAGTCCCTAACCTTAACCATTCCGACTCGACTTCTGCACCGCTTTCACTTCCCTCAGTCCACCATGTTTCGTAGGCACTTAAAGTTCCGTATGGTACCCCTTTCGGCGTTCTCTGTATCCCGCGGCAAACCGAGTGCGGGCCGAAAGCTTCGTGTGTCAAGTTGGTAGCCGAAACTATTGTCAGTGCAAAGCACCACAACACAACAAAGCCCACCAGAATATCGCGCACTCCTGTCACCTTTAACCTCTCGCCATCTTTCTTCGTTTTGCCCCTCTTCACTGACCGTAATGTCCCGTTGAAGAGCCCTATCCTCGCCCTCCACACCTCTGTTTCAATCATTTCTGTTGTCTTGCAGTCGCTTTGACAAACACCAAGCACTCTGACACTTGTTAGGTCGCCAGAGAGGGACCGAACGCGCACAAACTGACTGTAACCACACAATTTTGTCGGAGCTCAAGATACGAGTTGTTTATCATCCGCCATCTTGTCACGTGACCCCAGAGAGAGAGAGAGAGAGAGAGAGAGAGACAGACAGACAGACAGACAGACAGACAGACAGAGACGTTTACAATACAAAATTACCAGATAAACATGGTCATAAAAGATTTGTTATTTCAGCACACGTACGAGTTATAATAATCTACACTGAAAAATGACCTCACTCATTTCTTCATCGGAACAAAACCACCAACAGGACAGGGAAGACTGGGACACAGGGGAGAGAGATGGCGGGGGTGTGGAAGGTGGTTGGTGGCGGGGATGATGGGTGGGGTACAACCAGTTCATACTTTAATCGGTGCAACCCTCAAAGTACCAAGGATGCAGGGGGGGGGGGGGGGGGGGGGGCAGAATTCTGCAAGTGTGTGTGTGTGTGTGTGTGTGACTAGACGTAGGGCTGGGCGTGAGGGCAGACGCATGGCTGGGATCGGTAGAACCATGTATGTGACATACGTGTATGTGTACGGTGAGGTAAGGTTATGTTGCTCATAGCCCTGCCGACCGCAAAGGGCCGTGTCAGGGCTGTCACCGCGCTATCTCACGGGTATATGTGATGCTGTTCTGGTCAAGGGGGGAAAATGATGTTTCCACCTTATCCCACACTACCTCCATCGGCTCCTGACGAATGACGTTGATGTCAACAACACACGTTCGGGGAAGAGTGAAGGGGAAAAAAATGACCTAGGAGACTCGCACACCGTCAATCAGGTGGGACAGACAGACAGGCTTGCACAAGCGTTGTAGTCCAACCTCCCGTCTGGGTTAAAGATACTCCCCCCACACCCCCGCCCCCTTTGGGGACTGGAAATGGGGTGGGGCGGGGTGTGTATGGTGTGTGTGTGTGTGTGTGTGTGTGTGTGTGTGTGTGTGTGTGTGTGTGTGTGTGTGTGTAAGAGAGTTGAGATAGCGTTTGGGAGGGGTGGGGAGAGGGCAGCGTTTTTGAATGAAGGAAACTCAAATCATTGTCTCCGCTTCAGAGAGAGAGAGAGAGAGAGAGAGAGAGAGAGAGAGAGAGAGAGAGAGAGAGAATGTGTGTGTGTGTGTGTGAATTCATAGGTTGGTGTGTGTGCTTGGTGTATGCGTGTGTATATGCATTAGTGTGTTTGTGTGTTGTGAGTGTGTGTGTGTGTGTGTGTGTGTGTGTGTGTGTGTGTGTGTGTGTGTGTGTGTGTGTGTGTTGTTTGCGCGTGTGTGTGTATTTATGCATATGTTTGTATGTTTGTATATATGTGTGTGCGTGCGCAAGTGTGTGTGTAAATGCATCCACGCTTATGTGCATCATATATGTGTTCGTGCGCACATGTTTTGATTTATTTCGCAAAATTTAACTTATTTACTCACAAGTTTCAGTTTATCATTAAGCGCTTCATTTTAATCTACTTATGATCAGTTTTATTTTCAAACGCCATTTTAGACAGTCTCTAGTCTCTTGCACTGCATTAGAAAAAAAAAAAAGGACAGCACAATCCAATCCCCGCCAAGAAGGAAGAAGATACTCCATACACTACAACGTTTTGAATACAGGAAAATGTGATTTAAAGAGCTATCTGTACGACAGTAAGCCATGAGAACACTTGACAACGGTGCGCTATTTTGTAAGGCTTCTATAGACGTTAAACTGAACTTGTCGGTACTTCCTCTGCGACCTTCTACTAAACATCATGCCCAGCGTGCTCTGGTATTGGCTGATGTGAGCATGACGTCATGATGGCCGTCCCTCTAATTCTTTGTTCTAGTTGGGTTTTTTTTTTCTTTCTCGGGAAAATGTGGCGAACTATTAAGGCTGCTAAAGATACTGATAGAGTGATACTGAAAGAACAAAAAGGAGGGGCAGATGACAGATTATAAACAACAAATGAAATGATTAGAAACTAAACAACTCACTTCTCAACGAGAACACATGGCCGGTTGAAGCGACCATATCATCCGTTGTCTACCAAACACAGACACCGAGCACTGAATGTGGAGAACATGCGCACAGGCACACACACACCAGCACACCTACCCCCCCCCCCCCCCCACACACACACACCATGGATATACTGAGCGCACATACACATGCTCTCTCTCTCTGTCTGTCTGTCTGTGTGTGTCACACACACACACACACACACACACACACACACACACACACACACACACACACATACACACACACACACACACACACACACACCTTTCCACACACGCACAAATACACACTCATCCAAAATTGAATTACTGAATTTGAAATGCATATATAAGAAGGCTACAATTTACAGAGAGAATGCAAAATTTATTTATTCCAAATTGACAATACAAACGTTTCTTTAAGCAAAACTAGAGTGTTCTACAACAACGTTTTGTACTCTTTTTGTCATTTTAAAATTCAAATTTTCGGAAAATCTACTTGTGAAATATCCATTTTTGTTTTACATTCGACTTTTGAAATTGTTTACATTATTTTGAAAATATTCCAGGCAAAAAATATGCCGGGATCGGTGCAAAGACGAACTTAGTTTACGAAGAAAAAAACGTTTACCAAAAAGTACCTCAATTACCAGGATTTTTCACACACACACACACACACACACACACACACACACACACACACACACACACATAGCACACTTACACACATGCGTCTGCGCGCGCACGCACTCACACACACACACACACACACACACACACACACACACACACACACGCCCGCGCGCGCGCGCGCCACACACACACACACACACACACACACACACAATCCTTACCAAACACAGAAGCCCAGATCTTTGTCTACAAGCCTCATCGTCTGACACTGAAATGTCATGGAGATGTGTGACCACTTCCCTCAAAGGTCACATGCAGTCAGTTCCTGAGGGAAAATGTCTCTTCCCACTGACCTGTGGGCTGCTACAGCTGCCTGCATTGGGCCCCATGCTACTGCTGGCATACATACATGCACGCATCGTGATCTTTGCAATCCGTCGGTTGGTGAGTGACACACACACACACACGCGCGCGCGCGCGCGCACGCACACACGCACGCACGCACGCACACGCACGCACGCACGCACACGCACGCACGCACGCACACAGAGAGTATCCACAGGTGTGCGAAGGGACACTAGTTGAGTCTTAACAGGGAAGGAAATCGCACACTCTCTCACGCACAACGCTGTGCAAACGGCAACAGACGACAGCCAGAGCAGATCTCTGAACTCTGTGTGACGCATGCTGAGGGCAAACGTCATCACAGATACTGCAGCCTTTTACACTCTCTCTCTCTCTCTGTCTGTCTGTGTGTCTGTCTGTCTCTCTCTTTCTGTCTGTCTGTCTGTCTCTCTTTCTTTCTCTTTGTCTGTCTCTGTCTCTCTCGCTGTCTGTCTGTCTGTCTCTCTGTATATGTGTTCGTGCGCGTGCGCGCGCGTGTGTAAGAGAGAAAGAGAAAGAGAAAAAAGAGACAGAGACAGAGAGAGAGAAAGACAGATAAAGAGAGAGAGAGAGAGAGAGAGAGAGAGAGAGAGAGAGAGAGAGAGAGAGAGAGAGAAAACTGAAACTCAAACTCAAATAGTTAATTGCAAAGGCCACCGACCTATCTGTTATGAGGTCAAGAACAAAAGCAGAACACACACGCGCTCGGCGCATATACTGAAAATTATGAAAGAAAATATTTGCATAAGAAAATGTTCTTCCTGAAATCACTCTGACATTTGTGTGTTAACTGGTAACAGTTCCTCTCTTCGTTTTAGTGCTTTAAAAATGAACATAGCTACAGAGCGAGTTACAATTCTCTTTTCATTTTGCAGTAAAATAAGCGATGACACTTGATGAACATTTCTAGTATGAGGCAAAATGTATTTATCTCTTAAATCTTTAGTCTACAGGATGGACAATCAAAAAATATATATACACTAAACTCCAAAAACTGTCCATTCTGTAATCAAACCGAAGACGAAAGACATTTTTTTTATTGTTTGTCCAGAGAGAGAGAGAGAGAGAGAGAGAGAGAGAGAGAGAGAGAGAGAGAGAGAGAGAGAGAGAGAGAGACAGAGAGAGAGAGAGAGACAGAGAGAGAGACAGAGAGAGAGAGAGAAGGAGAGAGAGAAATATATAGAAAGATAAAGAGGCGGAGACAGACAGATAGAAAGACAGAGAGAGAGAGGGGGGGAGAGAGACACACACAGATAGAGGAGAGAGAGAGAGAGAAGAGAGAGAGAGAGAGGAGAGAGAGAGAGAGAGAGAGCGACACACACACAGACAGAGACAGAGACAGACGGAGACAGACAGGCAGAGAGAGAGAGAGAGAGAGAGAGAGAGACTTAGACAGAGAGAGAGAGAGAGACAAAGAGAGAGGAAGAGAGACAGAGACAGAGAGAGACAGAGAGAGGGAGAGAGAGAGAGGGGGGACAGAGAGAGGAGCAGAGAGACACAAGAGAGAGAGAGAGAGAGAGAGAGGGTGGGGAAGAGGGAAAGTTCACTGGTTCTCAGGCCAGCCCAGGCTGCCCCTTTCCCTGTTTAGACAGCTTCATCATAACAACACTGAACAGAGACTGCTTTCTTCCACTTCCAGAGCCCGGCAAGGAAGGCAAACAATAACCCTGGACAACCAGGGACGTCATGCAAAAAGGGGATCGCTGATGTTGACACTCTGTGTGTGTGTGTGTGTGTGTGTGTGTGTGTGTGTGTGTGTGTGTGTGCGCGCGAGCGCATGCGCCTTTGTGTGTGTGTGTGTGTGTGTGTGTGTGTGTGTGTGTGTGTGTGTGTGTGTGTGTGTGTTTGTCTGTGTCTGTGATGACAATGGGAGAAAGGGGATGGGAAGGATGATATAGTCATCAGACTTTCAAACAGGTCAAGGCCAGAGCACACAAGCCAGAGGTCACAGTGCCACATGATTGCAGCCAAGAGTGGGCCATGTCTCCCAAGCACACTACAGCCGTTCTGAAAGGGAACACACACGCACACGCACACACACACACACACACGCGCGCGCGCGCGCGCACACACACACACACATAATTCTTTCTTACTCTCTCTCTCTCTCACTAACACAGACACTAACACAGATTCTCTCTCTCTCTCTCTCTCTCTCTCTCTCTCTCTCTCTCTCTCTCAATGTATGTATCGATATATGTATGTATGTACTGATGTACACACACACACACACACACACACACACACACACACACACACACACACACACACACACAAGCATGCTCACACCCCATGATACACTCTCAAGACAACAGACTTCAAAAACGACATCAGTCAAGGAGTTTAGAACATCAGACATAGCGTCCCACGCCCACAGATCCCTGAGAAACCAACCACTGTCGATCTGCACGGGTGCTGACGCTTCTGAAACCAGTAGTGTTGCTACAAAAAGTCTCCAGCCAGCCTGCCTGCCTGCCTGCCTGCCTGTCTATCTGCCTGCCTGTTTGTCTGTCTGTCTATCTAATTATCTCTATCTATGTTTGTCTGTCTGTCTGTTTATCTGTCTATACACTATGCAGAACAGCTGACGCTGAGCACAGTCTCACATGCCTTCACGACAAACGGATAGATTTGATTCGATGCATTTATGGATAAACTGAGAGAGACAGACAAGACAGATAGACAGTCAGACATATGTATATGTGTGTAAATCTACCTGTCTATCTATCTATCTATCTATCCATCTAGCTATCTGTATATACATACTTATGTAGAAAGAGAGAGATAGACAGAGACAGACAGACAGAGAAAGAAAGAGACGGAGAGACAGAGAGGCAGACAGTCAGATACAGACAGAGACAGTTAGAATGTGGGAGTGGACCGGTAGGAGGTGTGTGTGTGTATGGGGGGGGGGGGGGTGGAGGGGGGGAGATGGAGATTAACGTAACTGATGGACGATCGACATCATCATTAAGGCAGGTAAAACACAAGCCGCACGTCAGCACTCCCGCTTCAATTCAATGACAATAGGACTGCAAGGTGCCCATGGCAGACCACAGGACGTCTACCAGCAGTGACCCTGACCGGGACTGCCCATCGACCCGCGGCCTTTCGGGCTGTGGAGGGGGGCAGGCAGGACACGAGGCCCTGTTCACAGCCGACACAGGGGTGCACCGCCTCTGTATCAGTGTGCACCAGTGGTGAAGGGCGCTCTTGTTGCCAGCGCTGGTCACGATTCAACGCCAGGGTCTGATAGTGCGGTCACCCAGGGCGCTTCACATACGTCAGCGATCTGGTTGTACGAGTTTTATGGGCGTGGGCAGTGGTGAACAGCTCTCTCTCTCTCTCTCTCTCTCTCTCTCTCTGTCTGCCTCTCCCTCTCTCTCTTTGTGTGTGTCTCTCTCTGTCTGTCTGTTTGTCTGTCTCTCTCACACATACACACACACACGTAAATTCGCACGCATGCACCCCTCCTGCCCCCCACCCCCAACCCCCCACCCCCAAACACAGACGAGAGCGCCTAACCCCCTCCCCCCAATATACTCACGCTCACTCACTCACACACACAACACACACAAGTGCACGCGCGCGTGTACACACACACACACACACACACACACACACACACACACACACACACACACACCACAGGTGCAATTATTACGTAGGTACACGTACTACAGGCCATACATATTGCCGTGTGTGTGTGTGTGTGTGTGTGTGTGTGTGTGTGTGTTGTGTGTGTGTGTGTGTGTGTTTTTACGTGTGTGTGTGTGTGTGTGTGTGTGTGTGTGTGTGTGTGTGTGTGTGTGTGTGAGTGTGTGTGTGCATGCGTGCCTGCTTGCGTGTGTGTGTGTGCTTGTGTGCGGGCGCGCATGTGTTCGTTCGTTCTTTAGTTTTACGTCTGTTCACCCTTAAGTGATATTAGACGGGAAAGGAGGGGGGGGGGGGGGGGGGGGAATAGGAGAAATAAAGGTATGAAAGAAGAGATTGTTTATACATGCGTTGATATTGTTTAGAGA
>CM065720.1:63392918-63395418 GCA_033310375.1 Conus canariensis | reverse complement strand
GAGGGCGGAATAGAAACAGATATGATAAGAGACTGACAGAGACACAGAAACACATTCAAAGAGAGAAGAAGAAGAAGAAGAAGAAGAAGAAGTAGAAGAAGAAGAAGAAGGAGGAGGAGGAGGAGGAGGAGGAGGAGGAGGAGGAGGAGGAGGAGGAGGGGGAGGAGGAGGAGGAGACAAACAAGACGAGGAGGAGAAGAAGGAAGAGGACGACGATAACGAGAAAAAGAAGAAGAGGAACAAGACACACACACACACACACACACACACACACCACACACACACACACACAAGAGAGAGAGAGAGAGAGAGAGAGAGAGAGAGAGAGAGAGAGAATCAGAAAAAAGAGAACGAAAGAACAAAGAAAACAAAGGCAGCAAGAAAACATCCAATGCTTTAGTATTGTATTAAACCGAAAAATCATTTTGCTAAGATCCCAGAAAAAATGCTTGTTTTATTAAAAAAAAAAAAAGGCCACGAGCAAGAAAACATCCGATGATTTAGTGTTGCATTAAACCGTAAAATGATTTTGCTAAGATCCCAGTAAAAATGCTTGTTTTATTAAAAAAAAAAAAAAAAAGGCCACGAGCAAGAAAACATCCGATGATTTAGTGTTGCATTAAACCGTAAAATGATTTTGCTAAGATCCCAGTAAAAATGCTTGTTTTATTTATTTTTATTTTTTTTTTAAAAGAGAGAAATTGGGCCACGATCTCAGTTCGAAACAAAACAAAACAAAATAAAACAAACAAAAACAGAACAAAAACCCAACAACAATAACTTTCGTTCACCAGCCGCCGTGGCGAAGTGGTTAGCGTCGCGGACTCCCGTCTGGGAGGTCGTGGGTTCGAATCCCATCAGAGTCATGTGGGTTTTTTTTCTGCCCCGACCGGCTCCCACCCAGAGTTGAGTTTGCTGCGGACTCAGTTGGGAAGACTGGGACCACACAGTCGAGTTTCATCCACTTAATGGATGCGTTTCTGAGAGTGTTGCTCAAATTTTCTGACCAACACTGCAGGTGCCTGTATCTCTCGGGCCTGGTTGACGCCGGGATATATTATGAAAGGAAGCGTAGAGTACAGCCCTGTCATGTAGTCTCAGACCGAAATGGAAATCCGTAGCATCATCTTAATCATCCTCATCCTCATCGATCAGCATAAAAAAAAGTCTCAAATTCTGTGGCCCTTCATGCCCTGCTCTCATGGTGACCTCAATTTCGATGTCCTCTCCACGTCTGTGGCCTTGGTTTGGTTCCGTCGGGGTCACCGGTATCGGCGAGTCCATGGGGGCTGTCGTTGGACGGACGTGGTGGCGCCCTCTGGAGGGAGAGCTCACTCACGCCGGCTCCGCGACTAAGCAATTATGGTCGTCAGTAAGGGGCTTAGTAGGTGGTGTCCTGCGTATGCTAGATCAGAACAGGCGCCACTGAACATCACCGAAGTGACTCGGCAGCAGTGCAGTGTCTCCTCCGGTGGGTTGCCTCTTGAAGACTTGACATTGACTGCTCCCTGTGGATTGCCGTGCCGGGGCTGCGGCGGGGCCGACCGGGTTGTGGCTGTGGACGGGGTGTCGGAATGAGCGGCGTGGGTACACTGCCTCTGAGGTGGCGCAGAGGTTGGGACAGCAAAAAACAAAACAAAAACAAAAAACTTTCGTTCACAGTACGAAATCAGGATAAAAATTCCGGTAGAACTTTTTTCACAAAACAAACCATGGCTAAGAACACAGCAGAACTTTCCTTCTTTTTTTTTGTTTTGTTTCTTTCACTAAACAAATAATGATCAAGATCCCATGGAAAACCGCTCTTTCCATTGTAACAGACCAGGGCCAAGGTCAGGTTAAAAGCTTCCGTTTTCATAAACGAAACTACACATAACATCCCTAACCCCACCCCACCCCAAAAAAAGGAAAAAAAGAAAGAAAAGAAAAATGGCTTTTTTTTCAACACACACCATGTCCAAAATCCCAGTCAAACTACTTTGTTTGACCACGGCCAAGAGACCAGTAGAAATGTTTCTTTTCCTCCACAAAACACACAATCTTAATAAAGATCCCAGTAAAACTAACCTTTTCCCACAAACAGAAACCATGGCCAAGGTATCAGTTAAAAAGAAGAGAAAAAAAACTGCCTTTTTTCCACATGCAGGATTCCGATAAACTTTCTTCTTTTTTTTTTGACAACACGAAACCATGGCCAGTAAAACTGTCCTTTTCCACAAAATAAAGCAGAGCAAAGATCCATGTAAAACTACATTTTGACTGTCGCTAATATCCTAACAAATATGCCTTTTCTAACAAAACAAACATTGGCTTAACAAAGGGGCCAAAGTCACTGAACTGTAAAACTCTCCTGTTTTTCCCCCACAAAACAAATTCTGTCATAATCCCAAAATAGCTGACCGTTTTTTTCCCTCGCGCAAAAACAAAAAACAAACAAACAAATTAAGTACAATCAACTTAGCGATTGACAGCTCGCTATTCCTTCGAACACACACAGCTA
>CM065720.1:63385418-63387918 GCA_033310375.1 Conus canariensis | reverse complement strand
AGAGACAGAGAGGCAGGGAGCGCTGGCTGAGAACTGCCAATGTACTCGAGTCATGTTTCCTTTGGCAGTAAACTAGTGTCGGCAGGATAGCGGCCACGGCGCGTCAATGCACAATTAAAACCAGCCCTGTAAGCTTCTCCATCCACTGACCCAATTTAAAGGGAAGCCAACACCCACACAAAACGGTGTCACCCCGTCACACCTTCCCGTGAAAATCCATCCCAGGACGAAATGATCCGCTCTTGATGAGAGAATGTTGTAATCCTAACAGAGAACTAGTCTTCAGTAGTCCGACAGATTTTCACGTCAGATTCGAACGGCCGTTTCTTTTGTTTTCATCAGTTACTCGTGGTTCATCTCCGATCCGGGGGAGCAACTGTCCATTGAAAACGCCAGTCCTGCTGGAGTCCTTACCGTCAGTAGCACCACACCTTCCTTTCCACCATTCCCCAATATTCCAACACACACGCACGCACGCACGCGCCGCACACACACACACACACACACACACACACACACACACACACACCCTTCTCCTCGACTTTCATTTCACTATCGAAAGTAACGTCGTGACAGCTCTTCATACCAATCAGCCTGCGTTACTTTTTTTTTTTTTTTTTTTTGGAAGGGGGGGGGGGGTTCGTGCAGGTGGGAAAGGGATGACGGGGAGGGGTGGGTGGGGTGGGAGGGGGGGGGAGGGGAGGGGTGGGGCAATGGGGGAGAATGGAGAGGTATTGACCTGTGCTAAATAGAGACACATGCATCTCGTTGAGGAAACATTGACCGTCAGAAAAGGAAACCTGAATTAGAAACATTTTAAACTCTTGTCTTGAAACAACTTTAGAAATTATATCAATTTTGAGATCACTGGTTGTACGTACATTCGATAGAGAGAAAGAACACCTAGATTTCACACTGTTTTTCCCTTGACACACCCCCCTCCTTCACACTTATTACACCTTCCAACTTCACCTAGGTCTGTACGGTACCTTGCGATAGAGAGAAAGAACCACCAGATTTCACCTGTTGTCTCCCCTTCCCCCCCCCCAAACCTACAAATGAATGAGCAGGGGCGGATAACTGCGATCAGCGGGGGAAAGGGTTCCAATTTCTTTTCGTTTGTGAGGTCTGCAGCGGATACCAAGTTGTTGAACGGGGGAGGGGAGGGGAAAAGGGACAGGGTGAAGGTTTCTGGGAGTGGGTAGTGAGGCTGTCAGACCCACCAACACACACACACACACACACACACACACACCACCACGCACACACACACACACACACACGCACGCACACACACACACACACGCACGCACGCACGCACGCACGCACGCACGCACGCACGCACAACACACACACACACCACACACACACACACACCAGCACGCACACACACACACACAACACACACCACACACACACATTGCAGGAGAGCGCCTGTCTTATCTCTTTTTAAAAGAATATCTTTATTTGTCCCCCCCCCCCCTCCACCTCCCGCCTGAAATGCGCTCACTAATTTGGCATTTCACATTTTGTTTTCATTACTTGGGCGAGAGGATGAGGGTGGTGGTGTATATCCGGACCTTTGATCTCCTCCCGCCCCCCTCTTAACTCTCCCTCTCATCCCCGAAAACAATGTTTCATTTCTTTTGCGGCCCAGTTCATACCCCCACCATCCCCCATCCCTGTTTTCACTGCAAAGTGACGTGATCTGTCCCTGCTCAGAGCGAACTCCGTGCCGTGTCAGTGCCTGTCCAAAACGGTCTGTCCTGTTCTTCTCCTTGCAGATCAACTCTCATTCCAGAGCGCAAAGAAGGCCAAAAAAAAAAAACCCAAAGGTAAGGTAACCCCAAGAGTTTCTTTCTTCTGGAACCATAGATCAAACTGTTTCATATGAGTGGAGATGCGTTGTGCTGCCGTTATGCCCCTGACAAGTCAGGACCAGCACATCCGACTTCAGATCGTTTTTATATCAGAGTGAACGCTCTCCTAGACTAGTTGCTTTACTGGGCTGACGAGTCCAGTCTACCCGGCTATTTGTCCATGGCTGGAGGTGGTTTGTTCACTGGGGTGTCCTTTCCCAGGGCTAAGAGCTGATAGCGCGGCTTTTGATCACATGATGCTCCTGTCATTGGACATATGGGGTGTTTCAGCGGAGATAACAGTGCCACCTGTTATCCTGCCCCATCCTGTTAGGAACAGCGCCAGTTGGTCCGGGACTGCTTTTCACTCGACCAGGCAAGCCTGACTTATATCGCAGCTAACCCTCATATCTGGGGGTATCCCCCTATCGACCACCTGGGGACCCGCCTGGTTGGGGATGGTCGCCCCTGCTCCAGTAGTCTTCATCAGTGCCTCTGGGGTTCCTGTTTGAGTGTACGAAGAAGAAAGAAGAAGAAGAAGAAGAAGAAGAAGAAGAAGGAGAAGAAGAAAAAGAAAAAGACGAAGACGAAGACGAAGAAAACACTGCTTCAAAGCGGAGGGAAGGATGCAGAAAAGTAAT
>CM065720.1:63375418-63380418 GCA_033310375.1 Conus canariensis | reverse complement strand
GTTTTGTTTTGAAAGCACCGGGGTGATAAACTCAGTGGATACGCACTCCACGGTGCGGGTCAGACCCAGTGACCACTGAAGATTTCCAGTGTCGTAGGACCCCAGTTGCCACCTCCACACAAAATGACTTTGATAAATCACGTCCGGAAGAGAGAGAGAGAGAGAGAGAGAGAGAGAGAGAGAGAGAGAGAGAGAGAGAGAGAGAGTGTGTGTGTGTAAGAGAGAGAAAGAGAGAGCGAGCGAGATTATGTGTGTGTGGTCCGATACTTCTATCTGCAAGAAACCTGTAATATCAGTCTATCCTGTGTTGATAAGTTGATCTTGTGCAAAAGGGCGAACACACACATACACACACGCGCACGCATGCACGCACGCGCGCACACACATACACACACGCGCGCGCGCCTGCAGGCACACACACGTAGGCCTTAACATTAACATTTTACATCCTCCCTTCTCTCTCTCTCTTCTTCCTCCACCACTACCCCAAATCTCCTCTCTCTCTCTCTCTCTCTCTCTCTCTTCCTCTCTCTCTCTCTCTCTCTCTCTCTCTCCTCTCTCCTCTTCTCTCTCTCTCTCTCTCTCTCTCTCTCTCTCCCTCTCTCTCTCTCTCTCTCTCTCTCTCTCTCTCTCTCCTCTCTCTCTCTCCCTCTCTCTCTCTCTCTGTCCTTTTTTCATGTCAACGTTGTCACAGTAAAATGGAAAACCGACCAAATTATGTATTCTGGTACCTTCGCACGTTGTCAACTCAAAAAAATACCACACCACGGAAGGTGGAACCCCAGACAACCTGGGAACGTCTCCTTGCATCTTGGCCACCTGGTTGAAGGGCCACGGCCCACCCGGAGGCCTGCCTGACTTGCCGGGCCAGCATGTCGCCACACTGCCAGTAACACAGCGTACCAATCGGTGCCAAACACCACCCTGTTTATTTTTCACCCTAGTCTGTGACCGGGCATAATGCACAACTGTGCCTGACAACTCTGCACTTTTTCTCTAAGCTGTTCGATGAGAATGAGGATGATGAAGATGATGCTACGGATTTCCATTCCGGTCTAAGACTGCATGACATGGCTGTACTCTACGCTTCCTTTCATAATTTATCCCGGCGTCGAGCAGGCCCGAGAGATGCAGACACCTGCAATATTGGTCGGGAAATTTGAGCAACGCTCTCAAGAGAAGCATCCATTAAGTGGATGAAACTCGACTGTGTGGTCCCAGTCTTCCCAACTGAGCCCGTAGCAAACTCAATTCTGGGTAGAAGCCGGGCGGGGCAGAAAAATTCCACATGACTCTGATGGTAATCGAACCCATGACCTCCAAGCCAGGAGTCCACGACGCTAACCACCTCGCCACGGTGGCTGATACTCTGCACTTCTTGCTCTACCCTTCACGGGGGACAGTGTGACTGAATAGGGGAAATATGCTTGCTTACTTTAGCAACCAACAAAAGGACTACTGTACTCAATACAAACAGTCACAGATCACGAAGCAGATGAACTTATGATTACAGAATGTTTGTGTGACGTTCTCAGTTTACCCCGCTGCTTGCCGAAGGCAATAAACATGACCAAAATCAAACGCATTATCATCTCGCACTATGGAAGAAAAAAAAAACACTATCATTTTCTTTTCGTGCTCAATGTGTGAGCAGTTATCGAATAAAAACACAGCTGTTTGATTAGAAAAAAAGAAGAATTAAAGATTTTACACGTTGCTGTCTAATTATAGTGGTATTATCAAAATAATAGAAAAAAAAATGAGGAAAAGATAAAAACAAAAACAAACAAACAAACAAAAAACACCACGAACATATCGCATCACGAAGGCATTCTTTAAACGAGGTAGAAGAATTTTTTTTTTTTTCTCCTTTTTTTGACAGATAGTAATGAAGGGTGTTATCCAAATGACTGAACGGTTCGGACGGACGGCAGCTGAACGGGTCTGCAACAACCATGTCACCAGCAAGATAGATTAAAGTATGACCATGGAAATGGGAGACCTGAACCCCCAATGCCACCCTGGAGCCACTTGAACGACTGAGACTGAATAGACAGTCCCCATAACCCCGACCCCACACGTCTGCCTGAAGTCTCAGAGGTGGGGGCGGTGGGGAAGGGGGTACCGAACACGTGCATTATCGGAAGAATTGTAGCATGGACGCAGGCAGTACCCCCCCCCCCCCCCAAAAAAAAAAAAACAACAACAAAAAAAAAAAAAAAAAAAAAAAACACCACCAACAAAACAAAAAACAAACACAAAAAAAAGAAAACAAGAAAAACCATGACAATTACGGCCAAATAACTCAAGCAAAATAAAGGTGTTCTGTCTATCTGACCATCATGGGGAGAGTGGGTGGGGGTGGAGGTGTCCGTCGTTATACGCATCCACTTCTTCATGCCTGCCCGTCTCTCTCTCTCTCTCTCTCTCTCTCTCTCTCTCTCTCTCTCTCTCTCTCTCTACCCCCCTCCTCCTTCCTCTCCCACCCTTCCCATTACCCTTGTCTCTTCCACCCATCACCCTCCACCTTCCGCGCCCACCCGTCACCCCCCACCTTCCTCTTCCACCCGTCACCTGCCTCCTTCCAGTCACACCCCTTCCTCTCTTCCACTTAGCTCCACCCATTCCACTCTGCCTTCCACTTCCACCTGTTCTCCTTCATTTTCCATTTCCAACCGTTCACCTGCTTCCTTGACTTCTACCCACCCCCCTCCACCTTCCACTACCACCTTTCCCCCTCCGCTGTCTGTTTCTACCCAAACCTGGTCGTCTTCTTCTCGTCCCCCTCCCATGTACAACATGCAAGAATTCCCCACCCTGCTCAGGACAAGTACTCCCAGGAGTAGGACTACTGTTACATGTCCTAAACAAAATCAAAACCAAAGCAACCTGCTTGAGGCGTCCCCAGGCCGCCATGGTTGCAGTCCTGATTCTTCTCAAAGTGGGGATCCGTCGATTCCTACAACAACTGAGGATTGCATGGACCCACACCTAGCAGGAGTGACTGACCCTACATCAGAGGGTCTACAGACCTTGCCATCACATTCACCAGACGTTCTTGATGACAGCATGACTCTATTAAAACAGAGAGTGTCTTTGGTAAACCCTCCGCACGACGTGGAAAACCAGTCCAAGGGTGCGATAGGTACAGTGACAGAGGGTCTCAACACTGGCGAGAGTCACAGTACCGAGGTGGTGGAGAACCCTAGGCCCTCTCCGTGGCTGGTGTCTATGGTCAGTGAAACCGAGGGCCAGTTCTCAGGCTCCGGTCCTTATACTCGCAGTCGAGTACGAACCAGACAGACACAGCTCACAGAAAGATTTTTAAGGGCCCATTCAAGAGGTAGTCCTGGACGTAATAATGAACAAAACTGTGCTTCCCTGCTGCCCCCGTGTCCTTCTTACAATGAAGTCACCTAGGATAACGGCCGTGCCCGTGTCAAGACTTGTCAGAAAAACAGTCTCTCCTTTCTGACTTATAAAATATTGAGGGTGTATCGTCAGTTTATGACCCTGATGTAAATAATTATATATCTCAGTTCGATTTTGTTGTTTTGACGGAAACGTTCTCAAGAACATTTCCTTCTTTTCTCTTTTTGGATTACGAAGTTTTTCTTTCACCTGGAATCAGATTAACCGATGCTGTTACTGCACGTTTGTCAGGAGGGATCGTGTTTCTTGTAAGAAAGACATATGCCAAACTAGTCAAACAACTTACAGTGGAATATGACCATACTATTGTTCTCCACCTTAAAGCTCTAGATCTTGACGTTCTTTTAATTGGAATTTATTTGCCCCCTGCTAACAGTGTTTATTATGCAGATACCGAGATTGATAATGGGGTTTCCCTTCTTGAACAATGTCTGATGGATACTTTTGAACAAGCGGGTGATCTTCCAGTGATCATCCTCGGCGATTTAAATGCAAGAACTGGTCGGCTGAACGCACAAGAACTACCCGTATATTTAGGTGACTTGATAAATGAAAATACCACCGGTGATGACTGCTTTTCTCGTGTATCAAAAGATTGCTCCACTAATGAATTTGGTCTTTATTTAATTATCATCTGTCAGAATTTTGAGTTGGTTATTCTAAATGGTTTTCTGCCTGGTGATAAAAGCGGGGATTACACTTATATCGCTCACAATGGTTCAAGTGTTATTGATTATTTTATTTCCTCCCAATCCTTAGTTCCACTGTGCCGTGAACTGAAAGTAACCCCACGGGTAGAATCAAAGCACATGCCTGTTGAATTTGTACTAATGCTTCCCAGTCCGAATCAGGAGACGGTTTCAAAAAGGTTAAAGGTAACCAAATCAAAAAAATATGCATGGGATCCAGCAAAAGAAGGTGATTTTATCAGTGCACTTCAGTCTGACGAGGTCAATTCAACCTTTAATGAAGCAATTGAATTGATTGATGTCAATTTTGAGAGTGCACTGAAGAAACTAAACGAAGGTCTGTTTATGGCTGGTCAAATAATGTGTAAAGAAACTGTCACAGGTAACATCAAGCACAGCCCATGGTTTGACTCTGAGTGCTATGTTAAACGCCGTCAGGTGAGACAAGCATTGAGAACGTACAGTCGGGTGAAAGTTAATAACAACCCCGATGCTGTTCAACTGAGACTTAACTATTCTATAATTAGAAACGAGTATAAAGACTTACTTCGAGACAAGCAGCAGTTATATAGACAGCAAGTTTTAAATACACTTAACGAAAACGCCAAAGATTCTAAGCGGTTTTGGAGCACTGTAAGGTCTTTAAAAAGTAGTTCTCATGTACCAAACACAATATCCAATGAAGAATGGTTTCAGCATTTCAAACAAGTCTTTAATGATGAGCTTATTCCTTCTGGTCCTAATTCTCAGGAACTTCAAACTGAGTATTTTCCTGTTGCTGATAGTAACGTTGATGAATTGGATGTCTGTATAACTGAAGGGGAAATTCTTGATTCAGTTAAGGCTTTAAAATCAAATAAAGCACCAGGTCCAGACGGA
>CM065720.1:63365418-63370418 GCA_033310375.1 Conus canariensis | reverse complement strand
TTTCTTTCATAACTTCAGACGCAAAGTAACATCAACAACAGTCCAAACAACTGAAACAGCTGTAGCAACGGCACTTGACTTTGCTCCTCCTCCTCCCGCTGCCATGGCTGCTGCCACCACTACCACCACCGCCATCACCACCACTGCTACTACGACTACTGCCACTAATACTACTGCTACTATTTCTACACCATCCCTACTACTATTACTACTACCACTACGGCTGCTACTGCTACTACTACTACTGCTGCTGCTGCTGCTGCTGCAACTACTACTGCTACAAGCACTACCACTACGACTTCTACTACTACTTTTAAAGTTCGTTGTCCGACGTTGCTTTTGCAATACGTTTTTAAGAACATTTTTATTTCCAGGTAATAATGATGTCAGAAAAACGTGACAACTATATGAATGTTTACAGCAGAGACAAGAAGAAGAAGAAGAAGCAAAAGAAGAAGAAGACAAAGAGGAAGAGAATGATAACAGCGATACAACAACACGAAAACATTTTCTGGATATTCACTGGAGGAAAACAACAACAACAACACAACAGAAAGAAACAAAACAAGAAAGAAAAAAAGAAAAAGGAAAGAAAAATGCCGACACAAACACTAGCTTCCTCTCCTCCTCTTTCCACGCCCCTTCCACTCCCATTTTTGCTCCTCTTCTCCCTCCTCCCTCCCCCTTCCTCTCTCCTTCCTCCCGTCCCTCACCATCCTGGCCAAGCCTATAATTTCAAGGAGGGAGACACCGCGTAAACTATCACGCTGTGAATCGCGACTGGAACCGAGGTGCCGACAGAAGTCTGGAGACTACGTCACAGACATTCCTCACCGGTGTCGGTCTCTCCTTACAACAGGAGACACAGACCGACAGTTTATCGTCGTCATCGCCAGCATTTATCTCCGTGTCATCGCTCAACTGATCATCGTTATTATCTGTCTGTCGGTCTGTGGCTGTGACGTCGAGGGCTTGTTGCCTGACTTGTGTTGTCGACTGGAAAGAAAAAAAAAACAAACAAACAACAACAAAAAAAACCCACTGGGTCTGTTTGCTTCGCTATGATTCGGTCCTGCCTAGGTTTCCCTCTGCGCTGCTCCAGTGTTAAGCATCTCATTGCCTGTTAGTACTAACCGATGCCTTCGTTCACCTTCGCAAGATGCTTGACCTTTGTTTATCGGTTTTAAAAAATGTTTAGTGGTTATTCTAACTGCAGCCACGATAGACAGGAACAGGCTAACATGCTGCATCTTCGAAAAGAGCACAACACCGTATATTTCTGCTTGTATAAACCCTCTCCGTCTGGAACCATCCCCTCTCTGCTCCCGTGGAGAAGCAGACCTGACCAGGATGCAAATTCTCCAAGACTGTGGGGTCCTGCAGGGGTTGAGACAGGACACGTGGCGGATACCCATCACTCTACAACACTAAGACAGTGGGGCCCTCCTGGGGTTGAGAGAGGAGACATGACCGATACCCATCACTCTACTATACCAAGACAGTGGGGCCTTCCAGGGGTTAAGAGAGGAGACATGGCTGATACCCATTACTCTACTATACTAAGACAGTGGGGCCTTCCAGGGGTTGAGGAGGAGAGCATGACCGATACCCATTACTCTACAATACCAAGACAGTGGGGCCTTCCAGCGGTTGAGAGAGGAGACATGACCGATACCCATTACTCTACAATACCAAGACAGTGGGGCCTTCCAGGGGTTGAGTGAAGAGACATGGCCGATGCCCACCACTCTACAATACCAAGACAGTGGAGTTCTCCATGTGTTGAGAGAGGAGACAAGGCCGATACCCATCCCTCTATGATACCAAGACAGTGGAGTTCTCCATGTGTTGAGAGAGGAGACAAGGCCGATACCCACCACTCTACAATACCAAGACAGTGGAGTTCTCCATGTGTTGAGAGAGGAGACAAGGCCGATACCCATCCCTCTATGATACGAAGACAGTGGGGTCCTCCTGAAGTTGAGAAGAGGAAACAGGGCCGATACCTACCACTCCACGAAAGAAGCTGTACAGATCTGCAAGGTTGTGAGGAGGACCCCCATTTCATCCTGAGGACCAGTCTCCAAACGCGATGGCGTTGGAGAAGAAGAAGAATTAAAGCAACGGATATTACGTTACGCACCAACTCATCACCTGTCCAGCATTTAAGCTTACGAAGACAAATGAACACCACTTTATATCCCGTAACTGTGACTTTGTGCATCAGATACAACCTTGTCTTCCCTAAAGCGATGACTTCATGACAATAGTTCGTCTAAGCGGATAAACTAGGTGACAGAAATGGTCGGAAACTGAACACGCACTCTCAGCAAACATTGAAAAAACAAACAACAATAACAATAAAAAAAAAAAAACATAAACAAAATCACGCTTGACAAAGCTATGCTAACCACATACCTCGTCATCACCGTCATGAAAAATAACACAAACCAAAGATGGAGGAAGAAGAAGAAAATAAAAACATGTCGAAAATGAAGTTGCAAGCGATAACCAAATCAACAAAACGAACCCACGTCACTTACAGCCAACCAACCACGAACGCCATCACAGGTTTACGTTCCCGGGCCGACAGGAAATCAAAGGGTTCGCGTTAGTAGTAGGCCTGGTACGTCCTGGCCACACTGCTCGATAAAGACACACCTGGCTGATAGAGAGACCTCTCCGGTAACACACAGACACTGATTAGAGAAGAGAGCCCCTGACGAGCCGCCCCGCTGCTGATGACGAGCGATAACACGCGCGATGGAATGTGGTGGCTCTGGGTGGTTGGTCATACCACAGGAACTGCGTTCAGCCACGCCGCTTGGGCTGATGCTGCGTGCATCGTTCAGCCATGCCGTTGGGGCTGATGCTGCGTGTATCGTTCAGCCACGCCGTTGGGGCTGATGCTGCGTGTATCGTTCAGCCACGCAGTTGGGGCTGATGCTGTGTGTATCGTTCAGCCACGCCGTTGGGCTGATGCTGCGTGTATCGTTCAGCCACACCGCTTGGGGCTGATGTTGCGTGTATCGTTCAGCCACGCCGCTTGGGGTGATGCTGCGTGTATCGTTCAGCCACGCCCCTTGGGCTGAAGCCACGCCGCTTGGGGCTGATACTGCGTGTATCGTTCAGCCACACCGCTTGGGCTGAAGCCACGCTGCTTGGGGCTGATGCTGCGTGTATCGTTCAGCCACGCCGTTTGGGGCTGATGCTGCGTGTATCGTTCAGCCACACCGCTTGGGCTGAAGCCACGCTGCTTGGGGCTGATGCTGCGTGTATCGTTCAGCCACGCAGTTGGGGCTGATGCTGTGTGTATCGTTTAGCCACGCCGTTTGGGGCTGATGCTGCGTGTATCGTTCAGCCACGCCGCTTGGGCTGAAGCCACGCCCCTTGGGGCTGATGCTGCGTGTATCGTTCAGCCACGCCGTTTGGGGCTGATGCTGCGTGTATCGTTCAGCCACGCCGTTTGGGGCTGATGCTGCGTGTATCGTTCAGCCTAGCTTCGCCGGCAGAAAACAGAACAAGCAAGGCTACTTCTTGCTTCACCCACCAGTGGGGAGGGAATGACGTGAACGTTGCTTCTCTGAGTCAGTGCTCCACATCAGGTAGAAGCGTAGATGTTGTACCTCTTACCTCTGCAAACCAAGCATTAACGTGTACAGCTGAAGTTCTTTCCCGCTGAGGACTGAACGCGTAAAGCGTTGATACTCAAGGGGCATGGAGAATGTAAGTTTGTTTGCCTATTGATCGCTGAGCGCCTCCTCATCATGTCCATGACCAATGAAAGGATCGCCAAGCACATCTGTGTTATCTCTTTTGAGACGTCTCCTGAGACATCATTCTTGGTATTCTGGGAGTTATCTTCTTTCTCTGTAATGTTTTAGTTTACAAGAGTCATATGAGCGCTTCATACTTTATGATCATTATCTCTCTCTCTCTCTCTCTCTCTCTCTCTCTCTCACACACACACACACACACACACACACACACACACACACACACACACACACAAGCGCTAAATAAATCACGAGATATTAAGCAACGAGGGTGGAAGAAATCGGGAGAGGTGGGGTATGACGTTTGGAGAGGGAGGTAGGGGAAGAGGACGAGGATTGAAGGGTAGGAGTGGTGGAGGGTGTTAGAGGGGCGGGTGGGAAAGAGGGTGGGGGATGGGAGGTAACGTGATTGTCAGGATATGATGAGCGGCGAGTGGAGGCTGGAGGAAAAGGTGTGGGGTGGGGGCGAGGGGTGAGTGAGTGAGAACATTTATGACTTGTATTTATGAATGGGTGACTTGATACCTGGCTCCATCCCTGTCATTAAAGGCTCCTGAAGAAGACCATAGTAGGTTGAAATACTCTCTCTCTCTCTCTCTCTCTCTCTCTCTCTCTCTCTCTCTCTCTCTCTCTCTCTCTCAAGTCATCTGAACAGTATCCCACGCACACTTCCCAAACCAAGCTGACCGGAGGCCACGCCACAGCCGGTAGATCCACAAGCTCACCGGGCCTCCACACATCAAACAGGTCCGGCCCCCTGACAGCTCCTGCCGCATCACACCTGGCCTGGATCTCTCGTGAAGTCATCGATCTGTATCACAAAGACCGCTAACACCACGCGCCTTTGCACGTCGTGAATCATCGCCGACGACATCTCGGAACCAGCGGAGCAGAAAGAGATGGACACGCATCGATTACTTCCTGTCTGACAGACGACGGGTTTGTTGCGACCGTTGAAGTTAAAGAAACAGTTGTCATCTTTCTCTTTACGGACGATGCTTTTTTCCGGCAGAACTGGAGATTAGCGCCCCCCCCCCTCCCCCCCCCCCCCCCCCCCCCCTGCTTTTAACACTCGCTGTCAAACATCATTGTCTCCGCCGTATCTCGCTTCCGCCGGAGATCGGTGTGAAACTGACGAAAACAAGTGCCCTACATGTGCTACCCATATCAAAGAAACAGGCACGTAGCATATTTAAGCTAACTCAAGCTGAAGAAATGACCGGA
>CM065720.1:63345418-63347918 GCA_033310375.1 Conus canariensis | reverse complement strand
CACACACACACACACCACACACGCACGCACGCACGCACCACCACACACACACACACACACACACACACACACACACACACACACACACAATCCTCTGTACCTCTTGTTCTTCCACTGAGCATTTTTCGCTATGAAACGTGCTTGATTACGACAAAATGTTCGAACAGATCCCCACCCCCCACCCCCACCCCCCACCCCTCGTGCAACAGATATTTACGTGGTCGCGCTCTATCCAAATCTGGGTGAAGGACGAGGAGTGGGGAGGGGGTTATCCACGCTGACACAAACAGGCGTCGGTGGAAGAGTGAAAGGAATTCCTTTTCATTTTGTCCGAGACAATTTCAGCATCACCAGCACAGAGCCAGATTGAAAGTCCTAAGCACACACAACATTCCTAACCAACTGACTTCAATACACAAGACTGATCAATATTTGACGTCTGCAGGCTGAAAAAAAAATAGTGACCAGGAGTAATAATGAAAGTGCCAGTGGAGCTACGCAAACACGGAGGACCAGACCCCATCAATTCTACCGACAATGACCTGTAGCAGAATACGGGAAACAAAGCAGTGGCTCAAACGACGGAGACAGACAGCAGCACATCCTGGGCAAACAATACAGGTGGAGGGGGAAAGGGGGGGGGGGGGGGAGTCTGAAAAAAAAAAACAACTGACGAAGTCTCTGCATCTTATCCAAAGAATTTCGGACCGAATGACAGGGTCAAGCAGCGAGTCACCAAACCCACTGGTAACCAGAACCTCTCCTCTCGGCTACCAGGCCCGGAAAGGTGCCAAGTATTGTGCCATGTGTGTCACCGTAATCAAGACCACCGAACAGGGTGTAGCAGAAGGCAGGCGTCTGAAAGATAGACTGAAGAAGAGCCACGGATGGACGCCGCACAGACTGGACTGGTTATCTCGCCTCTACACTGTTGCCCAGGATTGAGGACAGAGGAATGCCGTGATCCCCCCGACTCTCTGTGTACTCATATCTGCACCCATACTGCCTGCCAAAAAGCAATAATTTGTTCTTAAAGTCAGCCTTATGGTCTCATGTTACTGGATAGGTTTACACCAACACACGGACGAACAGAAATGAACGTGCAAGCACGTTCATTAAAAAACAAACAAACAAACCACCTGTTCCATGTCCGTCCGTGTTGATATGAAGGCTTTTCTACCAGTCACCGGTGAAAATTAAGTGCAATTATCCGTGCACGGTTTTTTTTACTCCCACGACAGTCGTCTGTGTCTGTTTGTGTGCGTCCGTGTGGGTTATGACCCCTGCCACTGAATTTAGAACCAAAGGATTTATTTGAAGTTCGTGCTGGCATAAGCGCGAGTCTTGATAAGAAAACAGACAACAAACTTGCCTCCACCAAACGTCTGCACCTGACCAAAAGATTCAAGAACAGCGTGAAACTGTGAAATGAGCAGTAAATATGCCCGCAGCTTTTAATGTCAGGCCCTCCTGTTGTGGGGATGACATGGCAGTGACTCACTGGAACCCCTGCTGGCTGCCTGTGTTGGGGCCGGCAGTTTGTTGTCCATGGCCTCACGAAATACACCGTTGTCGCTTTATTTTACACGGAAAATGTATAAACGATGCACGTTGTGGGAGCAGGGATGGAAAAGGATGAGGGACAGACAGGCAGAGGGCACGCTGACAGACAGACTGAAAATCAGACAGAGACGACGAAGACGATCAGAACAGGGCGGAAGAGGGCGAGGAGGAAGAGGAGTTAGGAGGGGGAGAAGAGAGAGAGAGAGAGAGAGAGAGAGAGAGAGAGAGAGAGAGAGGAGAGAGACAGACAGACAGACAGACAGACGACAGACAGACAGACAGAGACAGAGAGAGATTCAAACAGAACAAATGGAAACAACAGAGGCAATTTGCCTCTTAGACTCACATGTGACGAAAACAGGCAGCAGCGGGATGAAGTGCACAGAATGGGTGAACAAGGAGAAGTGCAGTGTAAATACAATTCCAACAACTTCCTCTATTTGACAATGAACATTACGCTGCAGATGAAACATGACACACCCGTAGGGTTAATCCCAAACAAAGAACAGATCGTTTCAAACGGGAAAAGAAAGCAGCAACTGCCCCACTGACGTATCAACGATTCCAGGTATCAATCTCATTATTGTAGTGGTTCCTGGTAATACAGCTGACAAGCACAGAACGTTTCTGTGGCAGTCACCACTAGCAGCAGCAAAGACAACATTGCACGTTCTACATCAGACAGAATGTTGATGACCAGTTGTTTCAGCAGCGCTCTTCCACCACCTCCTTCATCCCCAAACCCGTCTTTCCCATTTTCTCCCCACTTCCTCCACCTCTCCCTCTCGTTTCAACCCACTTCCCCTCTCGCAAGTCCTTTCTTCAGATCCCCACTACTCTCTCTCTCTCTCTCTCTCTCTCTTTTTTCTCTTTTTTGTTGCCTCATCTCATTCCTATTAAGAGCAGCGATCTCTTGTATTCTGACATCACTCTGCTC
>CM065720.1:63320418-63340418 GCA_033310375.1 Conus canariensis | reverse complement strand
ACTCTCACCAAGGCCCTTCAAGAGATGATAGTGATCTTTGAAAACATTCCAGCATGTTTTTCTTTGAGTGTCCAGCGAGGTAAGATGTTGTGTCACTGCCTGTTGAGCATGGAACCCAGGCAGCAGGCTTAGAACTTCAGGCTCCATTTGCAGGTACTCCACAATGGTGTGAACTGGAACGAACTTTTGCTGCTTTGCTGTCCCTGGCTTCATCCAGATCTTCTGACAGGCCATCAGATGAAAGTACGCAATCAACATGACGAGAATGTCAGTATCTCGGGCAGATACAACAATGCTGGTGGCCATGCTCTTGGTACAGTGCAAAATTACTCTAGTGTCTGCTTCTTCATGCTTTCCCTCCAGGACCTCCACATCCAGATTTGGGTCAGTAGCTTCTACACGCTCTGGGCTGCTCCATCCTCCTGGTGCCACGATGGTCTTGTTGGGGGGTGCTTGCAGGATCAGTTGGTGTGACAGGAACCGAGCAAGGCCTTCCTTGTTGCTCTGGTGTGCCATGAAGTTCTCCCACTTTGTAGGAGGGGGCACTTCCCTGTCGGTTATAGGCCTTCTGATGGCAACTGTGCCCTTCCCATGCCGTTTCCGGGTCCCACTCTTGATAGAAGTCTCATAACTTCTGTCAAACGTGACATCAATGCGCTGGAATTGAGCACCACTCTGAAGAACAGCTTCAACGAAAACATCTGCAAAGTCTTCAAATGTGACAGCTGTTTTTGGTTTTCCAATTGCAGCAACCAGTGCTTGTCCATCAATGATGAGAGTTGGGTCCCCCTCTAGATCCATTGCTTCAAGATGATCAGGACAAGGGATACCAGTTGTCAAGACCTGAGCAAGGATTGCTTTTGACCCTGTGTTTAGTTGTCCATTCACCTCTGCTAGGGCTAGACGTACCACAAACAGCTCATGTGTCAGTATTCTGTCCAGGTTGACTGTTCTCCCAGCTTCATATGCAGCAATGAGCCTCTGTAGTATGTTTCTGTCTGCCTTGACTGTCACTGTCTTTCCAGTTTTTGCATCTTCCTGTTGAGCCTCGAACAACGAGGCAAAGGTCAAGTACTTGTTCTTGCGCAAAGTGTCTCTGAACGCAACTTTTTTTCTTCTCACTAGGCAGCAGTCTCTCCTCCACAAATTCGTCTAGCTGCTTTTGTCCTTTTTTGCAGCTGAAAGCAAGTTGTGTTCAATTTCTTGAGAGGCAATGTCTTTGTTTGCAATGTTCTGCAGCGTTTGGGGCAAGTCATTTGAGAAGAGACTGAATCTCTCCAAGATTGCCAGCAAAGCATTTTCATCTTGTAAGTCAATTTTCTTTCTGCCTTTGGTAGTTTCATTGTGGATGCAGTCATCACTAGACCCAAGACCAAAGGCTTGTCTTGTATCAAGGGCAAGATGGGATCGGAGATTGTATGACAAGGCCCATCTGCAGAGAGCTTTCAAGGTCTTTGTGATCCCAACGATGCCCCCTGCTTTCTTGCCAACACCATTTAGCCATTCCTGGCTCTGGTCTGAGTCAACTTGATTGAAGTGATGTGCAGGGCGCTTGACAACAAAGTCTCCTGCTTGGAACTTCACCTTGACCTCTTCTGGGAGCTGGTGCATCTCATTCAAGTAGATGGTTCCCCAGCGAGCATAGTTGATTTGGTTGTACCAATAGAAGTAGGGCAGCATACACTGGAAAGCATGCAGATGTAAGTCCCAGATTCCATCCCTCTGAGCACGGGTGAAGAGAAGCAGGACTTGCACCATTTGCAGATATCCCCACCAAAGCCTGAAGCTTGGGTTAGTGTTGGTCGTGAGGAAACTTTCCATGCACTTCTGAAACTCTTTTGAAGACAGTGTGGATAATGTATCTTCAATGGGTCCGTGCACTTTCTCAAGGAGCTCTTTCTGTAGATCAGGAGTCTTGTCTTCCATGAAACTCAACAACTGAGGCAGAAGTATTTTCCACATTGCCTGATAGGTTATCTTGTGGTCCCTGATTCCTTTGTCGTACGACTTTCCTACCTTGACCTTTTCAGCAGTTTTCTGGCCAAGCAAGGGACTGCACATGCTTGCCTATCACCTCCAAAACTTTCATGGAGATATGAAACCCCCCCAACCGGACAATGCTACATGAAACATTTCAAGAAACTCTTCATCAGGCGGTTGATACTTGGGGATTAGACATGGTTCCTGATCATCTGAGGTAAGGTCCGAGAAGGGCATGTGCTCAAACTTCCTTGAGACGAGCAACACATCTTTCTTAGGTATAGGGATGAAGTCAAATGAATCTCCCACAGCCACTTGGAGTTTTTCCTTGAACGTAGACCTTCCACTGATGTATGATGCAAGTATCTCAATGTCTGCCTTCTGTGCCAGCCCACAGTAGCGGTTCCAAACTTCAGCGAGCTGAAGTACATGTGCTTTCTTGGCAGACTCTCTGATTTCGGCAGCCAGCCACTCCATAGCCAGATCAGTCTTTTCAGCAGTCTCTTTTGTTTATGAGGCATTATAGTCAAATTTCTTGTAACATTTGGGATGGTACTTTCCTTCCGCTGCTGTTAGGTCACTGATTCCTGCCAATCGTACATGCATTTCTTGGTCATATTTTGACAAGTCCAGAATTTTATCACTCATCTTAAATGTGGTAACTGAACATAGTGTTCCCTTGACAGAGGCATCTTGGCTAAAGATGCAGGCCTCCCAGTAGACTGGCGTCGTAGCGCTCCTCAGTTTTGTTGTTGACGTCCTTGGTTCACGTTGTTGTGGGCTTGAAAGTTTCCTTCTATTCTCAAGTCTTTCTATGTGGTTTTTACTTGTAAAGGCTGCATAACAAGACTTATGACACAAGAGAGTATTCTGAGGAAGATATGAAGGTAGTGCGTATATTCTGTCAATTGCAGGCCTGTTGTCTACATCACCCAAACTGTCCCTATTCTTTGAAGCATTCTTTAACGTCGCCAGTCCTTGTTCTCCACACTGTTTCCAGTCACTTGTCCTTTCCTCTTGACAGATGAAACAGTCCTGTGAATCAGGAGGCTGAATGGGCCGCTTTAGACTGCAAACAGGTTCCATTGTCACGTTACTTAGTTGTTAGTCTGAAAGAAACAACCACTCCAAGATCGTTAGGGTGATTGTAGCAAAACGAAACAAGATGCAAAGCATATAAACGTACTCCCAGTTTATCTTGAATACGCGTGAGATATTCCATAAAGAGGAAAAACCGTTTTGGGCCGTTATAGCCGTTAGTAACGGCTATTCTGGTAAACATCGGGCATCATCCGTGACCCATAATGAACATACCTACACATTTTCAGAAAGATAGGCCAAGTATTTTCTGAGATATTCCATTAAGAAGAAAAACCGTTATGAGCCGTTATAACTGTAAGTAACGGATATAACGGTAAAAATAAACATCGGCATCATCCGTGACCTATAATGAACTTACCTACAAATTTTCAGAAAGATCGGCCCGGTAGTTTTGTCTGGAGCGAGTGGAACACATTTTGACCACAGACGGACAGACAGACAGACACACAGACAGCATTTCTTCGTTCCCATTCTAAAGTACTCCCTGTTCTATAAGAACAAATTAATTTATGTGTTTTTTCAACTTAGTACAGTTATAGTGTAGTAGGATAAGTGTCAATGGTGTGAAATAAACTGCTGAGAATTTGTTCTTTGTATCAAAAAGATTCCAGAGTAGTCGCGTCATAGATAATCATTTTCGACAGGCGGCCATATTGTTTTCTTCACTACTACGAAAAAAACTGTGAATCTGCACAACCTGGCAAGTCTAGGTTTTGGATTCAGGAAGCATTACACTTTCAAAAAAGCACGCTTGCCAACTTTTCTAAAAATTTGCCCACACATTGCAGCTTTTCAAAATCCTTGACCTGTCTATAATGCCAAGTCTACAAAATGATTAGAAGGTTGAGCAGGTCTCTTTGCGGCAATATTTATGTGTACTGTCTTTTCTTCTATTTGGAAGATTTCCTCGATTAATTACCCTGTTTTCTAAAATCTTCCGTTGCAAGTCTCCAACATGGTTGCCTCTCACAGTCGGCACAACATTTAGGACTGCGTACTATGTACTTTTTCCAGAGTAGTGGACAGTTCCTGGAGGTCTGCTTCGCTGTCTCCCATGAGGTCGATGTAACGAAATGCCATCTGCACTGAGACCTCCGTTTAATGAACATGCATGCGCTGGAGTCAATATACATTTCACGCATTTTTCAGGCAGACATTGAACAGAATGGGAGGAATGAGATGACCTTGGCACACCCTGACATCTATTCTCTTATGCTGTCATAAATTCAAAAATTGGATGTTGAGTTTTCTGTAGTGTGCAGCAAATACTTAAAGAGTCTATTCGATGTCAAAGTTGCGGTGCCTTAGAATCTGGGAAAAAAAAGTCCTTCAAGCCAGGAAAGATCAAAGGCTATTTTGAAATCGATAGAGTTTTGACATAGATCGTGTTGATGTCGATGGTGCATACACTGAGGAGTGTGTTGAAATCAGTTCACATGTGTTCCTTCTGGCCTGAATTCTGCCCGTCTTTCTCCAAGGAATTCTTCTGGGTTTTTTTTCTCTTTCAATCTATTCAATAGAACCCTCAACCCGGGTCCTCTTCAGAGGGCATACCAGACCCCATGGCAAAAGTTTGGCCGTGTCTGGAGTTGTATTGTCTCCACCGTCAACGGAACAACTACAAGTAAGGCAGCGGGATGCCCGTGGCAGTTGCTTGGTGGTAGCGTTTATCGCCAGTGGGCCCTGCAGTCATGAAAATAATAGGCTGGTACATCCATGGGAACTCTTGTGGCGATTCTGTCGTTTCACAGCCAGTGGCCATTACACAATGGCATCTGTCAGGGATCAATTATGTCCCTTGATGTCTTAATGGAATGCCCTGTGGTTGCCTGCACCCTACGTGAACACAATGCAGGCTTCCATGGGTGGTGCAGGATTGCTCCCAGCTACTCTGTTCGGCAGTTGAGGACAGTTCTTCTGTGGGTCCCACCCGCACCTTCGGGGGTATCTTTTTCTTTTACTTCGGTGGCTGACTTTGTGTGTGTGTGTGTGTGTGTGTGTGTGTGTGTGTGTGGTGTGTGTGTGTGTGTGTGTGTGTTTGCGCGCGCGCGCGCGCACGCATGCGTGCGTGTGTGTAAGGGACAGACTTCACGAAAAACAGAGAGAGCGAGAGAGAGAGAAGGGGGGAGAGAGAGAGAGAGAGAGAGAGAGAGAGAGAGAGAGAGAGAGAGAGAGAGAGAGAGAGAGAGAATACGGCAGAGATGAGAGTAGGGGAGGCGAGAGTGGGAGAAAAAAAGAGGTCACAGTCTTCACGCACTGTTAAACACCTCCCACGCAAAAACAGAACATAAAAAGAAGAGAAAACAAAACAAAAAAAAAAACACCCCCATAAGCTGAAAATGACACGCCTTGAATGGCCAGCCTGCGCGCTTGATCATCGCACTTCTGATGTGATCCGTTTCCAGATGAGTAGGTTAGCCCCCCCTGGAAAGAGAAAGCTTCACCCTTCCTAAGAGTTGTCCGCCCCTCCCCTTCCCCTCCCCCCCCAATTATCTGCCCCTGGCCCCAGGAATCGATGGGCAGCGAGCGCAGCGAGGGACGTCAGATCAAAGAACTGTGGTCACGCTTTCTTCAGTGGATGAGAAGTGACTGTGGCAAGCTATGATAAGCCCTGGCCTTCTGAAGACGAGTTCAGTTAGCACCGCTGTTTCCTACCTCCCCGTGCTTTCCTTACCTAGGGTGTTCAACCAGGGCTCCTTCTCCCTACCTTACAAGACCTTACTTATCTTAGGTGTTCAGTCAGAACTACACTTTTCCTACCTGTCCCTACATTTCTCACCCGACGTTTCAAAACCAGGATTAGTTTTCCTACTTTGTCGTATTGTTTATTTGTTTCTGTGTTTTTTTGTTGTTGTTTTTTCCTCTGATGTACAACCAAGTTTACCTTTTGTTTATTCATATTCATGAAGTTCCATATCTTGTCACTTCTGAACATAAGCTGCCCGCTCAGATTCCAGGACAAAGCTGACAGGTAGTAAAGTACTTTTAATAATTATCGCCCAGCCGACCACACAGAAACTTTTCAGGGCTGTCAAACTTCCACAAGGAAAAGAAAAAAAACCCTGTCACATTACGAGCAAGCCATAAAACCGGGGCAAAAATGTTGAAGAAGAAATAAACAACGAAAACGGTCTATGACACGGTAGCTGAACTATTGACATCTCACGACTTACAAAATCAGACCAGGCCGTGCTGAGAGAGCCAGGCATTTCCCCACATTTCTTGATCCGTGATTTAAAAGGGCGTGAAGGTTCAAGGAAAAACAATCGAATGCTACAAAGCGCTTTAAAAAAAAAACCATGAGAATTACACATTAGGCTCGACAGAAGAACGCTGGGTTCATCACACACGTCAGTCACGAAGGCCTTTCCTAGATCGCTGTCTTTTCGCAAGTTGGAGTTACAAAGTGCATATTAAAGTCGTACAGCACTTGCTGTCGATTTGAGGCTGCACACACCAAAACTGAAGGCAGTAAGGCCTTAAATAACGAATCGAGTATTTAGTCACGCACAACTGGATCGTTCTCAGATTTTTATCGGGTTTAAAACTTGACTCACTTCTTTCTTTTTTCTTAAATTATGTCCATCAAGATACATGCGAGGAGCATACATGTTTAAAATGGAAACAGTAGGATGATTCGGAGAACGTCAGCTGGTGCAAAGATAGGGTCACGGATAGTCTCCATGACCTGAAATCTGCCCCCAAGTGTGGGATAGTTCATGCATTTCTGAACTGGGTGTGATGTCAACGCTGGAAATTCTCGAAAACAAGTGTGTTTTTTTTCTTGGGGAGGGGGGGTCAGTGGTCCAATTTTCAGTTTAAGTTGATCTCCAGTTTAATTTCATGCTATCTCTCACAGCTTAAATAGCGTTTCGCTGCACACCTCTATCTGTGAGCTTCGCGTGTCTGTCCCTATTCATAGGTTCGCTACATTTTCGCCACACGTAGTCGCTGACTGTGTCGAGCTGTCAAGTTTGAAGCGCACACACGGTGGCTGGCGTGCATTCAAAGGCTACGTACAGGGAGAAGGCCGACCTCGCTGCGCTGAACAGCCGACAACCACCTGTTATACGTAGTTACCAGACAGGGCAGTCGAGCCAACTGAACAATTCTCTCGCGATGCTAAGTGACAGTGGTACGGGGAAGAAGTTTGTGACCTGCACGAGCGAGGGGGGATTCCGACAAAGGCGAATAGTGGGAAAGCGTGGCCAGATGATCGTTCTCTCCCTTCTGGACCTGTGGTCTGTCTTATTATACATCTGAATCCGGCCTGAACCATAAAATCTTTTTCGATCCCAGGACGTCACGCTTTCATGGAAGAAAAAAATGTACGTGACCAAGTGAATGATGATCCAAGCTGTGCTTCATCAAGTAATGCAAAATCCCTCCTCCATACACCACCGGAAACTGTCGCAAAAAGCTGTTCCACTCCCCCCTCACTTCCCTCCCATCCCCTCATCCTCCACATCACAAGTTGGTTGTAGCTGGCGTAACGACAAAGGTGGGGAAAAGAAGGAACAGGTCAAACTGGCTGAACGACAAAGGTGACGAAAAGAAGGAACAGGTCAAACTGGCTGAACGACAAAGGTGGCGAAAAGAAGGAACAGGTCAAACTGGCTGAACGACATAGCGAAAAGAAGGAACAGGTCAAACTGGCTGAACGACAAAGGTGGCGAAAAGAAGGAACAGGTCAAACTGGCTGAACGAGCGAAAGCGAAAGAAGGAACAGGTCAAACTGGCTGAACGACATATGCGAAAAGAAGGAACAGGTCGCACAACATGGAACTCACTGTGAACGACAAGGTGGCGAAAAGAAGGAACAGGTCAAATGGCTGAACGACATGCGAAAGAAGAACAGGTCAAACTGGCTGAACGACAAGGTACGAAAAGAAGGAAGTCAAACTGGTAACGACAAGGTGCGAAAGAGGACAGGTCAACTGCTGAACGACAAAGGTGGCGAAAAGAAGGAACAGGTCAAACTGGCTGAACGACAAAGGTGCGAAAAGAAGGAACAGGTCAAACTGGCTGAACGACAAAGGTGCGAAAAGAAGGAACAGGTCAAACTGGCTGAACGACAAGGTACGAAAAGAAGGAACAGGTCAAACTGGCTGAACGACAAAGGTGCGAAAAGAAGGAACAGGTCAAACTGGCTGAACGACAAAGGTACGAAAAGAAGGAACAGGTCAAACTGCTGAACGACAAAGTGGCGAAAAGAAGGAACAGGTCAAACTGGCTGAACGACAAAGGTGCGAAAAGAAGGAACAGGTCAAACTGGCTGAACGACAAAGGTGGCGAAAGAAGGAACAGGTCAAACTGGCTGAACGACAAAGGTGGCGAAAAGAAGGAACAGGTCAACTGCTGACGACAAGGTGCGAAAAGAAGGAACAGGTCAAACTGGCTGACGACAAAGGTACGAAAAGAAGAACAGTCAAACTGGCTGAACGACAAAGGAAAAGAAGGAAGGTCAAACTGCTGAACACAAAGGTACGAAAGAAGGACGTCAAGCGAACGAAATCGAAAGAAGACAGTCAAATGCTGACAAAGGCGAAAGAAGAAAGTCAAACTGTGAACGACAAGTAAAGAGACAGTAACTGCTGAGCAAGGGAAGGACAGTCAACTGGTGAACAAAGACGAAAAAAGGACAGGTCAAAGGTGAACACAAGGCGAAAAGAACAGCAACTGCTGAGACAAAGGCGAAGAGGAAAGGTCAAATGTGAACGAAAAGGTGCAAGAAGGAACGGTCAACTGCAACGACAGCAAGAGAACAGTCAAAGCTGAACGACAAAGGTCAAAGAGGAACGTCAAATGGCGAACGAAAGGTAGCGAAAAGAAGGAACAGGTCAAACTGGCTGAACGACAAAGGTAGCGAAAAGAAGGAACAGGTCAAACTGGCTGAACGACAAAGGTAGCGAAAGAAGGAACAGGTCAAACTGGCTGAACGACAAAGGTGGCGAAAAGAAGGAACAGGTCAAACTGGCTGAACGACAAGGTGCGAAAAGAAGGAACAGGTCAAACTGGCTGAACGACAAAGGTAGCGAAAGAAGGAACAGGTCAAACTGGCTGAACGACAAAGGTGGCGAAAAGAAGGAACAGGTCAAACTGGCTGAACGACAAAGGTAGCGAAAAGAAGGAACAGGTCAAACTGGCTGAACGACAAAGGTGGCGAAAAGAAGGAACAGGTCAAACTGGCTGAACGACAAAGGTGCGAAAAGAAGGAACAGGTCAAACTGGCTTGAACGACAAAGGTGGCGAAAAGAAGGAACAGGTCAAACTGGCTGAACGACAAAGGTAGCGAAAAGAAGGAACAGGTCAAACTGGCTGAACGACAAAGGTAGCGAAAAGAAGGAACAGGTCAAACTGGCTGAACGACAAAGGTGCGAAAAGAAGGAACAGGTCAAACTGGCTGAACGACAAAGGTGCGAAAAGAAGGAACAGGTCAAACTGGCTGAACGACAAAGGTGGCGAAAAGAAGGAACAGGTCAAACGCTGAACGACAAAGTCGAAAGAAGGAACAGGTCAAACTGGCTGAAACGACAAAGTGCGAAAAGAAGGAACAGGTCAAACTGGCTGAACGACAAAGGTGGCGAAAAGAAGGAACAGGTCAAACTGGCTGAACGACAAAGGTGGCGAAAAGAAGGAACAGGTCAAACTGGCTGAACGACAAAGGTGGCGAAAAGAAGGAACAGGTCAAACTGGCTGAACGACAATGCGAAAAGAAGGAACAGGTCAAACTGGCTGAACGACAAAGGTGCGAAAAGAAGGAACAGGTCAAACTGGCTGAACGACAAAGGTGCGAAAAGAAGGAACAGGTCAAACTGGCTGAACGACAAAGGTGCGAAAAGAAGGAACAGGTCAAACTGGCTGAACGACAAAGGTGGCGAAAAGAAGGACAGGTCAAGCTGAACGACATCGAAAAGAGGACAGGTCAAACTGGCTGAACGACAAAGGTAGCGAAAAGAAGGAACAGGTCAAACTGGCTGAACGACAAGGTGGCGAAAAGAAGGAACAGGTCAAACTGGCTGAACGACAAAGTGCGAAAAGAAGGAACAGGTCAAACTGGCTGAACGAGGTGCAAGAAGGAACAGGTAATGGCTGAACGACAAAGCGAAAGAAGGAACAGGTCAAACTGGCTGACGCATCGAAAGAGGAACGGTCAACTGGCTGACGACAAGGTGCGAAAAGAAGGAACAGGTCAAACTGGCTGGCAACGAAGGAAGCAAAGGTGGCAGCGAAAAGAAGGAACAGGTTGCTGAGCAAGCGTGGGGTCTCTGAACGACAAAGGTGGCGAAAAGAAGGAACAGGTCAAACTGGCTGAACGACAAAGGTGGGAAAATAAAACGGAAAGAGGTCAAACTGGCTGAACGACAAAGGTGCGAAAAGAAGGAACAGGTCAACTGGCTGAACGAAAGGTGGCGAAAAGAAGGAACAGGTCAAACTGGCTGAACGACAAAGGTGGCGAAAAGAAGGAACAGGTGTCAAAGGGGCGTGGCTGTAACGACAAGGTAGCGAAAGAAGGACGGTCGAATGGCTGAAGATATAGCGAAAAGAAAGGAAAGGTCAAATGGTGAACGACAAGGTGGCGAAGAGGAACGGTCTGGCTTAACGAGCTCTAAGAAGATCGCGTTGGTATGACTGAGATATGATGGGAGAAAGAACTGCGTGTTTGTGTGTGGTTTGGTGTGTGGTGTGGTTGGTGTGTGTGTGTGTGTGTGTGGTGTGTGTAAAGGGAAGAATGGTGGAGAATATGTAGAGAGGGAGGTGCTTGGAAAAGGTAGTAGACAAGGTGTCGTTTGATCTATTGGCAACAACCGTCTCCTGCTCTTAATCCTCCCACTTTCAGCGTGACAGATAAGTAAAATGGAGAGATGGAGAAGGGAATTGGGGGGGGGGGGGGGCAGAAGGGGGAGGTGTAGGAAGAAAGAAGCAGAAAGAATGAGAGGAAGTTTCCCGTCAAAGCCATTTATTTGTTGGATTTTTTTTTTTTTTTTTTTTTTTTTTTTTTGCTGTCCCAAACTCTTCGCCACCTCAGAGGCAGTGCATCCACGCCGCTCATTCCACAGCACGGTCGGCCCCGCCGCAGCCCCGACACCGGCAATCCACAGGGAGCAGTCAATGTCAAGTCGTCAAGAGGCAACCCACCGGAGGAAACACTGCACTGCTGCCGAGTCACTTCGGTGGTGTTCAGTGGCGCCTGTTCTGATCTAACATACGCAGGACACCACCTACTGAGCCCCCTACTGACGACAATAATTCCTTAGTCGCGGAGCCGGCGTGAGTGAGCTCTCCCTCCGGAGGGCGCCACCACGTCCGTCCAACGATAGCCCTCATGGACTCGCCGATACCGGTGATCCCGACGGAACCAAACCAAGGCCACAGACGTGGAGAGGACATCGAAGCTGAGGTCACCATGAGAGCAGGGTATGAAGGGCTACAGAATTTGAGACTTTTTTTATGCTGATCGATGAGCATGAGGATGATTAAGATGATGCTACGGATTTCCATTTCGGTCTGAGACTACATGACACGGCTGTTCTCTACGCTTCCTTTCATAGTATATCCCAGCGTCAACCAGGCCCGAGAGATACAGGCACCTGCAGTGTTGGTCAGGAAATTTGAGCAACACTCTCAGAAACGCATCCATTAAGTGGATAAAACTCGACTGTATGGTCCCAGTCTTCCCAACTGAGTCCGCAGCAAACTCAACTCTGGGTAGGAGCCGGTCGGGGCAGAAAAACCCACGTGACTCTGATGGGATTCGAACCCACGACCTCCCAGCCGGGAGTCCGCGGCGCTAACCACTTCGCCACTTGTTGGATTTTTCGTATCCCACATCCGCCCCCCCCCCCCCCCCCCCACCCACCCATCCCCTCCCGGTCGGCTCATTGCCAGAGTGGAGTTTGCTATGGTCTCAGACAGGAAGACTGAAGCCACACAGTGGAGTTTCAACCCCCTTCATGGACGTGTCTCTGAGAGTGGTACTCGAATTTTCTGATCAGCTCTGCAGGAGTCTCCATCACTCGAGGCCGGACAGAGGCCGGATTAGATGACGAAGGTGAGCGTAAAATACAGCCATGGTAAGCAGCCTCTGATCAGAATGAACCCCCCATAGTTTTCATTTTCATCATCCTCGACATCTGCATTAAAAGAATTTTAAAAAAATACGGGGTCTCAAATGTTGTGGCCCTTCATTCCATGCTCTCATGGTGACTTCTGTTTTGATGTCCTCTCCATGTCCACGTCCTTAGTCAGACGGTGTTGAGGTTGTCGTCGCACGCTCGTGGAGAATGTCGTTGGACGGACTTGTTGGAGCCCTCCGATGAAGCAATGACTGTAGTCATAATGGCTCTTTAAGCGGTGCCCTGCGCACCTTGTACCAGATACGACACCACTGAATACCCTCCACAGTGACTCGGCTTCACTGCAGTGACTCCCCCTGGTGGGTTGCACTCCAACGACTTCATAATAACTCGTGGAATACCGGTGTCAGGACTGCGGGGGAAACCGTGGTTTGGCGATGGACGGGGAGCCGGAATGACTGTAAGATGAATGTCACTGAGGTGGAACAGAAGATAGGACACAACTGAGGAACAGAAGATAGGACACAACTGAGGAATAGAAGATAGAGCATAACAGAAGATAAAGACACTTTCAATACAAGACGAAAAGGAACGCCGTGATGAAAGCAACAGCTGCCTCACTTTGCATCACGAGCGAAATTCAGCTGTACCCTATTCGAGTTTTTTGTACTGTGTGTGTGTGTGTGTGTGTGTGTGTGTGTGTGTGTGTGTTGTGTGGCGCGCGCGCGCGCGCACGCGTGTGAGCGTGCGTGTGTGCGTGTGCACGAACACTCACGCACGCACGCAAACACACACACAGACGTATACTCCCACATATACAGACATCTTGCGACAAGATGACATTGAATATGTTTTGTAACTGTATGATATTCTTCTCAGCCCATAGCTCAAATGGAATGTGGTAAAAGCACACACACACACACCACGCGCGCGCGCACACACACACACACACACACAACGCACACGCACTCACACATAACACACACACACACACACACACACACACACACACACACACACACACACGCATGTGAACACACTCACGTGCGCGCGTACCCACAGACATAAACAGACCCACATACAAAATGTTGCAATAACCTTCCTAGCCTACACTAAAAGACCATGAATCTCCCAGCCTTAGCAGAACGTGGTCGATTCCCAGTTAGCCTACAAACAATATGCCAAGTTCTGGGTTTCTGGTTATATATAACAAAAGTAGATCAACCGTCCTACTTCATACAGTTCTACAGCAGCATGCTTCGAAGTGTAGACACCTCTAACACTGCATAGCTAGAATTCATCCGCACTTGTTCTGCATGAATTGGGAATGAATCATACCTGGACAAATCGATCGATTCTTAATATTGGGAGAACAAAATATGCCATCATAAAGAAATTGGAATCTGAACGCACAGACTTTTCTGGAAACAGGAAAACAGAAGCACTTCCAGACTATACTTTGGCACTAAAGTTACTGACAAGTACCGACTAGATCCATACATAGTAAACGTTAAATACTTTGAACAGAGACGTGATTTCAGCAGACTTCGCGTCAGCGTTCATGACCTACAAACAGAAAGGGGTAGATACACGAACACTACAAGAGAAGACAGGAACTGCTCAGCATGTGGTGTGGTCGAAGATGAAGCTCATTTTCTGGGTAGCTTCTCCAGATACAAACTGCCGCGACTGCGGCTAACAGAACAGCTATCAAAAGATACGCCAAACCCAAAACTTGCAAAACCCTACGCCCAAATGAAATGGTAGACAACGACTACTTACAAATTCATATTGCAAAATATGTTCATGATTGCAGGGACGTGAAAAGACAATAACGGCTCTCTACATGGACCCAGATGAATTATAGTCTATCCATTCATGATGATTTCTCATAACAACATGCTGTGTCTATGGTCCCTTGAGGGTTCTCGTGACAATTAAAGTCTGAGTCCGTGTCTGAGTCTGCGTCACACACAGACTCTCTCTCTCTCTCACTCCCTCTCTTTCGCTCTGTCACACACACACACACACACACACACACACACACACCACACACACACACACATACACACACGCACGCACGCACACACACACACACGCACACGCACACGCACACACACACACACACACAACACACGCTATACCTCCAGACCCCACATATCTACAGTAGCGAACAGAATCGGTCAATGATCCCTCACAAGTCCCCAGCAGTAGCCCACCAAAGTCTCACCCATAACATAAACGCACTTAAACTGGTTCAGCCCGCCAGCTGAATTCATATCGGAGACCACATCATTTTCCGCAAGACCAACCGGCACAACGTACGCTTAGGAATCCCGCGCCTAACAGATCACACTTGATTAAGTTCCACAGACGCCCAGTTCCCGCCAAGTCGTCTTTCCCCTAAACCCTATTCAGACAATTTTATGCGCTCGCTTAAACAAGAAGGCATTGCAATGTTCTTCGTCACTCGGGTTCCGGGGTCCGCCACCGGCTGAGACCTACGATGCCAGACAGTCTGGGAGTGTGTCGTTTTATTGTCCGATAACATGGCGGGGATTTGAATTCCGAATGCCATTCTCCTTCAAGGACGTGACAGGGCGCGTGTCCACACGCCTCGAGTAGGATGCTGCTCTGAATTACTACATAGTCCATGTAAGCATTTTGAGGCCTAGCGTAAGTTCGAGCCAGCATTTGCTATTATTAACCAGCCGCCGTGGCGAAGTGGTTAGCGTCGCGGACTCCCGGCTGGGAGGTCGTGGGTTCGAATCCCATCAGAGTCATGTGGGTTTTTCTGCCCCGACCGGCTCCTACCCAGAGTTGAGTTTGCTGCAGGCTCAGTTGGGAAGACTGGGACCACACAGTCGAGTTTCATCCACTTAATGGATGCGTTTCTGAGAGTGTTGCTCAAATTTCCTGACCAACACTGCAGGTGCCTGTATCTCTCGGGCCTGGTTGACGCTGGGATATATTATGAAAGGAAGCGTAGAGATACAGCCCTGTCACGTAGTCTCAGACCGAAATGGAAATCCGTAGCATCATCTTAATCATCCTCATTCTCATCGATCAGCATTAAAAAAAACATGTCTCAAGTTCTGTGGCCCTTCATACCCTGCTCTCATGATGATCTCAATTTCGATGTGCTCTCCACGTCTGTGGTCTTGGTTTGGTTCCGTCGGGGTCACCGGTATCGGCGAGTCCATGGGGGCTGTCGTTGGACGGACGTGGTGGCGCCCTCCGGAGGGAGAGTTCACTCGCGACGGCTCCGCGACTAAGCAATTATTGTCGTCAGTAGGGGGCTTAGGAGGTGGTGTCCTGCGTATGTTAGATCAGAACAGGCGCCACTGAACACCACCGAAGTGACTCAGCGGCAGTGCAGTGTCTCTTCCGGTGGGTTGCCTCTTGACGACTTGACACTGACTGCTCCCTGTGGATTGCCGGTGTCGGAGCTGCGGCGGGGCCGACTGGGCTGTGGCTGTGGACGGGGTGTCGGAATGAGCGGCGTGGGTGCAATGCCTCTAAGGTGGCGCAGAGGTTGGGACAGCTAAAAAAAAAAACCCAAAAAAAACCCAGCATTTGCTATTAAACTGATAATTGATCAAAATACCAGCCCCCCCCCCCCCCCCCCTTCTTCTTACCTTACCCCCATCTATCGGTTTACTCGTTTTGGGGGATTTTCACCGATGATGTCATTCACAATCTTCAAACAGGTGTGAGTTCCCTTGGCTGACGTCACATATCACTCACCCGTGACCCTGTCTTCGCGCCAACTGGTGCCTCCGAAATAGTCCAATTCCTTTCAGCTTAATCTGTCTGCTTCGAACCTCCTGGCGCGTACGTACTTTGATGAGATTATGAAAGAAAAGAAAGTACATCAACTTTCAGACACAATGAAAATTCTCAAAACAATCTAATCGTGCCTGTCTATAAATACTCGACACCTTTCAGTAAGGTCTTGGCGCATTCAGTTTTTGGTGTGCAGCCTGTGCTGGACACTTTGGCTCCGCTGTGGGTGGACGGAAAGAAATACGTGACGGTGTTCCAAACACGCCTGATTGGTGGGAGGGCGGGTGTGATGCAAGATGCTTCCAGGTCGTTACCATTTTATTGTGCTGGTGCTCGCTGTCAACAAGGCCAACACTTCTCCTCGACCTTTCTCTCTTTTTAGTTGCTGACCTAAGGGTTGTTTGGTTGTATATACCTAAATCGCTGAGGAGAGAGAGAGAGAGAGAGAGAGAGAGAGAGAGAGAGAGAGAGAGAGAGAGAGAGAGAGAGATTCCCACAAAGATGGACATTAAGACACGGAGAGAAAATCAGAGAGAGAGAGACAGAGACAGAGAGAGACTCCGAAAGCAGGGAGGGAGAAAGGAAGGTGGGGAGAGAGAGAGAGAGGAAGAGAAGAAGAGAGAGAGAGGAAGAGAGAGAGAGAGAGAGAGAGAGAGAGAGAGAGAGTGACAGACTGACAATCAGAGAGAAAGAGAAAGACAGACAGATTGACACAGACAGACGGACAGACAGACAGACAGACAGAGAAATCGTCAAGCATGCTGTTATTCTATCAAACTTTCCCGTCAGCTAGAGACAAAATAGACAACCGTGAAAATATGCAGAGAATAACCAACAGCAGAAACTAGTGAACACTGTCAATCATTGTCTCACGCCGACTGCTGTTTGGAGAGTTTCGTTTGGTACATGTTTTGTCCGCAGAAGACAAATCTGTCGAAAATGTGGGTGGGTGGGTGTATGTGTATGTGTATGTGTGTGTGAATATGTAAGTGTGTTTCATTGTCTGCGTTTCATTGTATATAAATTCTGCGTTCCTCTACACTTTGTTTTGTGTGTGTATTCGTGATTGGTCCAGTAGAACCGCTGACAAACATGCCAAGCGCACCTTCAGCTCTCGCTTCTCTATCTATACCAAATCTGTTACACAATCTGCTTCCACGAGAAAAGGACCCAAACAAAACAGAAATGACTCAAACTGTTTGAAACGTGGACTTCAACAATACAGGTTCACCTGTTCGTAAAGACAAAAAGACAATGAACGGTCTTAAACACTGCCCACTTTCAAACCATACGTGTCGTTTTTCTCACCCATCAATCATCCAAGCCAATGCATCTTGTTTAACGCTCAGCAGACAGCTGAGGACACATCTTTTTGCTGTGCTGTTAGCCAGTTAAAGTCCGAACAATGCGCCGATTAAAAATCCTTAAAGAAATCCTCAACGAAGAAAGACCAGAAATTCTGCGACTGACCTGCATCAAAGTTGTTCACCAACCACATTAGAGTCAGATCAAACTAGAAAAAAATGCTGATATCCCTTTTTTTAACAGTCACATCAGGCGTAAACATCTGGAAAACGATCTTCATGGAACCCGCAGTAAACTGCTTGTCCCCGGCGTAAGGCTATACACCCTGGCACTCAAAAACAGCTATAGCTTTATACTGATTGGTTTACCACACCGTACAGCAGGCATCAGGTGAGAGTGTGTGGTTCGATGGTTGTGTGAGCAATACGCAGCCTGCAAAAAACCCTCTCCTCTGTGCGGCTTTCAAAGACGGAGACCAGTCTCCGCTTTCTCCTCTCCCCGACGAATAGAGTCACCTCTGCTTCCAACACATACATACTCACGCGCGCGTTCTGCTCACACACACACACACACACACACACACACACACACACACACACACAAACACCACACACACACTTTTTCCACTACTAATTTATTCACTTATCTCACGGTGATTGATCACCCCAATCGCCATGTTCAAGACTCAACCCAGACAAGCAGATGAAAGAATTCCCGTGAACCCCAAAGTAAGTGCGCCTTGCTTCGAGCATCTGATGTTCATCACAGCCCCCTCATCTGATTTCCGCCTGTCCCGGAAATGGCGCTGACGTGTTAATAAAAAAAAAAGGAAAGAAAAAGAAGAAGAAGAAGATGAGAGAGAGAGAGAGAGAGAGAGAGAGAGAGAGAGAGAGAGAGAGAGAGAGAGAGAGAGACAGAGACAGAGAAAAGAGAGGAGAAATTTACACAACTACTTCCGAGTTCATAGCAATTCCGTTGGTGATTGCCGGTCTTGATGAAGGCCGATATGAGGACAGATCGGACAGATTAGCGGGGTGTTACGGAGGATACACCTGATGTCATCTTTCTCACTTCCCACTTCACTACTGGTTTTCTTTTATTACTCTAGTCAATTTCGCCCGTTGGGGATGGAAAGGGGGGTGAAGGGTGGGGTGGGGTGGAGGAATGGTATCCCACGACCGATTTTGTTTGTTCTGACCCAGTTTTCTGTTGGAGATCAAATAGCAGTAACAGTAAAAACAACGACAACTATCATAATGATGATGATGACGAGATAGATGATGATGATGATGATGATCTTAACAGTAATAATGATTATGATTATCATCATCATAGTCACACTAATAATAGCAGTAATACCGGAAGAAAACAGTACTAGTAGTACCAATGAGTGATATGATGATGATGATGATATTGATGATGATGTATGATGATGATGATGCGATGATAGATGATGATGATATGAGATGATGAGATGATGATAGATAGTGATGTAGATGATGATAGCGATAAGATACACACCTATAAAACCCTGGATGAAGCTGTCCCGATCTCTCCACCGCTCTAATGCCTGAATGCATTCCACCCTCTAACTTACCAGCACATGGTTCTTTCACACATATACACACACGCGCACGCACACACAAACACACACACACGCGCACGTGCGCGCACGCACGCACACACACATACATGCACACTGCATACAATTCAATTCAATTCAATTCAAATTTAATCCTTTGACCCCTGTTGGGCATGGAGGATACAAATGTAACAAAGAGAAATACGAAACTCACTCAGAACAGTGTGTGAACATAGTTGCGAAATGCTGAATTCTGGTGAACTGTAATGATCTCATTGAATTCTGGTGAACTGTAATGATCTCATTAAACAATCTTCCCATTTTTTAGAAACTTATTAATATTCAAACAAATGCGTCTTCCTTTTTGAAATAAATTACAAAAGTTGAAAACAGACTGGTTTTAGATATTTTTTAGGGATGAATTTTTCACGAAGTTCATTATATTTTGGACATTCCATGATGCAATGAAATTCATCTCCAATTTCACCCATTTCACAGTTACGACAAATACGCAATTCTCTTGGAACATTATGGTGTCTTCCAATTTCAATTTGCAATTTATGGTTACTACATCTAAATTTAAATAAAGATATAACATAAATATCTGGTAAGGTAGAAATATAATGTTCTTTTCCAAAGACAGTCTTTACACTTTTATAGAATACACACTTGTTGCTGCTTTCAAGAGAACTGCGCCAATCACGAGCATAATTATTTTGCAACTCCTTTTTAACACACTTACATAAGTTACTTCTGTTTGTGAATGAATGAGATTCCCAAACACAATCAAAACCAGTTTCAAATAAAATGCTTTTAACATAACTAAGCCATGGTGAAACGAAAATTCCTGTTGTATATAGTTCATGTAAGATATTATATACTTTGTTTGAATACTTCTTAGAATCAGGAACAACTAAGTTAGCCCAGAACCTTATCATTCTCACTTTAATCAGTACAGATAAAGGATAGATTCCGGTTTCACCATAAATCATTGAAGTCATTGTAGTTTTATTTAATCTAAATAGATACTTTAAAAAACGTAACTGCAACTTTTCTAATATATCAACATTTTCATAACCCCAAATTTCACAACCATACAACAACACAGGTACAACTATGGAATAAAATAATTGTATGCAAACATCAATTGGCAATTTCTGTTTTCTTGC
>CM065720.1:63292918-63305418 GCA_033310375.1 Conus canariensis | reverse complement strand
TTCATGCTGATACCAAAGCTCCTATGGCCTCTGATGATATACGACATCTGCACCAGCATAGTGGAGGCAATGGAAGCCAAAATCAACAAGTTCACAAGGAAATGGCTTGGTGTCCCACCCTGTCTGACTGGCATAGCGCTGTACTGTCGCCAAGGAAAGCTGAAACTACCACTGAAATCCATCCTGGAGGAATACAAAGCAGGGAAGATCAGACTTCAAAGCATGCTGGAGGACTCAGGAGACAAGGTGGTAGAAGCAATCAAGCCCCAGCTGAAGACAGGCAGAAAATGGAAAGTTCAAGAGGCGATGGATTCTGCCAAAGAAAGTCTCAAGATCAGAGAAATAACAGGACACACACAGACCAACAGACAAGGACTGGGGGTGACCAAAACTGAATGGTGGTCAAAGGCCAAAGGAAAAGCCAAAAGAGACATGATGATTCAGGAGATGAGAAAAGAAAAAGACTAAAAAAGACTCCAAAAAGCAGTCCAGCAGAGCCAGCAAGGGCAATGGACAACGTGTGAGAATGCACTCCAAAGAAGTCTCACTTGGAATGACATTTGGCACATGGCCCCTCTCAGGATCAGCTTCATTCTCAGATCTGCATATGACCTTCTGCCCTCAAATGCAAACTTGATGAAGTGGGGAGAAACAGACGATCCTGCATGCTCCCAATGCCATGAAAAACAAACAGTGGAGCATGTCCTAAGCTCATGTAAAGTAGCCCTGGTTCAAGGAAGGTACACATGGAGGCACAACCAAGTGCTCAAAGAGATTGTACAAGTAGTCTGGGCTGGAACCAACACCACAAAAGGGAAAATCAGGACTCCAAAAGCACCCGCAACATTCTTCACGGCAGGAGGCAGCAAATCATGGCCAAGAACAACAGTGCCACTCGGAACATGCAGGCAGAGTCTGCTGGATGGGGCAGATGACTGGGAGTGCACTGCAGACCTCCCAGAATGGAAGAGTCACCCAGAGATCATCAGCAAGAGTGACATGAGACCAGACATAATAGTCCACTCTCAGTCAACCAAGCAGCTGATCATGATCGAGCTCACGGTGCCATATGAGAACAGAACGGAGGCAGCTCAAATCTACAAGACTGGAAAGTATGCTGATCTGGCAAACAGCCTGAGGAGAGAAGGCTATCAGGTCAAAGTCCTCATTGCAGAAACTGGAGCTAGGGGGTTTGTAGGAACGTCTGCATACAGCCTCATGAAACAGCTCTCAGTTGCAGGGTGGGAAAAAAAAACCAGAGCCCTGAAAGCAATGGCAGAAGCGGCAGAGAGGTGTTCAAGCTGGATCTGGTCAAGGAGGAACAAAAGTGAACTTCATAAGGCTTAACTATCCTACAAATATCAGGTGTCCCTGTGGCTCAGTGGTTAGAGTGCGAGTCATTAAGTGGAAAATGAGCATGTCCAGAGGGTCATGGGTTCGAATCCCAGCCATGGCTCATCCCAAAGATGGGGAAAAAAGGGGCAGCAGAGGGACATCCGGAGTCATGAACCGGGTGTGGCCCAACCCCCCTAGAGTGTCAGGAGATAAGGGCCGAAACACTTGCTTGAAGGGGAGTTCTCTTCTGAGGACTCTCTGCTGCCACGCTCTCCACGAGTTTCTTTCTACTATACCAAGATACTGTCGACAATCTTCACTTCCTCACCACTGAGTAACCACCTCTCTTTCGCTGCAAGATAATCGCCTTTCCTAAATACAACAACATTACTCTTTTCCATGTTAACCTTGAGTTGAAGTCTTGAAGCCGCACTACATAAATTATTCAGCTGTGTTTGAAGACCAACTGGTGTTTCTGAGGGTAAGGCAATGTCATCCGCTAACAACAAAATATACAATTCAATGAAATCAGGGTCAGCGTTGTACCGTGCCTTTCTATCCCAATTATTTTCAGGGCAAGGTCAAAGAAACATAGAAAAACGTACAGGGTTGCGTGCATCTCCCTGTTTTTCCCCTCTTGTACATATGGTATAGTCGGTAATATTAGCAGCAGGCTAAAGTAATGATCATGATACAGGATCAAAAAGCTTTGACTATGCTATGAAGATTACATATAATTCACGGTTCTCTCTCTCTCTCTCTCTCTGTGTGTGTGTGTGTGTGTGTGTGTGTGTGTGTGTGTGTGTGTGTGTGTGTGTGTGTGTGTGTGTGTGCGCGCGTGTGTGTGTGCGCGTGTGTATGTGTTTGCGCGCGTGCGTGCATGCATTCGTGTGAGTGTGTGTGTGGAGGGGGGGGGGGGTATGTGTGTGTGTGTGTGTGTGTGTGTGTGTGTGTGTGTGTGTGTGTGTGTGTGTGTGTGAGAGAGAGAGAGAGAGAGAGAGAGAGAGATGTGTGTGTCTCTATTAAGAGCACTGGGTTGGATTGTCTATATTCGGATACTTAAAACCTTCTCTCTTCCCTATATCAGAACTTGGCTGCAATAACGTTGATTCCTGGAACACGTTTTCAGATTCCATTCAATTCGAACTGAAAGCTCATTTTCTTCACATGCACAACCACCGCAGGATGAAGAAATACTGGCGAAAGCAACAGACCTGGAAGACGCATTCAACAGAGTGCAGTTATCACTTCTCATTTAACTGCTCCCTGACTGCGACAGACAGCGTGTGGCGTCAGCAAGACAGATTGCAGCAGCTCTTCATCCTACCTCCTGGTGACTGGTTGTCTGAACCCTAAAACTTTTCTATGTGATTACTTCACGGTTTACCTCTCTCGCCCGTTTTGTACAGTATTTACATAAAGGAAATTGCAGATCTCAATACAAAATGGAACCGCTAGAGTGTGTTGACACTAACAGTTGACAGCTGATGTACAAAATATCAAATAATGTATAACAAAGAACGAAAGCAGTCCAACAGCAGTTGAAAACACCGTGCTTTTAAACACACAAAAATCAGTGGCCGCTGTTCCTATAAAGCCAATGCCAAATGAAGGCATCGAACAACATCATCTCTACTGGCTAAACTAACAGACGATAAATTAGACCCCAGCTTGATGTTCACATGCATTTGACGCTCATGTTCGTCTACATGTGGGGGGCTCGGAGGGTGAGGCAAATGGTTTATGCACGCTCCACACGCGCCAAGCATGTTTGTGTATGTGTGGTTGGGAGGGGAGAGAAGGTATTTGGTGTGTGTGTGGGTGGGGGGGGGGGGGGGGGCAGTGGTTTTACGTACGCCTACGATCCACACGCGCCAAGCATGTTTGTGTATGTGTGGTTGGGAGGGGAGAGAAGGTATTTGGTGTGGGGGGGGGGGGGGCAGTGGTTTTACGTACGCCTACGATCCACACGCGCCAAGCATGTTTGTGTATGTGTGGTTGGGAGGGGAGAGAAGGTATTTGGTTGTGTGTGTGGTGGGGGGGGGGGGGGGCAGTGGTTTTACGTACGCCTACGATCCACACGCGCCAAGCATGTTTGTGTATGTGTGGTTGGGAGGGGAGAGAAGGTATTTGGTGTGTGTGTGTGTGTGTGGGTGGGGGGGGGGGGGGGGGGCAGTGGTTTTACGTACGCCTACGATCCACACGCGCCAAGCATGTTTGTGTATGTGTGGTTGGGAGGGGAGAGAAGGTATTTGGTGTGGGGGGGGGGGAGGAGGTGGGGGGGGGGGGCAGTGGTTTTACGTACGCCTACGATCCACACGCGCCAAGCATGTTTGTGTATGTGTGGTTGGGAGGGGAGAGAAGGTATTTGGTGTGTGTGTGTGGGGGGGGGGGGGGGGGGGGGGGGGCAGTGGTTTTACGTACGCCTACGATCCACACGCGCCAAGCATGTTTGTGTATGTGTGGTTGGGAGGGGAGAGAAGGTATTTGGTGTGTGGGGGGGGGGGGGGAGGAGGTGGGGGGGGGGGGGCAGTGGTTTTACGTACGCCTACGATCCACACGCGCCAAGCATGTTTGTGTATGTGTGGTTGGGAGGGGAGAGAAGGTATTTGGTGTGTGGGGGGGGGGGGAAGGAGGTGGGGGGGGGGGGGGGGGCAGTGGTTTTACGTACGCCTACGATCCACACGCGCCAAGCATGTTTGTGTATGTGTGGTTGGGAGGGGAGAGAAGGTATTTGGTGTGTGGGGGGGGGGGGGAAGGAGGTGGGGGGGGGGGCAGTGGTTTTACGTACGCCTACGATCCACACGCGCCAAGCATGTTTGTGTATGTGTGGTTGGGAGGGGAGAGAAGGTATTTGGTGTGGGGGGGGGAAGGAGGTGGGGGGGGGGGGGGGGCAGTGGTTTTACGTACGCCTACGATCCACACGCGCCAAGCATGTTTGTGTATGTGTGGTTGGGAGGGGAGAGAAGGTATTTGGTGTGTGGGGGGGAAGGAGGTGGGGGGGGGGGGGGGGCAGTGGTTTTACGTACGCCTACGATCCACACGCGCCAAGCATGTTTGTGTATGTGTGGTTGGGAGGGGAGAGAAGGTATTTGGTGTGTGGGGGGGGAAGGAGGTGGGGGGGGGGCAGTGGTTTTACGTACGCCTACGATCCACACGCGCCAAGCATGTTTGTGTATGTGTGGTTGGGAGGGGAGAGAAGGTATTTGGTTGTGGGGGGGGGGGGGGGGGCAGTGGTTTTACGTACGCCTACGATCCACACGCGCCAAGCATGTTTGTGTATGTGTGGTTGGGAGGGGAGAGAAGGTATTTGGTGGGGGGGGGGGGGGGGGGGGGAAGGAGGTGGGGGGGCAGTGGTTTTACGTACGCCTACGATTTACACGCGCAAGCATGTTGCTGCATGTGTGGTAAGGAGGAAGTCGGGTGGGGGAGAAGGCAATCGGTGTGTGTGTGTGTGTGTGTGTGTGTGTGTGTGTGTGTGTGTGTGTGTGTGTGTGTGTGTGTGTGCACGCGCGCACGCGCGCGAGGGAAGACGGGTGCATGTTTGTGCTGTTGAGGGAGTGTCATATGTTGTAGTAGAGTGGAGGATGAAAGACGTAGAGGATGAGGAGAGTGTGTGTGTGTGTGTGTGTGTGTGTGTGTGTGTGTGTGTGTGTGTGTGTGTGTGTGTGTGTGTGTGTTGATTGCCTGTTTGTCCACTCCGGGTCTTTTGTTCTTCCCCAAGGCATCTACCATGGCCGCGCCATGGCGGACACAAGGGCTTTCTGAGGGCCGGACGGCATCTTTGGTGGGATTGTTAACTGTGGATCAATGACGTTCCGGGCACCTGTGCACTACGGCTGTGTCAGTCAGTGACTGACTGACTGCATGACATACCTGTCTCAGTGCCTGCAGGATCTTCTACAGGTGCGGGGGAGGGTGTGTGCATGCACCTTGTGGCTTTTTTTGTATGTACTTATTATTCATAAACTGCTTTGCGTTTTCTTTAACTAATTTGTTTCCTTCTTTCTTTCACTGCTTGGGTTTTGTTTCGTAATCAATGGAGATTTGAAATAAATCATTATATTCAGGGCTGTCGTACACGCAAATGTCAACACACACACAACATTGCCCCTACACTTGCTTATTCGTGAGCACGACCACTGTTTGCAGTCGAACACGCATATTTATATGCAAGCGAGGACGTTTGTACACACTTAAGAAATGCAGAAGCACATATACGAGCGCGCGCACGTATGCACAGACAAACAGGTACACATGGATACATCAGAGCAATGGGAGACATCTCCCATTTTTCTGGGATGCACATACTCTTACCCACGCGCGCAAACAATGGGTGCACGCGCGCTTGCGCGTGTAGCGGCGCTGAGAAAGTTAGGTTTCGGTGTTCTTTGGTAATCAGCGCTAGTTTAATGCATGTGGTGGGAGAAGATGTGGTCTCGGCCGTGAGACAAGACCTTCCGTCCAGACCTGTGTAGGTTTATTCGTTCATGCATCCACTCGTACAGCTGTAACCCACCGAGCACTACGGCCAGACGCCTCAGCACAGGTGCTGTCATGTGCGTAGACAGGAGATGAAAAACAAGGGGGACTGATAGAGAGAAAAGTAAGAGAGAGAGAGAGAGAGAGAGAGAGAGAGAGAGAGAGAGAGAGACAGACAGACAGACAGACAGACAGAAAGACAAAGACAGACAGACTTACATACAGACAGGCACACAGACAGACACACAGAGACAGAAAGAGACAGGGAAACACACACACACACACACACACACACACACACACACACACACACACACACAGAAAGAAAAGGTATGCGGGGAGGAAGCTTGGAAGGAAGGGGACGTGTGTGTCCCAACGCATCTGTACGTGCACTCAGTCGTGCGGTGCCCCGACCTTCGATCCTGCGCGTGTGTGTATGTTTGTGCACGTGTATTTATGCGTGCGCTTTCACCACAGAATATCCGAGAAGTGAACAAAAAAGAAAAGAACAGAAACTCGTACAAAACGCTTCCATGCTGCATGAGGTGAGACATAAACACTTTACAGAAGACTATCATGACAACCTCGTTCAGAGATGTCCCACCTGATGCTATCTCTGAATTTCTGAAAGAAGTTAACACTTTTCATCTGATCTAAGATTTTACAGAAAAAAAAAAGATTTTTAACAAAATTTCCGATGTGTTTTTGGAAGGTGTATTTTAAAGGGCTGTACGAATGAGTCTTTTTGTAATGACTTGGAAGTTGACTTCAATGCGGTGGACAGCCCTGATATGACTCTTTGCGGTCGACTGGGCTATAAGCAACATTACCATTACCATGCTGCGATTTTATTTCCTCGTATTAGCTCTCTTGAACATCAAGATAACGATGAGGTGGATTCGCTGTTGTTATATACTGTGCACAAAAAGAAACGCATATTTTTTTCGCTGAAAATATTACGGAATATTTTGACAGAAACATGCCCCGTATAGCAGGGAACTCTGTCCAGTGTGAATAGTCAGACATAATGAATAGACATAACAGTAGATTGATGTCTTATTTCTTCTGTTGTTGTAATTTTTTGAATGCTAAATGACGCATGAAATGACTGAAATAAAAATATGCGTTTCTTTTTGTGCATAGTATAGTCGCTGGGTTGTGTATGTATTTTTTTTTTTAACAAATCGACAGAAAGTACACAGAATTAAAAACAAATCGCATCGTCGTATTTTTTTTTTTTTTTAATCCTAGTTCTTCTTCGTGTTCTTGTTCTTCTGTCTTCTTCTTCTCCTTCTTCCTCTACCTTGGTAGGCAATCACTGGCGCATCACACTGAAGAACAGTTCGCCATGTTCCTCGTGTTATTTCAGCTGTGTGCCAGGGCTTGGGTCTCTGCACATGGTTTCCTTGTCCGTTCTGTAAGGTTGCCAGTCCACCAGTATTCTTCCCCTGTCTATTCCTCCGTCTCTCCCTCCTTCAAAGGTTTCCTGGAGAACTGTTTTAGCTGGTTTCAAAGTGAGGTGACTGCAGGCGGAAATCGAAACATAAAAAAGAAAAAAAAATTATCATTACTATCATTACTATTATCATTATCATTGTTATTATCATTATCATTATTATTATCATTATTATTATCATTGTTATTATCATTATTATTTTTTAAAATAATTATTATTATCATTATCATTGTTATTATCATTATCATTATTATTATCATTGTTATTATTATTATTTTTTTAAAATAATTATCATTATCATTGTTATTATCATTATCATTATTATTATCATTGTTATTATCATTATTATTTTTTAAAATCTTATTATCATTATCATTATTATCATTATTATTATCATTGTTATTATCATTATTATTTTTTAAAATCATTATTATTATCATTATCATTCCGCAAGACAAAAGAGGCAAACAAATCACTGTCTTGTAATTTGTCCTTTTGGTCCGGTGGAATGATAGTAATCTTTCTTTCAGATTTGTTTCAGCGGAGCCAGTGAATCTTTGAGCATGGCCACACCAGCGTAGTTTTGCTTTCTTAACCGATTCCAGTGGATCTTCATACGGTTTGGTGTGCTGCTGATGGCATGACGCACTTTGTACAGTTGCGACATGGTCACCATATCCGATGTTTGTGACATGGTCACCATATCCGATGTTTGTGACATGGTCACCATATCCGATGTTTGGTCACCATATCCGATGTTTGTGACATGGTCACCATATCCGATGTTTGTGACATGGTCACCATATCCGATGTTTGTGACATGGTCACCATATCCGATGTTTGTGACATGGTCACCATATCCGATGTTTGTGACATGATCACCATATCCGATGTTTGTGACGTGATCACCACATCCGTTGTTTAGCATCTTGCGATAGCATCTCATCACCATGGCTTGGATTCTCCTTTCCAGGTCCGCGATGAGGGTCCTTATCTCGCATGCATACAGGAGGAGGGAATATACCTGTGCACGCAGGATGGCGATCTTGTGTTACTGAAATACATCTCATCGTTTTGGCCAAATTTTAGTCTGATCACTGCGGATGTTGTCCGTGTTGCCGTTGAGAGGATTTCTGGTTTGGATCCGTGATCGTTTACGATGGATCCAAGGTAAGAGAACCGTGAATGAATTTCTAGCATCTGTCTACTCAGAGTTATATATCAGCTGGTGGTGGTGTGTGGCAGATATCAGCGTGGTATTTACGACGCCAGTTTCCATGCCAAATCCTGTTGATGTCTCATGCAGTCTGTGAAAAAGCTTCGCGAGTTCGTGTTCACGGCCTGCCGGGCCGTCGATGTCATCTGCACAGCGAAGAATCTGTGACGGGTTCCTCCGCCACGCTGTCAGTCCCAGCAAAACATTGTAAAGACCCATTTCGTGCCGAAATGCGCGTGCAGCAGGTGTTTCCAGTGTTTCTATTCTGACATATGTTTGTTCGAAACAGGTTTCAAACACTGCTCAGCACGTGTATTCATTTCATTACGGGCGCTAGACTACCGAAATAGTTGGGGGGGGGGGGGGGGGGGGGTCATCATGGGCCTCTGAACGGCACTGCTGCTAGGACAGGCGACCGACTACCCTTCCCTTCACATCAAATAACAAACGAATAATGCTATAAATATTGTGGGCCGCTTTCAAACGGGCAGTTCCTCTGAAAAACACTGTCGTGTGACACTGGCCGTCTTTTATGTCCTCCCCAAATCCAAACTAATTCCCTCGCGGGAAATACACACACACACACACACACACACACACACACACACACACACACCCCACACACACACACACACACACACACACACACACACACACACACACACACACACACACATGACGTGGCGCAGAGCGAAGATGGAGGAAGTTCGGAATGCGCTGTGTACACTGGACAAACATACCCAGGGGAGAGAAAAAGAAAGAAAAGAGACGAACACTCACAACAGGTATGCTCAGAAAATAGAAGGGAGAAAAACAAATACGGCGAGGCGAGGGGGGGGCGGGGGGGGGGGGGGGGGGGGGGCTTCAGTCGTGTCGTCACCACTCGGTTCAGCCCATACAAACCTGCGGTCTGCGAGTCCGTCCTATCAACAGAATTGAACCCAATACCTCTTTTTCCCTTCACCGCAAAAGTCATTTTCGCCTCCCCCCTTCTCTCCTTCTTCCCATCCCAATTTGGTCTATTTGCTCCATCATATATTCAGTATGGTTAGAAAAAAAAGCTGAAGAAGAAAAAAAAAAGGGGGGGGGGGGGGTGGAAGCCTCAAAGGCATGCACCGTTCTCACGCCTTCAAAACCGCACCATAAAGCAATCAATTTAGGGGAGAGAGAGAGAGAGAGAGAGAGGAGAGAGAGAGAGAGAGAGAGAGAGAGAGAGAGAGAGACAGAGACAGGACAGAGAGAGACAGACAGACAGACAGGCAGACAAACAGCCAGCCAGCCAGACGAAGGCAGCGGGTGAGGGTGGGGTGGGGCTAAAGCTCTCAAAACCTTGCAATAAACCAAGTAATTCAGAGAGAGAGAGAGAGAGAGATGGAGAGGCGGGAGGAGGAGGGAGGGGGGACAAGCAGACTGACAAAGAAACCGAGACTGTGAGGTTCTCAAGCTCTCAAAACCATGCCATAAATCAACCCAATCAGTCTGACTGGAAAGGCTTAGACAGACAGAAAACTAGAGCGACACTGAGGAATATTGTTCACTCGCCACTTCTGAATTCAGATAAGTCTTTCTACACCCTTTCGGCATGCATGTACAACATTCGTCAACACTTTGGGAAAAGTAAGTAACAAACAACAGCACAAAATTCCTTTAGGCATACCACATAGCTGTAAAACCGACACAGACAATGTGATGTTACAGGGTGAGGAAAACAAGAAACAAACAAACAAGGCCTTCCTCGGGCGGACAAAGCACAACAAACTTCCACGAACAATTGCACGCGACGCCATGTCGCGTGTTTTTATAAGGACACAGGATGGGATTTTGGACGGGAGAAAGTGTAGAGACACTGCCATCAACGGAATAGGTGATGGGGTCCATTTCGTGTCGACCGCACGTTAACAACGAAGAATTAAACCCCCGTTCTTTGAGAATACTTCAGGGGACGCAGACTTGTTGACCGAGCTGAATGCCAAGAGTTATCTATCTACGGCAGTTGAAACAGACCCAGGCAGCCGACTCTGAAAACAACTTTAAAGTCTATACTTCCAGCACAAGATTAACAAATCAAACGACCGTTGAGATTCCAAAACAGAGACCTGTCTTTTTTGTTTTTACTCAAACAAAATCCTTGATCATTCTCCCAAAGCATCACCCCCGACTGAATATGGTTTACAAAACCAAAAGATCGAAAGCTACGGCGAAGCACAGCCAAACAACAAATACGCAATGTTCTACAAATTTTTATATTCGCGATGAGGTATAGCCAATTAAAATGCATGGAATTACAGCAAGCCGCTGCTTTATTACGGTTTATGAATATCAAGCACACACACACACACACACACACACACACACACACACACACATACAGAGAGAGAGGAGAGAGAGAGAGAGAGAGAGGAGGAGGGAGGGAAAAAATGAAGAGAGAGAGAGAGGGAGCGGTTTTGTTGTCCCTCAACTGCTTTGCTGCCTTTCGCAGCCGTGTTGTCGCCGGTATCCGCATAGTCAACCTTCGCTCGCGACAAAATGGTGATGCGGCGACAAATGGTGATGCGGCGACAAAAAATAAACTAACAGAAATTGTCAGTTAACCTGTAAGAACAACAACAACATCAACATTTCTAATAATAGTAGTGATAACAATAATAATGAAATAATAATAATAACAATGATAATAATATCGAAATACCGTTCATGAATTTCAGGACGGAAGCATGACACTTAAAAGAAAGAAAACAGCAAGAAATACTTTCCGTATGGCGTAGAGAGTTAAAAAAAAAAAAAAAAGCCTGACAGTTACTGTAACTGCAGTACTCACTCTTGTTATATATTACCATTATTAGCATAATTCAAAACCGTCATAAGCTTTTCTAAGAACTGCAAGGAAACCGGATATCCCTTCCTTTAGTTGTTTGTGACGCGTGTCGTATGATCGGATGTGTGTCTAGCGCAAATGGCTGGTGTCTGATATGTACATGCATTCAGAGAGAGGAGAGAGAGAGAGAGAGGAAGAGAGAGAGAGAGAGAGAGAGAGAGAGAGAGAGAGAGAGCGAGCGAGAGCGACAGAGACACAGAGAGACAGACAGACAAAAATAGACAGAGACAAGGAGAGACAGCGAGACGGACAGAGATTGACAGAGAGAGAGAGGGAGAGACAGAGACAGGCAGACAGACAGAGAGAGAGAGAGAGAGAGAGAGAGAGGCAGACAGAGAGAGAGACAGACCAGACAGACAGACAGACAGACAGACACACGCAGACAGACACACAGACAGAGAAACAATTAAACAGAAAGAGAGAGGCAGGGAAGGAGGGGGAAGAGAGAGATAGAGAGAGGCGGACAGACAGACATACGGACAGTCAGACAGACAGGCAGACAGACAGACAGACAAGCAGAGAGAGAGAGAGAGAGAGAGAGAGAGAGAGAGAGACCGACCGACAGACCGACCGACAGACAGACTGATAGACACACACACACACACACACACACACACACACACACACACACACACAGTGAGAGAGAGAGAGAGAGAGAGAGAGAGAGAGAGAGACGAGAGAGAGAGAACAGACAGACAGAAGACAGACAGACATAAAGAAAGTCAGAGAGAGAGAGCCAGAGAGGGTGGGGGGAGAGAGGAGAGAGAGAGAGAGAGAGAGAGAGAGAGAGAGAGAGAGAGAGAGAGAGAACACAAATGCTTCGTTTATTAAAAGAAAGCAACAAGCACATTGAAGTAAGCTTGCGCAACGCCAATACCCGAGTCAAGGCGAGACGGTGGATGAAAAGGTAAGGGGGTTGTCGTTGCGAGAAATGAAGAAAAATGACAAATCATAAAATCCCCGTCATACACAGGTGTGTGTGTGTGTGTGTGTGTGTGTGTGTGTGTTGTGTGTGTGTGTGTGGTGCGTGCGTGCGTGCGCGTGCGTGCGTGCGTGTGTGTGTGTGTGGTGGGGGGGGGTGTCGGTGGGTGGTGGAGTCGGGGGATCTGTGTGTGCGTGTATTAAATGAGTGAATA
>CM065720.1:63270418-63282918 GCA_033310375.1 Conus canariensis | reverse complement strand
CACACACCACAACACACACACACCACACACTCGCACACACACACACACACACTCATACAGTGAGAGAGAGAGGGGGGAGAGACAGAGATACAGACACACACAAACAGACAGCAAGACGGGAGAGAGAGAGAGAGAGAGAGAGAGAGAGAGAGAGAGAGAGAGAGAAGACAGACAGACAGACAGACAGACAGACAGACAGAGACAGACAGACAGACCGACTGACTGACGGACAGAGACAGAAACAGAGACAGAGACAGAAACAGAGACAGACACACAGACAATACAGAGTCAGACAGCGAGACACACACACACAACACACACACACACACACACACACACACACACACACACACACGCACGTACACACACACACACACACACACACACACACACAACACACACAGAAAACAATCGATCATCACACCAGAGAGTGGGTGTTGCAGTACAAAATATCACCCGGGAACAAATGTCATCCGGTGACTTTTTGTGCCGACAATGTAGTATAAAATGTCACCACAGTACAGAATATCCCCCGCACCCCACCACTCCCACCCCGGGTGACAATGTGTACCGACAGTGCGGTACAAAATGTCACCCTGGTACCTAGCTGACAGTTTGTATTGGCAGGTCAGGAGTGTATATCCCCTGTGGAATAAATTGTCGCTATATGTTAATACACAGTTTGGATCAAATCTGAGCGGCCACTGTTTGTGACCGAAACGTACAAGGTTGTCCAGGTAGATAGACAGTAGGGTTTACCAACGTCCACATTTCTTGCCCATGATGGTTTGAGTTTTGACGATGATAGTGAGGCATTCTGATAGTGGTGGTGATAATGCTGGTGGTGGGTGGTGGTGGTGGTGGGGTGGGAAAGTAAGTCTAGTCTTTGATATACCTCTTTCACTGTGCTTATGTTCTCATGCTGAAAGAACGACGACGATGACGATGACGACGACTACGATGATGATGATGATGACAGTGGTGATGATGATGATGATGACGATGATGATGATGATGGTGACGGTGGTAATGATGGTAATGATGACGATGATGGTGATGATGATGATACTGATGATGATGACAGTGATGATGACGATGATGATGATGATGATGATGACGATTATGATGATGATGTTGAAGATGACGCTACCGTATGACACTGCGTTAGGCCTTCATTGCTGGGCCTGTGTCTTTGCTGCTTTCTAGAGAGAGTATACCCGAGTGTCACGCAAGAATAAGCCTGTGCTAATTTCGCAATATTTTTTTTTAACCATGTTTTTTTTTTTTTTGAAGCGTGATTTCGACGATCTATTTCAGATGATGCTGAATCAAAATTCTGCACGTGAATATCGTGGAGACGAACTTATCTTTCTTTCCCCACGTGGTGCACTTAGATCACAAAAAACACAAATGGCATGTCAACCCGATCCCAAACATTGATTCACAATCGGAGACAATTTGCTCCGAAGATGAAATACATTTGTGACCTACCCTGACAGACTATCACTCTCAGTGACACAGCTCCCCCGTGGGGATACTGGGGGGTCTTTTGTACAAATAGTTCCCCCATCTTCTGGACATTCTGTGCTAGTAACGTCCCCTTTTCCTTTCGCTCTCAGTAACTCTGCCTCCTCCTTTGCTGTACTGTCGTCTACTGTCCTTTCTGTCTACCATGTCTTTTATCTATCTTTTTCCACAACCTCTTCCCACAAATGTCTGCACTCAACGAAGTCGGAGTGAACTGACTATACTCTCGAGTATAGTGTGAGTATATCCCAACAGGGTAAAACGAATCTTAAATAAATGTTAGCGAACCCAGAGAACGTGGAAAAACGAGTCACAGACGAAACACAACGCGTTTGACTCTTAGGTCTTATCAGGGGAGACATTAACGAATAATATTCGTAATGTCTCACTGATGAAGCAAGGTTCGAAGCGTTGTGTTTAGTCTTCGTTTAATTGTCTCACCCTGTTGAGACCTAAGGGTCGAAAAGCGTGTGTTGTCTTGACTCGTTTGTCCACGTTCTCTGGATATCGTTAATGTTACTGAATGAAGACCAAGAGGCGAACGCGTTGTGTTTCTCCCTGTGACTCGTTTGTCACGTTCTGGGTTCGTAACATTTATTTAGATTTTTAGATTTCGCTGCATCCTTCGCTTGCAACTAGGGTAAACGAGTCAACGCTACCCGATACTGACGTGAAGAAGAAGAATAACAGTACCAGGGCGACATTTTTCACCGTAACGTCAGTACATTGTGACATGCTGGTGTGACTTTTGTACGCAACGTCGTGACGAAATGTCCCGGATGACATTTGTACGGAGGGACAGTTTGGTCCATCACACAGGGCAGACTGGGCTCAGACAGCGGAGAACACAAAACAGACGTACCCACGTGGCGACAGCCACTGCACCGTGTTGTTCAATTCTGTCATCTGTCTGCCCACACTGTCTGCACGCTACCTGTGTACTGGACCTGTGTGTGTTGGGGGGAGGGGGGGAGGGTTGGAGGTGGGGGAAAGAGGGGGGGGGGGGACGGAGGGGAGGGGGGTAATAGGAGGCGACTGGAGAGTGTGTATGTCGTTAACAGTTTATGGTGTATAGTCGTTTATAGCGTGTGTGCGTGCGTGCGTGGTGTGTGTGTGTGTGTGTGTGTGTGTGTGTGTGTGTGTGTGTGTGTGTGTGTGTGTGTGTGACGCACACACAGACAGACAGTCAGGCAGGCAGACAGACAGAAGGACAGACTGAAAAGAAAAAAGCGAAGGAGAGAGATCGTAACACAAACACACTGTAAGAGAACGGGACAGCGAGACGGTGAATTCAGGAACAGATGAAGAGGAGGGAGGAAGGGGAGTGTGAGACAGAGATCTTATCATACAACAGAGACCCCAATCACAACGTCAAGACCGTGTCAGTGAGTACACAGAAGAAGGGGAAACAAACAAACAAACAAACAGCGCACGGTGACTGCCACAGCGACTGCATATCCTGTTTGATGACGTCAGAGAGTTCTCATTCCTTGTCCCAAGCTCTGCCGCGCCCCCCACCTCCGTCCTCGACCTCATCACCTCCCCAGCCCCTTCCATCCCAACCCCACCCCACCCCACCCCACCCCACCCCTCCTCATGCCCGCCCCATCTGCTGGCTGCGTGGACATGTTCCTCGCCGTCTGCTGGCGTTCTGTATTGACCTGCCGTGTGCTGCTTGCCCTGGTCACGTGGCCAGCAGCGTGACACTGCCAGACAGCCGTCTGTCTGATGGTGTCTGACCCTCGGGAATAGAACACTTAGGGTGGTGGTCGCTCCGTTTCAGTTTCGGTTCTTTGAACAGCCCAGCCGACCACGCAGAGCCGTCTAAAGGCTGCCGCCAAATTGAATGGGAAGAAGTCACTCTTGTCCACACACACACACACACACACACACACACACACACACACACACACACACACGCACGCACGCACGCACAAACACACACATACACAAACACACACACACACGCGCACACACTCACACACACACACACACACACACACAACACACACACACACACAACGCACACACTCACACACACACACACACACACACACACACACACACACGGACGGACGCACGCACGCACGCACACACACACACACACACACACACCACACACACACACACACACACACACACACGGACGGACACACACACACACACACACACACACACACACACACACCCTATTCAGTAATAAATCATTAGGGGGAAACCCAGTGGAAACAAAACAAAACAAAATTCAAAAAGAAAAAAAAAGCCCAGCAATGCAAGACTGGTACATTGCAGCGTTGCAAAGTGGGTGACCTTCATCTCAGTAGTCTGTGAAACCACTGACAAGTGTTCTTGATCAGCGCATCTCTACTCGCTAGCTGTTACGCAACAAACACCTGCAGATGCGTCAGCCAGACTGACTCCTCACCCTCACTGGAAATTCTCACCGAGGCTTTATCCCCCCACCCCCCACCTCCCACCCCGTCCCTTTCCACTACTTAATCTTCATGAACGGAGAGTGATGGAAAAATACATGCGGTAGGGTGAGAACTATCCCTGGCTGGTGTATTGGCAATTATAGGATTGCCAGACTTTGCATGCTTACAGGGAATGAGTTTTGCCAGATGCTGTGCTGTCAGTTTTTTTTCCCCCTTCACTGCCAGCTGGAGTCTTATGGCCACGGAATACTCAGTGTGCTACACCAACAAACCTTAACGCAATTTATGCGTCTTGTTTCGTGTCACACAGACTTGACACCCTTATTCTATTTGACTCATGTATTTCAGACTCTCCCCACAATTAGTATCTATTTTGACAGCAATATCAACTTGACGATGCGCCAGTGTAGTTTTTGTAAAGATTTCTTTTTGTCAAAACATGTCAGACTGTGTTATTCGCTCTTTTACTGTGGCTCTTCCTGCTTGATTTACAATAAGATATAGACTTATAAAAGTCTTACTCGGTTACGTTAGGCTAGATTTCTCTGTAAGTGGCATCAATATATCTTTTTATATATACTCCTCCGCTCGATAAAAATCGAATAGAAAGGTCTGTAGAATGTAACGCAGTATACTTAACAATTTTTGCATCATTTTCCAGTAGGAAATAGTCGTTGTAAACGATCACACTTTATTATGAGTAAGTGTCATTTTTGTAATATAGATACTTTTCCCGATCAGTCGTTTGCAGATTTATGGCATTTATCATTTGTGACATCTTCATGCAGGGATGGCTGGAAAGTCCTAGGCATATATGAATCCAAAATTGTAAAACATCATTCTGAAACAAAGACAGGTTGAATGGAACACAAAGCCTGAAACAAAAACCCAGTGTGCAACATTAAAGAAAGAAAAAAAAGGGATTTTGAAAAAACGCTCGAGCAGAAACAGCCAAAGAAAAAAAAGCATAACGACTTTCTAGAAGAAACTCACAAGAAAAAATGAAAAGACAGTAAAAAAAAATTCGCAGAAAAGAAGAAATTATGAACATAGAATTTCAAGAACGGTGCGAATGTATTGCACGCTGAACGATCCCTGCTTCAACACAAGAGGGTGAAAAAATAGAAACTTTCTGATACAAAGACAGGCAGACGGATAGAAAGAAATTCAGAAAACCAATGGACGACCCCCGTAAAGGCAGAGACAGTTTGAAATGCAGTCAACGAGGGGAGCAGAAAAGAGAAAATCTTTCAGCAAAGAATTTCCCAAAGGCAGGTTTCCATTAACACTGAAAGATTCTCCCCCGACCCCACCCCACACCACCCTCCCAGCATCACACGGCTGAAAAGAAAAGGAGACACGGGTGGATGGGCGCCATCACGGCTTAAAGACAGTGGAGGGTACGCAAGTAAGAAAAACATGATTGAAAGACGCAGTATCATAGAGGCTGAGAGATTTTACACACACACACACACACACACACACACACACACACACACACACACACACACACATACATAACAAACCACAGGTAAGATTTTCCAGAATGAGGGGGGTAGAATGTATACCGAAAGACCCCCGACATCACCATCCAGGGTGGCATTAACAAGTTGACTCGATGCCAAGCGCAGTCTTGTACTCCTCTTACACGTTATGCGGAGAGGCCTTTGCCCTCCAGTGCTTAGAATTTTCCTTCAATGATACCTGTTCTCGCCGTCCACCATCCCTAGCAGAAAGGTGGGTGGATACTCTGTCTGTCTGTCTGTCTCTTTCTGTCTGTCTGTCTGTCTGTCTGTCTGTCTGTCTGTCTGTCCTGTCTCTCTCTCTCTCTCTCTCTCTCTCTCTCTCTCTCTCTCTCTCTCTCTCTCTCTCGGATCCTGCCGAGTTTTCAACTAAAGGGAAGTTGACAGGCCTGGTTTTCTGAGCAATGCCGAGTGCTTTCAGGGCAGCCATTTTTTCAGTCCTTCACTGAACAGCTGTTTGTGTTTAGAATGGCCCTAGGACAACTTAAGTGATCACATTGTATTCGTTCAGCGTGTGATGGCTGACTCGCTGAAAACGATCTGGAACCGTTGACGTTAAGATTGTCCTTTCTGCAAATTGTGTGTGTGTGTGTGTGTGTGTGTGTGTGTGTGTGTGTGTGTGTGTGTGTGTGTGTGTGTGTGTGTGTGTGTGTTTTCCTAGTCAGTCTTACTCTTTTTTTTCCCGCCTGGTAGTGATCGCGCTTCGCTGCTTCCTGCAGGGTCAGTGGCATCAGGGAAATGTTCATTACAGAAAAACTGCCCTCCCAAGGGTGGAGAGAGGGGAGGGAACAAAGGGGTGAGGGGAAGAAATTACGTATGAAAGCAGACGACCCTTTCCATCACGTAGGGATTTTTTTTTTTTTTTTTTTTTTTTTTTGGGGGGGGGGGTGGTGGAAAAGAAGGGAGGGAAGAAACAGGAGGTAAGAGAGAAGGGTGGGGGAGGGAGGTAGTTTAGTGATGGCGTAAAATTCTTCGATGCCTCGTTGAGTCACCCCAGTGTGTGTGTGCCCCCGTTTAATGGCTACAGTAAATGTCAGGTATTTACGGATCGCTTTCAGGCATGATGCATTGGAGGCGCGCGCGAGGACCAGCATACGCAAATAAACATGTACCAGCACTGATAAATCTGCCTAGGCATGCAGACCTACACATATATAGGTGCACCCTCCGTTTCTACCTGTCCAAACGGATATGCCCTTCATACATCGTCTGTCTGTCTGTCTGTCTGTCTGTCTGTCTGTCTGTGTCTGTCTGCCTGTCTGTCTGTCTGTCTGTCTGTCTGTCTCTCTCTGTCTATGTCTGTCTCTGTCTCTCTGTCTGTCTGTCTGTCTGTCTGTCTGTCTCTGTCTGTCTGTCTCTCTCTCTCTCTCTCTCTCTCTCTCTCTCTCTCTCTCTCTCTCTTTCTCGCTCTCCTCTACATCGATCCGTTCCGGGTCGTTGCAACGATTACTTCCCTACCGTGGTCGATCTATATAGAAACAGCTTGCTCGCCTGATGTGAACGGAAAACATGATCAATATTTGCGTTGGAGGTTGAAGGCTTTAGATACGTTAAGCTTAGACCGCGCGGTCTTTAATCGGTCAATTTCCGAAAGAGTGGTCTTTCCATTTCGGCACACCTGTTGGCTTTCATCTTCATGGCATGGATATCCAAGTCCTCTGAGGAAGACCAAACTGTGTTGGCTGTTTATTTCTTCGTTTCTGCTTGTGTACACACACACACACACACACACACACACACACACACACCACACACACACCACACACACACACACACACACACGCACACACACACAACACACACACACACACACACACACACACACACACCACACACACACACACAGCCACACACACAGCACACACATGCAAGCAAGCGCATGCGCGCACGCACAGACACACACACAACACACACACACACACACACACCACACACACACACACATTTCAAATTAATTGATCACTCGTTCACACATCATCTAAACCGCTTACAGCGTGCACAACGCATGCACACTCAGTTGCTGTCATGGTTCTTTACTCTTTCAGGCAGTTTTATGGACAAGTCTGTCATGCGTACCAAGCAGGAAAGAAGGAAGTTTCGTTTTCCAAACTCGGTAAAATGGGAATGTTACAATAAACTCATGAAAGCACATTGTGTTCTTTTGCTACCGTCACAGGAGAAACTTCTCTTGAATAGATCTCAGTTTGATTTGGAGAGAACGACTTTGAACAATTCGTGATGATTATGAGAGTGAAATATTCACTTAAATACCCATTTATGAATCTTGAATGCTTCTTGCATAAGAATGAAACTGTTACATTTAAGACACTAGCGAAAAGGTTGTACTAAAGGATATGTAAATTCACCGTGTACAGAGGCAGTGAGAGGTAAAAGGTTTATGGCTAAGCAACACATTTCACCAAATGCTGGTATACCTTTACTGAGCAAAAACTAGCAAAAAAACCGTTCCCGTGTTCATTTGATCTGAGGTGGCCCAACATTACCGCTAACATGGGATCCAAACATCAGGATGTTTTATGTTCATAGTTGTGGGCAAATGATATCTGTCTTTTGGCATTTCCAGAGAGAGGCGTGTATAGTGGGTCAATGGACCGCCATGAAACAGGGAGCAAGAAAAAAAAAGATAACAGCAAAAGAGTTCACGGTTAGTGGGCCCTAGAACAGATAAACTGTTCCTTTCAAGTGAGCAAACTACTGTACCTTAAGTAACATGAACATCACGCTGAACCTAATAAGATACCGAAACTACTGTCCTTTAAGTACCGAACTACTGTCCTTAAGTACCGAACTACTGTCCTTAACTACCGAACTACTGTCCTTAAGTACCGAACTACTGTCCTTAACTACCGAACTACTGTCTTAACTACTGAACTAATCAGCTGGAAGCCATTCTGCACCACCCTTGGAAGAATGCGCTATGTTCACATAGGGTGCAGGCACGCACACAGCATTCAAGTAAACGTCAAGAGACATAACTGCTCCCTGGCAGATGCCACTGAGTAATGGCCAGCTGGATGTGACGCGACAGAGCCTCCATGGGGGAGTTCCCATGGGTTTACCAGCCCTTTGTTTCATGACTGCGCAGCCCACCGACGAAACACGCCACCGTCAAGCAACTGCGTGTGCATCCCTCAGCCTCACGCGATGCTGTTCCATCCTTTCCCGGGTAGCATAAATACTACCAGAACTGTCCAGAGTAAAACCTGTATAGATGAACAATAACACCTCTATGAGACAAAAGATTAAGGACCTGAGTGCACTGGTACACTCCGTCTTTCTGTATGCGTGCGAGAGATGGGCCCTCACAGCGGATCTGGAAAGGAGATCCCAAGCCACGGAAATGAGATGGAACCACAAGATGCTGTACATCAGACACACTGATCATATCAGCAATCAACAAGTGCGTCGAAGCATCAAGCCGCTAGCATCTGGGACCATATTATGAAGATGTACTGACATCATGAAGAAAAGAATAGCCTTGCTAAATCAGTCCCCCAGACAACTGTTGAGGGAGGGAGACGAAGAGGAAGACAGATTAAAAAAAGAAACAGATGGACTGACAACACTGCAGAATGGCCAGGGTAGACACTTGCAGAGACCACATCCCTGGCACACTAGCAACACAACTGAAGGAACCTTGTAAACACTTGCAGAGACCACATCCCTGGCACACTAGCAACACAACTGAAGGAACCTTGTAAACACTTGCAGAGACCACATCCCTGGCACACTAGCAACACAACTGAAGGGACCTGGTAAACACTTGCAGAGACTACACCCATGGCACACTAGCAACAGAACTGAAGGAACCTTGTAAACACTTGCAGAGACCACATCCCTGGCACACTAGCAACACAACTGAAGGAACCTGGTTAACACTTGCAGAGACCACATCCCTGGCACACTAACAACACAACTGAAGGAACCTGGTAGACACTTGCAGAGACCACATCCCTGGCACACTACAACACAAACTGAAGGAACCTGGAAAACTGTTTTCAGCGTGGTGCCCTAATTACTCTCCATGGAGTTACGGGAGAAGAAGAAGAAGAAGAAGAAGAAGAAGAAGAAGAAGAAGAAGAAGAACAACAACAACAACAACAACAACAACAACAACAACAACAACAACAACAACGACAAGAAGGAGAAGAAGAAGTAGAAGAGAAGAAGAAGAAGAAGAAGAAGAAGAAGAAGAAGAAGAAGAAGCAACAACAACAACAACAACAACAACAACAACAACAACAACAACAACAACAACAACAACGACAAGAAGGAGAAGAAGAAGTAGAAGAGAAGAAGAAGAAAAAGAAGAAGAAGAAGATGAAAAGGAAGAGGAGATGAAGAAGAAGAAGAAGAAGAAGAAGAAGAAGAAGAAGAAGAAGAGGAGGAGAGGAGGAGGAGGAGGAGGAACAACAACGACAACAACAACAACAACAACAACAACAACAACAACAAAACAACGAGGTAAGCAATGTGGGTAGAACGAGAAGCTGGTGAGGACAAACTAAATGAAAGTAGAAACGGCAAGAGCTGCTTTTCGTGTTATCCCCCCACCCCCTCCGTCACCCCCCCCCCCCCCCCCCCCCACCTTCACACACACACACACACAACCTAATGAGTAAAATATTCTCTTCTCTGCTCTTCTAGTGATTTAAGCACAGTTCAAACACAAAGAGTGGCGTGCATGTGGAAGTATGCATGCACACACACACACACACACACACACACACACACACACACACCAACGCACGCACCACACACACACACCACACACACACACACACACACACACACACAACACAGAGCGAGAGCGAGCTATCAAATAGGCTTTCAGTGCACTTCTCACCACAATCAACACTTCCTTACGGCAAGAGTCGTGAGACAAAATTAGAACATACCCTCCTCCCCTGCCTCCTCCTCTATCCCATCACCCTCGCCAATTTTCTCCACCCCAAGTCTCGCCCACCCCACCCCTCTAATCAGAACGCCACCTCCCCCCCCCCCCTCCCTTTGTCTACCATGGTCCTTGCTGCCATGACTGTTCAATTGTCTAGACACTTGCCCTACGACTGCTACGAATATCCGAAGCAAACAGATGTTACAAAAATGCCCATTCAAACGTTCATTAAATGAATCATCACAGGAATAGCTTTACAACCATGCAAATGCTCACCAATCATAAGCATTGGCCAGTTCGCTTTCCCTTTTTTGTCATTTCTTTTTTTTTTTTACCTGAAAACTTTTTTTTTCTTCAAATATTTCCCATCTATCGCTATATCTGGTCTTAAACTTTGTAATCTCTACCCCCCCCCCCCCCCCCCCCCTTCTTTAACCAAGAGCAAGTTAACTCTCATCACATTTCTGTCTCATCAGCGGAACAGATGCTGCCTACCAGAAATACATTCTTCAGTTGTTTTTTTTCTTGTTTTGTGAGCCGTAGAAGAACTTAGTTGTCGAAACGCGTTGATTTGCGTGTCGTCGTTTGCTACTTTAGGGACCGCAGTGAGAGGGATGCGCAGGTTCCACTGCGCATCTGATGTGGTCAACACCGCTGCGGGTTGATGTGGTCAACACAGCTGCGGGTTGATGTGGTCAACACAGCTGCGGGTTGATGTGGTCAACACAGCTGCGGGTTGATGTGGTCAACACAGCTGCGGGTTGATGTGGCCAACACAGCTGCGGGTTGATGTGGTCAACACAGCTGCGGGTTTGATGTGGTCAACACAGCTGTGGGTTGATGTGGTCAACACAGCTGCGGGTTGGCGAGTGTTGGAAGCATTTCCTTCCGGTTCTCAAAACAGACCTTTTTTTTTTAACCAACAAAATCGAAAGCTGCTCGTACTTAATTTTAACATGCCTGGGGAGGGGAGGGGGAGATAGGACGAAAGGGGGTGGTGGGTGGGGGCGTTTTACTGTGTCGTTCATGGTCGCACGTAGAAGGCGACAAGCAGGGACCTTTCCTTCTGTAAACTTGCAAATTAAGGAAGAAATGAAGGATGGGCAGACGTACTGCTGCAGAAAATCTGTGCAGAAATGTGTGGTCTGCGAAAGGAGCCACGGCTGATCTAGCTTTCATATTTTAGCCGTAGCTTTGATGCTGTTAGCCATAGCTTCAACATCATTAGCTATAGCTTCAATACGGTTAGCCATTACTTCAATACTATTAGTCATGGCTTCAATATTATTAGCCCTAGCTTCAATGTTATTAGCCATAGCTTCAATGTTATTAGCCATAGTCCAATATCATTAGCCCTAGCTTCAATATCATTAGCCATAGCTTCAATATTATTAGCCATGACTTCAATATCATTAGCAATAGCTTCAATATCATATACATAGTTTCAATACTATTAGTCATAGCTTCAATGTCATCAGCCATAATTTCAATATCATCAGCCATAGCTTCAATGTTATCATACATAGCTTCAACGTTATTAGCCATGGCTTCAATATCATTAGCTATCGCTTCAATGTTATTATACATAGCTTTAATATTATTAGTCGAAGCTTCAATGTTATTAGTCACAGCTTCAATATTATTAGCCATAGCTTCTATATCATTATACATAGCTTCAATATTATCAGCCATGGGTTCAATAGTATTAGCCATAGCTTCAAAATTATTAGCCATAGCTTCGATATAATTAGCCATAGCTTCAATATTATTATATATACCTTCAATGTTAATAGTGATATTTTCCATATTATTATCCATAGCTTCAATATCAGTATATACATCTTCAATATCACTAGCCAATCGGAATGCAGATTTGTTTGGATGTGGAAAGACTCGTTAACGTCTGTTACCGCAAGCATAACACGTCCATTGTAGATTTCGGTAGACAGTGTGCCACACAGACAGACATACAGACAGACGGACGGACGGACGGTCGACGGACACAGAGAGAGAGAGAGAGAGAGAGAGAGAGAGAGAGAGAGAGAGAGAGAGAAAGAGGAGAGACAGACAGACAGAGACAGAGACAGAGAGAGAGAC
>CM065720.1:63250418-63252918 GCA_033310375.1 Conus canariensis | reverse complement strand
CCACAACGAACACACAGAGAAACATCTCAAACCCACAAAGAACACACAGAGAAACATCTCAAACACACAAAGAACACACAGAGAAACATTTCAAACCCACAAAGAACACACAGAGAAACATCTCAAACCCACAAGGAACACACAGAGAAATATCTCCAACCCACACAAAGAACACACTGAGAAACATCTCAAACCCACACAAAGAACACACACAGAGAAACATCTCCAACCCACACACACGGGACAGAACGAAGTCCCACATTGCTGAATTCTCACCTGCAGACCTCTGCAGCCTGGGGGCGGGCCCTGGGGAGGGTCCATGAGGCCTGGTGGAGTCGGCGGAGGTCGAGGGCCACGCCCATGGGAGGGTAGTCGAAAAGACGCCGGACTGTGGACATTGGATCTGGTGGGGTGGGGTGGGGACCGCTCTGCCACTCTCTGCTTTAGATACTCCTGGTTCTTTTTGTTTCAGTTTTATGGACACGTACGTTTGGACTGAAAAGTGTCTCCCTCCGAACCCGTCTTGGTCATATAATTCCAGGATGGCTTTTCTTTCTGTTTTTTTTTTTTTTTTTTTTTTTTTTTTCTCTCTCTTTTCTGTTTTTTGTTCTATGGGGATGTATTCCAGATTTGAGTTGTTTCCCCTCTGTCTTTTACATACACCTCATAATTATGGTCCTCTTATCTGTTCCGACGTTCCTGGCGGGAAGCGTTTTGCACTGTGGCGGCTGAAGCGTTTCTGAATCGGCTTACGCCTTTGTCGAACTGGTTTTCCTGTTCCCTCATCCACGGCGGTTCTATCTCTGCCTAACAGTGCCCGTGTTTACACCCCGCTTGTGTAGATGACGTTTTTCTCTTCGCTGCACGTGCACCGGCCCGACCCTCTGCATGCGGAGGATGAGGATGACCTCGTCTGAGCCTAAGGCTTTGCGGGGCAGGTGTGTGATCTCATTGTCTTCCTTCGTGTTCACTCTTCACTTTGCGAGCGTCTCTCACTCTGTCTCTGTTTGTCTCTGTCTCTCTCTCTCTCTCTGTCTCTCTCTGTTTTTTTCTCTCTCTGTCTCTCAATCTGTCTCTCTCTGTCTGTCTGTCTCTCTCTCTCTGTCTCTCTCTCTCTCTGTCTGTCTTCTCTCTCTCTCTCTCTCTCTCTCTCTCTCTCTCTCTCTCTGTCTGTGTGTGTGTGTGTGTGTGTGCACTTCTGTTAAAAATTAAAAACTATTCGAAAGTATGGGCCACGACCATTTCAGCGAAGTTCACAGCCTACACGGCTTTACTTCATGCGCAAATAAGAGTATCTCCACAGAGTTGGGGGTGAAAACACTCTAGGGACACGTCGCGTACTTGACATTGGCGATGACGTGATGGAAAAGTCAGCAAAGGTGTGAACAGGAACCGACAATGAATGTGAAAGGCGTGAACACCATCATGATGGCTGCACAGCCACAGGACCCTGTTCACTGGTTGGTTCAGAATGGACAGACAGACTGCTGGCCGTCAGTGGCCAGTCCCGTCACGAAGAGCTCATTGTAGGCATTGAAATAACATTATTTTACAATGTAAGTCTTATCGCTGATTCAGGAAAAAAAAAGTTTGAGAGTACCTTCCCTTTTCTTATTACGTCGGCACGGCCGGAAGCGTCAGTTGGTGTGCCAGACGGCGAGTGTTTCAGATCTATTGTGCTGGAAGCGAAGGGTTGATGGGCGCAGGATGCCAACATGCTTTGCATTAAAAAAAACAACAACAACCAAACATCGCTCCTCTCCTGCCCATCCTTTCCCAAACCTCCTTCACCCCGATCTCCTCTCTCTCTCTCTCTCTCTCTCTCTCTCTCTCTCTCTCACTCACACACACACACACATACACACATCCCCAATTGTCCCCTACACCCATCTCCACGCTGCCCTTTCTTTCACCCCCTCCCCCACGTGGCAGTCTGAACACCTGTCCATTTCACTGAACCAGAAACGCGGTGTGCTCCTATTTTCTGTCAACTTTGTGCAGACTTTGAATCACACAGAGTGAAGAATTGTCCCACTACGAGTCTAACGTGCCACCGGGTGAGTTAAAGCCGTTTCCCAGTTGCCTATACACGTTCGGAAAATGTTGTGTACCAGTTCACAACAGCCACGTACCGTACTGACAATGCACCGAATGAAAGTGTTGTGTACGCACAGTTAACATGAAAGCCTGAAAGCCTCTCTCTCTGTCTCTGTCTCAGTCTCTCTCTCTAAAAACTTAAGTTTTGAATTTACAGACGGGGCCTTTCAGCTCGAACGGGCGAGAACAATACGAACAGGAATTAGCGCGAGAAAGGTCACACCTATACGCACTGGCATCAAGTAACTGAATACATAAATAACAAACATAGCGATCCTCGGCGACTTTTGAGGGTTATGCAGCGATGCCTCATTCACAACAGTATGAAATCTGAACCGGTTAGGACCTGTGTCAGACACACTCAACACGCCACCTGACACGCGCACACAAAGCACACAGACTG
>CM065720.1:63232918-63245418 GCA_033310375.1 Conus canariensis | reverse complement strand
GGTTTGGACGGATCTGAAAGAGTTTGTTATCCGTCTGTGTGTTCCAATCCTCCTGCCAGAGGTCTCTCACATAATCGTTAATTTTGGGTTTCAGATCTGAGCAAGGGATATAAATGTTGGACAGTTTCTCTCTTGTGGCATTCTTGGCTAAACGATCAACCATTTCATTCCCTCCGATGCCAACATGACCAGGAACCCAAGCCAGAATAATGTTGTAACCATCCGCTTTCAACTTGCTAAAAAGCTCAAAGAAATTTAAAAGTTCTGGATGCTGAAGGTTGCGGCCAGCTATGGCCTCCAAAGATGACAGTGAATCTGACAGAACCAGAAAGTCCCTCTTCTTAGAAAGTGAAATTATCTTTAATGCCAGAACCAGAGCAGTAATTTCAGCAGAATAGACAGAAGCATCTGGAGGTATATGCTTTAGCAGTATCTGAGAAGGAGCACCAGGGCAATAGGCTGCACAGGCCACTCCATCCTCAGACTTGGAACCGTCAGTGAAAATTTTTTGATAAGACGGGAATTTTGAACAGAGGTCAGCATACAAGGCCTTGTATGCCAGAGAGCTGGTAGACTCTTTACGAAAAGCTGCAAGATCAAAACAAATCTCTGGTGTGAAAAAGGTCCACGGAGGCTGATCTGGAAACTTGGAAAAATCCGACACAACTCCTAGGTCTAGACCTGCATTCCGCACGTGAGGCTGCATACGAAGACCAAACGGCGGAATACAGTTAGGGTTCGTTTCGAATTTGCTTTGAAACTGGGGGTCAAAGACACAGTCATAGGCAGGATTCTGCGGTTCTGAGAACAGTCTGATATAGTAATTTAGAGACATTTTCAGCCTGCGGTTGGACAGTGAGGGTTCACCTGCCTCTGCGTACAGGCTGTACACAGGGGTGGTGCGGAATGCTCCAAGACAGAGACGAAGCCCTTGATGGTGAATAGGATCCAAGAGTTTCAGATAAGAGGGTCTTGCAGAGCCGTACACAGCACAACCATAGTCCAGTTTGGAACGGACCAGGGCTCTGTAGAGATGCAGCAAAGTTTTCTTATCAGCGCCCCAGTCAGTGTGCGCTACGACCCGCAGAATATTTAGAGCTTTCTGGCAAGAAGTTTTGAGATTTTTAATGTGGCTGAGAAAGTTGAGTTGTTGATCAAAAATAACTCCTAGGAATTTGGCTTCTTTTACAGCTGGAATGGTGGACTTGTCCAGACGAATTTCAGGATCACCAAAAAATTGACGAAAATTGTGAAAATGGATTGACTGAGTTTTGGTACGTGAGAAGGTAAACCCGTTTTCCTCGGCCCACTGCTGGATCTTGTTGACACAAAGTTGGAGTCGACGCTGTACGCTGGGGTAAGAAGCTCCAACTGCGTACAGCGCGAAGTCGTCAACGAACAGAGAGGACTCGGTGCCCTGGCTTACCGATTTCACAATGTCATTAATTTTAATGCTGAAAAGGGCAGGAGAAAGGATGCTCCCCTGAGGTACACCCAACTCCTGCCCATGGATGTCAGAAAGTGTGGTGCCAACACGCACCTGGAACTGTCGATCGGCCAGAAAGTTTTGGATAAACAGAGGCAGGTGACCACGAAAACCAAGTTTGTGCAGGTCCATAAGGATTCCTGATTTCCATGTGGTGTCATATGCTTTTTCGAGGTCGAAAAAGATAGCGACCACATGCTGCTTATTGACAAAGGCGTTGCGGACGGTGGTTTCCAGACGGATTAAATGGTCAACTGTCGAGTGGTACTTCCGGAAACCGCACTGTTCACTGGCCAAAAGGCCATCGGTTTCCAGCTTCCACATCAGACGGGAGTTGACCATCTTCTCCATCAACTTACAGAGGCAGCTAGTCAGAGCTATTGGGCGATAGTTGGAAGGGTTGGTAAGGTCCTTTCCAGGCTTTGGAATTGGAATGATCAGGGCTTTCCGCCAGGAGGGCGGAAAGTACCCTGTGGTCCAGATATGGTTGTATACTTTAAGAACAGTCTGGAGACAGCTTTCTGGAAAATGTTTCAAAACCTGATAATGAATATCATCCAGACCAGGGGCAGAGTCAGTGCAGGTTTGTAAAGCTGTTTTCAGTTCATTGATTGAAAAAGGGAGATTGTAGGCTTCAAAGGTGTCTGATGTGAAATTGTATAAAGAGTTCTCTCTGAGTTGTTTGTTTTTTTAAAAAGGCTGCAGATTTATTTGAAGATGAGGAGTTATGTTGGATGGTGGAAGCCAACAGATTGGCAACAGCTTGTTTGTCAGTGACCAGAGCATCGGCAAGTTTCAAGTGATGAATGGAGGGGTTGGTGTTTTTCCCTTTGATTTTTCTGATGATGTTCCAGACTTTTTTCTTTGAAGTTTTTGATGTCAGCCCGGAGCAGAAGTTTCTCCAAGACTGACGTTTACTGATTTTGAAAGTGTGTCTCGATTTGGCGCGGAGTTTCTGATGGGCTCGAGCGTTGGGACCTGAAGGTCGGTGGTATACCCGACGCTGAGCCCGTTTGCGAACTTTTGAAATTTGTTGGCAGTCTGAATTAAACCAGGGTGTTTTGGGCATTTGGAGTTTATTGGAAGACATTGGAATACAGGTTTTAGCACACTTTATCACAGTGTTAGTCAGAGATTCAGCTGGGTCTGGACTCTGAAGAAAATCAGTGTCCTGGAATTCTTTCAAAATATTGGTGGCAAAAAGATTCCAGTTGGCCTTCTTATAATTAAGATGTTGTGAGACAGAGATGTTTTCAGTTAATAAGGGTTTTAAAAGAACAGGGAAATGGTCACTTCCGTGCAGATCGTCATGGACAGACCACTCATAGTCCAGGACCAGCGAGGGGTCACAAATCGACAAATCTAAACACGAAAGTGAACCTGTGGAAGAGTGGAGGTAAGTTGGAGCTCCATCGTTCAGACAACACAAATCAAAGTCTGAAAGGACATCCTCAAGAAGCAGACCTCTGGATGACGAACTGACACTACCCCAAAGAGGATTGTGACCATTAAAGTCACCCAACAGCAAAAAAGGTCGAGGAAGTTCTCCGATCAGACTGACAAGGTCCTGACGACAAACCGGGACAGAAGGTGGCAGATACAGTGAGCAGATTGTAACAGTCTTGTGGAGAGTGACTCTCGCAGCTACAGCCTGAAGGGAGGTAGTCAGAGCGACAGGACTAAACAGCAAAGTTTTGTGTAAAAGAAGGGCAACACCGCCTGACAGTCCCAATGTGGATGGTTGTGCAGGTTTAGAAAGAATATTAAAGCCAGAAAGAGTGAAGGTCTTCTGGCTTTGAATTTTAGTTTCTTGAAGAGCCACGACGGAAGGTTTTACTGTTTGACACAGAAGCTGCAGCTCCTCAAAATTTGAATTTAGGCCACGGATATTCCAATGGATTAGTTTACTATTATCCATGGTGCAGAGGATGAACAGGAGAGAAATCAAGTCATCTCCTCATCATCGTCTGCGTTCAGTGGAGCAAATTTATTGCTTAGTTTCACTGGACTGTTTGGGTCTTCAGACCTGCTGGCAGACTTGCTCACAGGTGAAGAAGGTCTGGATTTTGGAGATGGTGGAGGTTTCTTCCTCATCTCCACCATCTCCACACTTGGTTGAACTCCCTTGCCCGCACGGGCACTGCTCGAGGAAGTTCGAGGCGGGAGGCCTGGCTTTTTCATCTGCCCAGCAGCAGATGGAGTAGACTGCTGGGCAGTCTGAGGGGTGGCGGATTGTTTGCCTCCACCAGGGGCACCCACTTTGGGTTGGGAGGTGGTGGACTTGCTTCCACCCGAGCTTAACGGTCTTCCTTGTAATGTCTTTGAGAAAATAAATTCATCAGTCTGGCAGCAGACTGAACGGGTCGTTACTTTCTTTATTGCTGAAGCATATGAAGACGCTGTTGGTGTCTGACTGCCAACAACCTGCTTACGTGCCTCAAAAAATGAGATCTTCTTTTCTGTTTTAACTTTCTGAATGTTGGACTCCTGGATCCAGACAGGGCAGTTGCGTGAAGAGGAGGGGTGGTCGCCACCGCAGTTTGCGCAATGAGCCGGGTCTTTACATGGCCCATCATGGGTTGCCTTGCAACAAATACCACACACCTCCTCCCCAGAACAGCGATCTCTGACATGTCCAAATTTCTGACATCTGAAACACCTCAACGGGGATGGGACATACAATTGCACACGGACATTTAGGTACCCTACTTTAATGACCTGAGGCAGCACAGGGTTGCAGAATGTCAGAAAGAGGGTGTTGGTGGGCACTCTTTCTGCACCTTTTTTGACTGTCACCCTATGCACCTCTGTCACACCTTGGGATGCAAGTTCTGTCTTGATCTCCACTTCCGAGACACCTTTCAAATCGGGGCACCGAATAACTCCCTTGGATGAATTCAATTGCTTATGGGGAGTCACCCGAATCTCTCTGTCCACGAGCTTTTTTGCCTTCAACAGCTGTTCCGATTGTTTTTTTGACCTGCACTGGACGAGGAATGATCCGTTCCGTAGCCTTTTCACGGACTGAGGGTCACCCGCTAGACCTTGGAAGCCCTTCTGGATCGCGAAAGGACTCAGAGCTGAAATCGGCTTTTCCTGCTCCGTCCCTTCTATCACGAGCCAGGAAGCCCAAAAACCTGTCCTCTCTCTTATCTCTATATCCGAGTCACTGTCCGATTCGAAATCCCCTGAAATAGGGGCTGCTGCCTTCCTCTTCTTTTTTTGGGGGGGATGATTTTTGAAGAAGCCATGTTTAGTTTAATTATATTTCGTCTCTCCCTTACCCACCCACCTTGGAGTCCAACTAAGGGGCCAGGGCCAAGAAATCACTGTCTTGACCCCTTCCAGGCTTCAGGAGAGATATACGACAAACAGAACGCCACTACCCCTATCCCCCCTGATCATGCTCAACTCCCGGGAACAGAGAGCCGAGCACTGCAGGGGTTAACTTGGCCAGCGGGAGAACTGCCTGTCTTGACCCAGCCCCAAGAAGGGGGAGCCGATTAGTACACGCGGGCCAGAGTGTACCTCCTGTCTAGGAGAGGTCCGAGCCAAAGTGATGTGTTGAGGGCGTTGGCCCTCTCAATCACCAGGATCTCATCCCCCTCCGTCACAGGTCGCACCGCACGGCAAACGCGGCGGATCTTAAGAAGACCACAGAGAGAAAAGGAGTGTGGAAAAGAAGACTTGAAGGGGAGACGAAGATAGAAAAGAGCCAAATAAGAAAGGCAGAAAACAAGAAAAGGAGAAAGGCGGGTTACTATTAGTCAGGATCCTCACCCTTAGCCTATCTGACATGGGAAGCCCTACCAGGGGCATCAACTCCTTACCACGTTATGTTTAGGCCAGACAGCATCTTGACTTCTCAGGCCTAGAAGCAGTTTTAAAAAACCAGCCTATCTTCAAGTATTGATGCCCCCGCCAGCAAAGCCTAAGGGATCACAGGACCACGCAAGCCCTCCGACCACGGCAAGGTTGCAACCCCCTGAGGGGTTGCACTGGAGACAGCCGTCGTTATTAGCAGCGGCGAAAGATCAGCCAACCGTGATTCTCTCTCTCTCCTCTCTCTCTCTCTCTCTCTCTCTCTCTCTCTCTCTCATACACACATACAGAGAGAGAGAGAGAGACATACACACACACACACAAAAAAAAACGTGCGCGCGTACACACACACACACACACACACACACACACACACACACACATACATACATACACACGCACAGAGAGAGAGAGAGAGAGAGACACACACACACACACACACACACACACACACACACACACACACACACACACACCACGCGCGCGACGAACACACATACAAACTATCAGAAAAATTGGAGAGGAAAGAAGTGCCACGATCTGGCATGGAACTTACAGTCGTCTGAACGGCAAGGTATTGTCGGGTTAAACTTTAGCTCACCGACGCTTCACTTTACTGAAAATATGAACTGTAGACGTCACTGCAAGAAATTCAGAGTGAATCCAAGCGGCGTGGAAACGCTAAGAGCACGATCACCGAATGCATTTTGTTGTTGTTGTAATAATTGTTTTACACAAACAAATACCACTGAGAAACAAGCCTCCGTCATCAAATCAGTCAAGAAAGTTCGGCGAGTAGCTGCAGCCTGTTGAGGACGACACGGGCGAAGGCTTTCCCAACAATGATGAGGAGGGACAATCCGCGATAGTTGTTGCAATGGCTGCGGTCCCCTTTGTTCTTGCATAGCGTGATGATGTCTGCATCGCGCATGTCCTGGGGTACGGTCCCTTCGTCCCAACAATTCAGCAGAAGCTCATGGAGGTGACTGAGGAGAGAACTCTCCTTGCCGGCTCTGATGACTTCTGGCGGAATGGCGTCGCTACCTGGAGCCTTACTACAGGCTAGCGAGTCGATGGCCTTGCTGAGTTCCTCGATGATGGGTGGGGCATCGAGTTCCTCCATGGCGGGCAAGAGGGTGGTGTTCTCAATGGCTGTGTGGGTGACTGAGTTCTCCCTGGAGCACAGCTCCTGTAGAGCTCCGCCCATCTCTCCATGTGTTTGCTGCGGTCAGTGATGACATCCCCCGAGGTGCATTTTAGAAGAGCAGTATTGATGGTGCTAGGGCCAAACGCTTTCTTAATGCTCTCGTACATGGCGCCACAGTCGGCGAAGATCTGGATGCCCTGGCACAGGTTCAGCGAGGGCTCACTGGCGCATTTACCGGCGATCTGCTGGGTGTTGTTGCGAGTATTTCGGAGTGCATCCAATGTCTTTGCAGAGGGCTGTCTCTTGTGATTGAACAGTGTGGCTTGCTTAGCAGCAATGACAGGCTCCATCTCCGCGGTTACGGCTTTAAAGCACTCTCCATTCTTCCTCACTCTCTTCCCGAATGTGTCCTAGGCGGATTGGTAGGTGACATTGCGGATGTGGTTCCACTGTGATGAAGCGCTGTCTGTCGGGCAGTCCTCAAGGGCCTTGTCAATGCTGGTTGTCTGTCGGCATCCTAGGCCTTGTCAATGGCTCTGGTGTCTGTGGCAGTCCTCAAGGGCCTTGTCAATGGCTCTGGTTGTCTGTCGGGCAGTCCTCAAGGGCCTTGTCAATGGCTCTGGTTGTCTGTCGGGCAGTCCTCAAGGGCCTTGTCAATGGCTCTGGTTGTCTGTCGGGCAGTCCTCAAGGGCCTTGTCAATGGCTCTGGTTGTCTGTCGGGCAGTCCTCAAGGGCCTTGTCAATGGCTCTGGTTGTCTGTCGGGCAGTCCTCTAAGGCCTTGTCAATGGCTCTGGCGAAGCGTTCGCGCAGTTCGGGCACTGACGTCACGGCTGTGTTGATTCGAGGACGTCCCTGCTGCTTGGAGCGGTGGGTTCGCATGGGCCGAAGACGCACCTTGCTGCCGACCAGGGAGTGGTCAAGTGTCACAGCACTGTGGTAGCAGCGGGTGACGAGCAAGTGGTTAAGCAATGGTCTTTGGGTGATCACGAAGTCCAGTTGATGCCGGTGACGGGATCTTCTGTGCCTCCAGGACACTCTGTGGTGTGAACTGGCGAGGAAGAAGGTGTTCGTAGAGGTCGTGGTAGGAGCAAAGCTCAAGTAGACGCTGTCCGTTCTCACTGAGCTTGCCGATGCCAAAGCGGCCGATGCAGCGGGGCCAGGAGTTGTGGTCTGCACCAGTCCGGGCGTTGAAGTCCCCGAGCAAGAACATGTGTTCCTTTGCAGGTACCTCTCTGATCTTGGCTTCCAGCTCTCCATAGACCTCATCCTTAACCTGAGCTGTTGAGCAGAGTGTGGGAGCGTAGACGCTAGGGATGTTTGTTGGTCCAGTAGAGGTTGTGAGCCGGAGAGAGACGATTCCCACTGTCCGTTTGGTGGGTGCTTCAACTGAGGACAGGAGAGTTTCGCACTGCAAATCCGACGCCATGCAGTCGGTGCTCCTCTGGCTCCAGTCCTTGCCAAAAGAACGTGTAGTTCTTCTCCAGGAGGCTGCCATTGGCGGCGAGTCTTGTCTCTTGCAGCGCGGCGATATCAATGTTGAACTTCTTCAGCTCGCGGTCGTTGATGGTCGATTGTTTAGACCGTCTGGTCTGTTTACCTGAATATTTGTTTGTGCTTGATGCCAGGCAGGAATGTATATCAGGTTGACTGTTGGAACATGTCTGTCGGCTACGGGTGGGCCTGGCGGAGAAGGCAGCAGCCAGAAGGTCAGGCGCTGATGGTGGTGTGTCTTGGCTAGGGTCCGTATGTATCTAGAATGTTTCTAGATGCGGACTTCTTCCTATTCGTGTGCACACGTCTGGCAACCTGGCTGTATGTACGGTGTCCTGAGCGCGCGCGGGCAAATTGAGACACCTCTTTAATAAATTTAAACGCTGGCGACAGATGAATGATATCCAGAAGACAAAGGGGAAATTCAAGGAGCAGATGAGGGGTGCTTCAAAACTTGAGGAAAATTGAATTTATTCAATAAGTTCATGGCCTCTATTGAAGGAGGGAGTGGGGGGAGGGGGAGAAAGAGAGAGAGAGAGAGAGAGAGAGAGAGAGAGAGAGAGAGACAGACAGACAGACGGACAGACAGACAGACAGACAGAGAAACAGAGAGAGAAGGAGAGAGGAGAGAGAGATATATAGGGTCGAAAGACAGAGACAGACAGACAACAAGTCAGAGACAGACAGACAGACAGACAACAGAAGTTGTAATGGATGTGGGGATTCAGCTTAAGCGAACAGAAACAAATCTACAATAACGCCTTCAATGTAGGAATTGAACCACTCCTTATAAAAGAAAAAGACTTTTTTCTTCTTTCCTTCCTTGTTTCCTTTTTTCTTTCTGTCTTCGTTCTTCTTCTTCTTCTTCTTCTCTCTCTCTCTCTCTCTCTCTCTCTCTCTCTCTCTCTCTCTCTCTCTCTCTCTGTGCATCTGTCTTTGTCTGTCTGTCTGTCGTCTGTCTGTCTCTCTCTCTCTCTCTCTCTCTCTCTCTCTCTCTCTTTCCTTCTCTCCCTCCCTCCACCTTCTCTCTCTCTCTCTCTCTCTCTCTCTCTCTCTCTCTCTCCTCTCTCTCTCTCTCCCCCCCTACTCTCTCTCTCTCTTCATTTCTTTCCCTCCCGTTTTTACACTTTGACAGCACAACACTGCATTTCATTGTAACAGAATGTTGGATGATCGTCAAATCTGATTAATTAGAAACGTCGCGATGCCGCAGCTGCTCCGCCAACACAGGGACAGAAAACAGACAATGCCTATTTGTTCCGGTTATCACGGCACCGACTGTTTACATCTTCAGTGCCAGTCCCTGGATTCCTTCCGCCTTCGCTGGTCCAGCCGCACCATGTCTGGCTCCATGAATACGAAGGCGGTCAAGCGCATATGGTTCAACGTGGACTGGTAGCCGAGATGAACACGTGCTTACCTACTGGTTCTGAGGTTCGTGTCTCCCAAATAAGCAAGTTTTCTCGTTGCTGTTGTTGTTGTTGCCGCTGATGCTGTTGCTGTTTTCGGTGTTGTTGTTGTCACTGCTGTGATTGTTGTTGTTTTGTTGTTATTGTCGTCGTCGATCGTTGCTGTTGCTGTTGTTGTTGTTGTTGTTGTTGTTGTCGTTATCGTTGTAGTTGTTTTTATTCTCTGTCTATGTGTTTTGATACCTTACTAACTCGACTTATTCATGTGGCGGTTTGATTGCTGAAATTTCGGATATGACAATACACCGGCATAAAGAAAAACACTCAGCACAGTGCACGAAAAAGAACTTGAGGCATAGATTGGTACCCATGATGATAAACAACAGCTAAGAACGAAAGAAAGAAAGAAAGAAAGAAAGAAAAAGTCCACCTTTGTTGGTGAGTAGAAAACGCAAACTGATGAAAACACACAAACAGGAAGATATGAAAGAAAACCTGGCTTATGGGTGAATACAAAGCACAGAATTTTCTTCAAAATCCATCTTTGTAGATTAGTAGAAAACGCAGACGGTAAAAAGGGAAAATCCATGTTTATAGGTGATCAGAAAACGCAGTTAGATGAAAAAAAGTCCATCTTTGTAGCTAAGAAGAAAAGATTAAAAAGGGAAGTCCATCTTTGTAAATAAGTAGAAAACCCATGTAGATGAGCACAAGAAAGGCCCATCTTTGTAGGTAAGTAGAAAGCGCCGCTAGGTGAAGACATGAAAAGAAAGTCCATCATTGTAAGTGGGTAGAAATGCAGACAGAGTAAAAGAAAAGGAAGTCCATCTTTCTAGATAATTAGAAAACGCAGGGGAAAAGATAAAAGTCCATTTTGCTGGTAAGTAGATAATGCAAAGAGACACACGAGAAAGTCTATCTCTGTAGGTAATCAGTTTCAGTTTCATCAAGGAGGCGTCACTGCGTGCGGACTAGTCCATATACGCTACACCACATCCGCTAAGTTTTGAGACCACACTACGCATGATTTGAAAACAAAAATGGTAGGTAGGCACCCAAGGTCTGACCAGCGCGTTGGGCTAATGCGTAGGTTAGACATCCGCTGTAGGTAATCAGAAAACGCAGAGAGAGAGAGAGAGAGAGAGAGAGAGAGAGAGAGAGAGAGAGAGAGAGAGAGAAGAGAGAGAGAGAGAGAGATGATGATGATGATGATGATGATGTTGAAATGTACGATGTTAAAAAGGCAACGATCGACAACAACTGATACTGTTAAATCATCACAAAGCGTCAATTAAAGTTCAAAGACGAGAGAGAGAGAGAGAGAGAGAGAGAGAGAGAGAGAGAGAGAGAGAGAGAGAAGACAGACAGACAGACAGACAGAGACATAGACAGAGACAGAGAGAGACACACAGACAGACAGACAGACAGAGAAAGCAATACACTAGTGCAGGCAGGAGCCTGATCCTGTGTTTCATGAAACAGTTATTGTACTTCCATACAAGTTTTGTTCTGGACGGAGCTGTTATTGAATTTGCCTGCTCTTGGGAGGATTTCAGGATTCAGACCAGGAACAGCAATACCCAGTCCTGTCATAGATCTCTCTACTAAAAGTAGAACACAGACACGGCGTACCATAAATCTCTTTTTTGAAAGAATGGGGGGCGGGGGGGGGGAGGGGGGGGGGGTTAGTTACCGTCAAGGACATAGACAAACAAAGAACAGGACAAGACATTATGCACTTCGACCTCTTGGGTCTTCTTCATATTCGGCGCACGATCAAAAATCGTTTTGATCGTGCGCCGACTATGAGAAGGTAAGTGGTTTCTCGTTCTTCGTTTTCACTGTCCTAAATGTTGTTTGTTTTTGCCTGAAGAAGACCCAAGAGGTCGAAATGCATTGTCTTGTCATGCACTTTGTTTGTCTATGTCCTTGGCGGTAACTAACCCCCTCTCTTTCTAAATTATGTTTCAGTGTGTTTCTTGTAACGTTAACGATGTATCAACACTACATTAAAACCCTAACATGAAAAATTTCAAACGCGTATCTAATTCCAATTGCAAACTCGCTCTGACATCGTGCAAAATCTCCTGAATATATCAAACCTCTCGCTTTTGTTAAACGTGAAACGTGCATGTTTCTTGCCATCTACATAGAAGCAGTCTGTCTTGAAATTCATAGAAAAGCCGCTTGACATCTTATTTTGTCAGTCTACCTCCAAAACCAGATTGAGACAACTTGCCACCAATGGCTGACACCCACCTCCTTTCGTCTCTCGCATCTCAATCAAACAGCATTTCCTAAGCCCTCTGTGGCTGTCTGTTCTACGACCCACAGCAGCAGCATGTCTGTACTATGTGGCTGTCTGTTCTACGACCCACAGCAGCAGCATGTCTGTACTATGTGGCTGTCTGTTCTACGACCCACAGCAGCAGCATGTCTGTACTATGTGGCTGTCTGTTCTACGACCCACAGCAGCAGCATGTCTGTACTATGTGGCTGGCTGTTCTACGACCCACAGCAGCAGCATGTCTGTACTATGTGGCTGTCTGTTCTACGACCCACAGCAGCAGCATGTCTGTACTATGTGGCTGTCTGTTCTACGACCCACAGCAGCAGCCTGTCTGTACTATGTGGCTGTCTGTTCTACGACCCACAGCAGCAGCATGTCTGTACTATGTGGCTGTCTGATCTACGACCCACAGCAGCAGCATGTCTGCACTATATGGCTGTCTGTTCTACGACCCACAGCAGCAGCATGTCTGTACTATATGGCTGTCTGTTCTACGACCCACAGCAGCATGTCTGTACTATGTGGCTGTCTGTTCTACGACCCACAGCAGCATGTCTGTACTATGTGGCTGTCTGTTCTACGACCCACAGCAGCAGCATTTATGCACTATGTGGCTGTCTGTTCTACGATCCACAGCAGCATGTCTGTACTATGTGGCTGTCTGTTCTACTATCCACAGCAGCATGTCTGTACTATGTGGCTGTCTGTTCTACGACCCACAGCAGCATTTATGCACTATGTGGCTGGCTGTTCTACAACCCACAGCAGCATTTCTGTACTATGTGGCTGGCTGTTCTCCAATCCACAGCAGCATGTCTGTACTATGTGGCTGTCTGTTCTCCAATCCACAGCAG
>CM065720.1:63222918-63227918 GCA_033310375.1 Conus canariensis | reverse complement strand
AGGTACTGGTCGGTGTGGGTAGGTTTACGGTACACACTGAAGGAGAGGCTGTCCTCTGTCCGTGTAATGAGTGTGTCTAGCATGGCAATCGAGTTGTTCTCCTCCACCTCATGAGTGAATTTGATAGCAGGGTGTTGACTGTTCAAATGGTTGGTTAAGTCTTCCACCAGCTCCCTCTTGAGGATGGTCCTGGTGTCGTCCACGTAGCGGCCCCAATAGCGTGGAGGAGAATGGTAAGACGCCAGGGCCTTCTCCTCGAAGTCCTCCATGAAGAGGTTGGCTACAATGGGGCTGACCGAGAGACCCATGGCCGCTCCTGCGGTCTGCTGGTAGAAGTTACCTTGGAACGTGAAGTAAGTGAGGTTGAGACAGCAAGCCAGGAGTTCACAGATGCCGTCCATGGAAAGTGTAGTACGCTGGGGCAGAGTGTCGTCAGCCTGGAGTCTTGCTTTGATGATGTGGATGCTTTCTTCGACGGGGACGCTGGTGAACAATGCCGAAACATCATATGATACCAGGCACTCCTCAAGAGAAAGGGTGTAGTTTGCCAGTTTCTGGACCAAGTCCGCACTGTTGATGATGTGTTCTGTTGTGCCAACCAAAGGAGACAGGATGTCTGCCACAAATCTCGCCGTCTCATACATGCACTAAACATCTACTTCCTAATTACAGGTCGGTTTGGTTTAGTGATCTCACAATGCTTGGTTTAGTGATCTCACAATGCTTGGTTTTGTTATCTCACAATGTTCTTCCTTCTTACCTATTCATTCCCCTAACCCTACTCTATACCCGGTCCCCCCCCCCCCCCCCCCCCCCCCCCCCCCCCCCCCCGCTGACAACATCAAAGTCAGTTTTAAACCCTTGACGCAGTTAAGATTGTACTTTGCGTAAGTCATTATCATTACAAACATCCTCATCAACACCAGCCACCGTGGCGAAGTGGTTAGCGTCGCGGACTCCCGGCTGGGAGGTCGTGGGTTCGAATCCCATCAGAGTCATGTGGGTTTTTCTGCCCCGACCGGCTCCTACCCAGAGTTGACTTTGCTGCGGACTCAGTTGGGACATGCGTTTCTGAGAGTGTTGCTCAAATTTCCTGACCAACACTGCAGGTGCCTGTATCTCTCGGGCCTGGTTGACGCTGGGATATACTATGAAAGGAAGCGTAGAGAACAGCCCTGTCATGTAGTCTCAGACCGAAATGGAAATCCGTAGCATCATCTTAATCATCCTCATGCTCATCGATCAGCATTAAAAAAAATGTCTCAAAGTCTGTGGCCCTTCATGCCCTGCTCTTATGGTGACCTCAATTTCGATGTCCTCTCCACGTCTGTGGCCTTGGTTTGGTTCCGTCGGGATCACCGGTATCGGCGAGTCCATGAGGGCTATCGTTGGACGGACGTGGTGGCGCCCTCCGGAGGGAGAGCTCACTCACGCCGGCTCCGCGACTAAGGAATTATTGTCGTCAGTAGGGGGCTCAGTAGGTGGTGTCCTGCGTATGTTAGATCAGAACAGGCGCCACTGAACACCACCGAAGTGACTCGGCAGCAGTGCAGTGTTTCCTCCGGTGGGTTGCCTCTTGACGACTTGACATTGACTGCTCCCTGTGGATTGCCGGTGCCGGGGCTGCGGCGGGACCGGCCGGGCTGTGGCTGTGGACGGAGTGTCGGAATGAGCGGCGTGGGTGCACCGCCTCTGAGGTGGCGCAGAGGTTGGGACAGCAAAAAACAAACAAACAAACAAACAAACAAAAAAATCCTCATCAACGCCTAACATCATCATCAACGCCCCTATCACCAGTATATCATCATCATTATTATTGTTATCATTATTATATGATTTTTATAATAATATATTTTCATTATAATAATAATGATTATCTTCATTATTATCATCAGAGACATCTAAATCCATGTGCTCAGCATGTTAATACACTGGCTGCCATCCTCCAATAGTTTATGCAGAAACCTTGACAAGACGAACGCTCTGAAATACCCCCCCACCCCACCCCTCTCACCCCCCCCCCCCCCCCCCCCCCCCCCCCAATCCAAATCGTGTTATCCCACGCGATTCATTCTGGCTCTCCCGTACACAACCACACCCAAGACTGGTGCCATCACAGCCCTACATGTGTTCGTCCATAGGAACCAACACCTGTCAAGCCGTCATGAGACAACCCGTCAGTGGAGACACTGCACTACTGCCCAGTCCCCTCGGCAGTGTTCAGTGCTGCCTGTTCCTATACAGCAGACGTGAGGCATGACCTACCGAGCCACCCACTAGTGACGATCATTGTTTAACCGTGGAGCCAGCGTACATGTACGCTCCACTCCGGAGGACGGCCACCACTGCCGTCCATTGAAAGTCCACATGAACTTGCCGATGTCGACGACTTTTGACACAAAATGGCTATCTGGACGGACGTGGACAGAAAATCGAAACTGAAGTGACCACGAGAGCACAGCCTGAACGGTCAAAGCATCTGAGACATTTTTGTAATACTGAAAGAGGATGATGAGGATGGAGGTAACGCTGCGGAGTTCGTCTCTGCTCAGAGACGGCATGACAGCGCTGTACTCTACACTTCCTTTCGTAACATGTCCCGACGTCAACCAGGACCGACCGGGCGGGGCGACTATCCCCAACCCGGCGGGTCCCCGGGTGGCGGATAGGGGGTCGGCCCCCAGATATGAGGGTTACCTGCGATATACGTCAGGCTTACCTGTCGAATAAGCAGTCCCGGACCAACTGGCGATGTTCCTACCAGGACGGGGCGGGGTAACAGGTGGCACTGTTACACCATATCAAATTCCCCATGTGTCCTGTGACTGGTTCATCATGCGAGTAAGAGGCGTATAAAAACCTCTAGCCCCGGGGAAGGAAAACCTCGGACAAACAAACCAGGGTAGGGGATGCTCATCAGCCTTGTTCGGCAAGTCGCCTACGAGAGGGAAACTCGGATAAGAAAACCAACGCCGAAGACGGATGTACTGGGCCCCTGGCGCGTAACGGCAGTACAACGGATCTACGTCATGGACGAACGAGACGACAACAACAACCAGGACCGAGAGACACGGACACCTGCGGAGTTGATCAGGGAAATGAGCAACACTTTCAAAGATGCGTCCATACAGCGATGAAACTGGACAGTGCGGTTCCGGTCTTTGCATTTCACCCCATGACACACTCCACTGTGGGTAGGACGCCGGCTGCAAGCGGAAAGGGGGTGCTTGGCTTTGTAAGGGACCAATAACTGCTGCTGGAATCCACATCTCTTCCTGTTCATGACTAGCTTCAAAGTGAGGTGTCTGCAGGCGGAAATTGAAACACATTTTTAAAGGAAATGATTATAAGTGATTCCGCCGGTTAAATCAACTTATATAAGTGATTGCTCGTTCTTCGTTTTCGTTCAAAGTGATTACTCGTTCTTCGTCTTCATTGTCCTGAATGCTATTCATCTTGCCTGAAAAAGACCTAAGAGGTCGAAACGTGTCGTGTCTTGTCTTGAAATTTGCTTGTCCATGTTAACCGGCGGGGATTACTTGAAATTCCTTTTACGGTTTGTTCATTACTATTCGTTACGTGTCACAACGGTATTGTTGTGGATCCTTCAAAACAGAACGTTGCTCCTCCACTGGAAATATTCGCATCCACATCATTAGTAACACACAACAGACAGCACAGTAGAGTTATCCCTCATCCAGCAGACGAGAGAGAGAGAGAGAGAGAGAGAGAGAGAGAGAGAGAGAGAGAGAGAGAGACAGACAGACAGACAGACAGACAGACAGACAGACAGAGACAGATAGACGGAGAGGGAGAGAGAAAGACAGCGAGAGAAAGAGAAAGAGAGACAGAGAAAGTGAAAGAGACAGAGACAGACAGAAAGGAGAGTGAAAGAGAGAGAGACAGACAGAGAGAGAGAGAGAGGAAGGAAGGAGGGCAGGAAGAGAGGAGAGAGAGAAGAGAGAGAGAGAGAGAGAGAGAGAGAGAGACACACACACACACACACACACACACACACACACACACACACACACACACACACACACACATAGAGAAGGGTATGAAAGCAAGAGGAGAGGAGTTTTACATTGGACTGGCGTTGCGACACTGGACGGCACAAACACAAGAATTTCTGTCTGTCTGTCTGTCTGTCTGTCTGTCTGTCTGTCTGTCTGTCTGTCTCTCTCTCTCTCTCTCTCTCTCTCTCTCTCTCTCTCTCTCTCGGTGCCACTGACCTCAACAGAAGCAGAGTCAAGGTGCGGAAGGCGGTATCCACCAGTTCTCTGGCAATGTCCCTCCGGCTGCAGCTGATGCCATTGACACTGAGCACCATGTCTCCCTCCCTCACACCACACCGCTCCGCCCTGCTGCCTTCTGCAATCTGGTCCAGTGAAGAGAGAGAGAGAGAGAGAGAGAGAGAGAGAGAGAGAGAGAGAGAGAGAGAGATTCGCGCCTCTGTAACATTTCTGAAAGCAATTTGTTTTTTCAAATACCTGTTTATTATTCACCTACGTTTGTTTTCTTTTTCTCTTTTTTTTCCCTTTCCTTTTTCTCTTGTTCAACATTTTTTCTTTCTTTCAACTCTTTTTTTGTACTCTCATCTTCTGTGCCAGCCAAGTGGCACTACCTCCCCCCCCCCCTCCCCTGCGCCCCTCATTTCGGCTTCTCGTCCACAGCCATGCTGTGGCTTGTCCCGTCGCATGTCCGGCACAGCAGTCTACACTGAACAGTCTGAACAGTCAATGTCCAGTCGTCATGAGGCAACCCACCGGAGGAGACACTGCACTGCCGCCGAGTCACTTCGGTGGTGTTCAGTGGTGCCTGTTCCGGTCCAACATGTGCAGGGAACCCACCCACAAAGTCCCCAACTTAACTAACGACAATAATTTGCCTAGTCGCGGAGCTAGCGTGAATGAGCGAGCTCTCCATCCGGGTGCCGCCACCACGTCCATTCAAAGACATGAGGTCGTGATGAACTCGCCGATGCCGGCGACTATGGC
>CM065720.1:63187918-63205418 GCA_033310375.1 Conus canariensis | reverse complement strand
GCACAGACATGCGCAGGCAATGGCTAGGTGCAAGCAGTCTGTGGCCTTCACAGAACAGCCGACAACAAGAAGCCGGCAAAACGTGTTTACCTAGAAGGCAGCCCAACCAACTGAACAACCCTCCCGTGGCATGCGTGACTGTGGTGCCCGTAAGTGGCTAGTGAACCCTGCGAGCGAACAGGACTCCAAAGAAGGCGACTATTGGTAAAGCAAGGCGAAATACTTATCCTGTTCCTTCCACATCCCTGTCCAAATCCATGCGCTCTTTCCTATCCAAATTCCACTTTTGATATTATGCCGAGCTGACCAGGAAACGGTCTGACAAATGTCAACGCAAAGCATCACTGTAAGGTGATGAGGCAAAATGATGTCCCTGGCCAGGGGAAGCCCCTCAAACGAAGAAGTTGATTTTCTTGGAAACAGCAGAACTGACAAGTTCAAGGCACATACTTAAAACACTTTCTGTACGTAGTTCAATATACAACGTGAGTTTTAAAAAAGATCAAGATCGATATAGAAACATAACATAAGTTAACGGCTGTAAAAATCATTGTCCAAAACAATATATTCAACTCATGTAGTAATGTGCTACATTGTTATTTGCATGAGAGGAAAAAACGGGTTACAAAATACATGTTAGAAGGCCGATACTCAAATGTAACAGAAGGAAAGAACGATGTTATTGGAACTATACAAGCTACTGATAGCGCTTTTGCATAGTGTATGCAACACATGTAAAAATTATAGATAGCTTCAAATTAAGAAAAAAAAATGAAGCTTTGAAATAAATAGATCAATAAATATTGAAAACATCTGCAGATGAATTGAAATGGTGTCTTTTCATGTTAAAAGAGATGAGAACACGTGCCGCTGTTGCTGTATCTGAACCGAAATAACATCGGTCGCGAAGCGTCTCTTCACTTGCGCAGAATGATCGCACAAGTGTGTACAAAGTGTCTAAACACCAAATTCACCCCAAGGTGCGGCAGTTGGCATATCATCCAATGATAAAAAGGAATGTATTCAAAGAAACCGAGTCTCTTACAAAAAGTTGCATACATAATCATAATCAACATAAACCGCAAGCTTCGACAGGGGAAAAACGACGATGTTATTTTTCCCTCCATTACGTACGTCACATCGATTTTGGTGATGACAATGCGGGCAAAAATGTACAAAGAAATGAAGGGATACATAAGACATAACTTGACTTGAATGATGATGCATCGATAAATACATTGTAAATGAATTGTGAATAAAACCAACAGAAAAAGTGTGAACAAAAATGATTACTCATTTACAAAATACATTCTGAGTACACGTCCAGTTACCACAATGGATACAAATTCAGCAGTACACGAGCCAACCTGTTTTCTTCCTACACAAAATGTACAAGTCTTCGTGCAAACTCAAAAACAAAGCAATCTCCACTTCACGACAATATTTCCACTAAAGACATTGTCTCATTTTACGTAAGCGAGAGAAATTGGCATTAGAATCACATTTGAATGACACCGTGATCTCTAAGGCTATTTACGTATATCAATCAACAACGGTCTTTCACTCGCTCACTACCTTCATTGTGAAGATGGAGTAGCATGTTAGGCAATATATACATATCAGAATAGTAACAGCACTTCTGCATCAACATGAAATCTAAAGCAGGCACACGCGAGTCAAGACAGTGATCAATGTATCATGAGTCAGACACTAAACTAACAACATGGAAGTCAACGATATTTTCTCATCACAAAAAAAGATCCCGCAGAATATCCCCGTGGCTTTGCTTTCAGCATGAGCAAAGCCCACAGAAATATCCCAATATCCCCGTGGCTTTGCTTTCAGCATGAGCAAAGCCCACAGAAATATCCCATTGTGTGCCTGGATAACAACAACGGCTTTTGTGAAACAGACCCGACATCCCCTTAAAAAAAAATGAAAATAAAAAACACAAAAAACACAAAGAATTTTTTTTTTTTAAAGCTTACACTCGCACACGTAAAAAATCAGAGGAAACATAAATCTGAATAAAGAAATGAACACCGTTTTGCTGAACTCAAAAGTCCAGACATAAATTACAGACTGGGAAATAAAATGACTGGACAGAACATTGAGATCACAGCAGAACGCGAAGCAATGGAATGAATCGATTGAAGATTGCAGATGTCTACAATGTCTACGATGTCTACATCCCACACACTACAGCCTGGACTGCCACGGGGCTCCCAACAGAGAGAAGGAAAAGAAAGCGGGGGAGGGGGGGGGGGGTAGGCGGCAGAGGTATGGGGGGAGGGGTGTGGGGGTGGGGCAGGATAGGCAAAGAGGAACAAGAGTGGGGAGAGGGGAAATGGGGGGGGGGGGGGAGTTGCGTAAGAGAGAGACAGGTGAGGGACTGTGTTGAGTTGAAGAGTAGAAAACTAACCACGACCTTCATGGTGCTGTGGACTTCTCCCACTCATTGTTAACCTAAGAACAGACAAAACGAAGGAGAGTCTGCGGCGCGCGCGCGCGCGCGCGCGTGTGTGTGTGTGTATGTGTGTGTGTGTGTGTGTGTGTGTGTGTGTGCGCGCGCGCGCGCGCGTGTGTGTGTGTGCGTATGTGTGTGTGTGTGTGGTGGGGGGGGGGGGGGGTAAGTGTGTGTGCACGCATAAGTGTGTAAGTGCCATATTTACCAGCTTTTAATGCACGTATGAATTATTGTGCCTGTCAAAAAATCTCACAATTGTTTTTTCTTCTTTCTGCTCTCGAAGTTCTGTGCTTACGTTTGATTTCATTGGAATGAAAGTATTAAGATGACGACAGGGATGAAGATGAGGAGGAAGAGGGGGAAAAACGAGGAAGAACAAGGATGAGAAGAATCTGGAATCAGAGAGGGAGGAGAAAGAGGAGGAAGAGGAGGGGAAAATATAGGAGGAGGAGGGGCTTGAAAGCTTCTACTTTTCCAACTATGCATCTACTGACCAAAACAATAGTCGCCATAAAAAAACAAATCGGGCATTTACCTGTTGGTGAAAGCCAGTTCTAAGCTAAAACCATGTTAATTAACCCTGCCCAGCTTTAAAACGGCAACGCCACGGACACTAAATATGAGGGGGAAACGTTCTACATTATCCTACCAAAGTTACGAGAACCATTAGTTGTTAATATACGAATGTAAGTTGGAAAAACATTTTTAAAAAAAGAAAAAAAAGAAAAAAAAAGTTCTTTGGCAAAATCTTGGTTTGTGAACCGTTTGATAGCATACAACCCCCCCCCCCCCCCCCCCCCCCCCCCCCCCCCCCCCCAGATTGATGATAAATGAAGCGTGAATCCCGATCAGACACGCGTGACGCTGAATAATGAGTGACAGATTTCTTGTCCATGCGCAGAATGTGACCTTCTTCAAACTGTTAACATTCTGTTTTTCCATAGGGTTATGTGCAGTAGGTAGAACGGGCTACCGCTTTCCTTTCATCGACTCTTTAACACTCCAACTAATTCTTTCAATCAGGAAACTGTCGCCGAATGTAACCAAAAAGAAAAGGGAGGGGAACCAGATAATTCAGTACTAGAAATGTCGGAAAGGCGACACGACAATCGACACTGAATCAGAACAAGTTTTTGATTTTCTTTTCGTCTTAAAAAAATCTGCTTTGCAGCACTATCGACTTCAATAAGCTTGTACATAAACATCTATTATTCAAAGATTTACAACTTTTGTGAATTTACAAGTTTCGATCCATTTTCACATACAAAACTGCAGATATTATAGAAAGAAAGAAAGAAAGAAAGAAGAAGAAGAAGAAGAAAAACTGGCTTCAGATACTGGTTCTGCTGCACGTTTGTTTCCATAGCAACAGAACCTGCACCTGCCACCCGTCATCATTATGACGTAATGAAGTGATGACGACATGACTGGGTGACTGACAACTCAGCAGCAGGGACCACTTTGTGACAGACACAAGAGGAGTAACTCCTCTTCTGTCAGCAATTCATCGGAAAACACAGGACTCATGACGTCATGCTAACCGAAGAAAATGACCAGAATAAAGGAAGAAAGGGGGAAAAAAAACAAAACAAACAAAGACGGACTGACAAAAAGGAAGAGAAATGATTTCATACAAGCATTCCGGACTTCAGACAGACACAGACATGTAGGAATTAATAGGCTAAGGCAATGTGAATGGTTAAAGCTACACCCCCAAAGGCTGAACAACACAAAACTGTCCAGCGACAATAGCAAAATATCAGCTCTTTCTCTCTCTCTCCCTCTCTCCAACTTTCGCCAAGAATGATTCAGTGCTGAGGCCTGCCACAGACTAAGCATCTGATCGTAAGGTTTAGAATGAATAGGGTATGGTAAACTATTCTTCGCCAAAAAAAAAAAGGAAAAAAAAGAAAAATGAAAGTTTAATGTTAGGAGCGAAAATGTGTTTAAACTCTGAATGGCTGCAAAATGTATTGATTGGGGAAAAGGGGGAAGGAGGAGGAGGAGGAGGGGGGGGGGGGCGTGTTGTCATTACCCACCGTTTCATTGAAAATGTAAATGCTTTGCGTCTGCTCGCTGAAGCTTTTCAGCGGCGATTTTCTTTTAAAATGGAAACTTTGGACTCCCTATTCATGGTTTACTGGGATGGGGGGTCGTATGTTCGTGTTTTCTTTGATGTAGGCAAGGATGAACTGTGTGTCTCAAGCTTTACTTGGGGTAAGAATCATATCATTGCAAGCGGGTTGCGCCAAAGCGTCAACCAGTCGCATGTCTTGTGTGTGACAGCCTTTAGCATCAATCAGTTGGAAGTAAGACGGTTTGTCTGTGACAGCCCTTAACACTGGTCAAGTATAAGTAACCCGCTTTGAGTGCAACAGATCTTAGAATCAATCAGTTACATGCCTGATGCTTTGTGTGTGACAGCTGTCAGCATTAGTCAGTCACATATCAGATGCTTTGTGCGTCACAGCTCTTAGCATCTGTCAGTCACATGTCAAACGCTTTCTGTGCGACAGCTGTCAGCATCTGTCAGTCACATGTCAAATGCTTGCTGAGTGACAGCTTCTAGCATGAACCAGACACATGTAAAACGGTCAGTATGTGAAGACAATTGACTTCATTCAACGACAAAACTTGGTGAGTGACAGCATGTCACACCAATCGTGAAACAGCTTCCACTGCGGTTTGGTCAACTGTGACGTGGGGGCGTCACAAGATCAATATGTCAGTTACACACGATCAAAATATCAGCGATGACATTTCCGTTTAAACGTTTCATCAAGAAACATATGTGGGCAATCTGAGTTCAAGTCTTTCACAATGACATGAACAATGACATGTTAAAAAACTTTGATTACATGAAATAAGTCTTCCTCAAAATTGGCGTTTTAGATGTATATATTGTGACACATTAAAAAGCTTTGATTACATGAAATGTATCTTCCTCAAAATTGGCGTTTTAGATGTATATATCGTGACACATCAAAAAAGCTTTGATTACATGAAATGTACCTTCCTCAAAATTGGCGTTTTAGATGTATATATAATGACACGTTAAAAAAGCTTTCATTACATACAATGTATCTTCCTCACGTATGACGTTTTAGATGTCTTATTGTGGTGCCACTGTGGAACTGTCCTGTACTGCTGTAAACACTGCTCAACAGTTGTTAATTAATAACTTATGGTACACAGTTAATGACTGGCATCATTCCCTTTCCCTACAGTGTCACATTTCTTTCGCTGGTGGCTCGGGGGGAAAAAAAGGTATGCTGGTGCAAAGTATGCAAGTTGTTTTTTCTTTCGGATTAAAGAAGGCATGATCCAATGGATGTGACACGCAGATGAATGCGAGAAGAGAATCATTGCATTGCTTTTTGATATTACAGAAAACACCTCTCTATGCCCCAGTCTTATCGGAGCTGCAAGACTTGGCCATGTGTCACCTGACTCTCCCCATCCTTTCTCCCTGCACCTGTCTTGGAGTGACCGTGTACACCTTAATCTCCCCACACCTCTGTCTTCTTGTGGCCGTGCACAGCTAACTCTCCCAGCCTCTTTCCCTAAAATCTCCGTCTCCTTGTGTCTGAATAAGCCTTCCTCCCCACCACCGCTTTCCCCAACTCGTTTAGTCTTGTTGTGGCAGTGTACACCTTACTCTCCCCACCCCTCTCCCTACACCTCGGTCATGTAGCTTTAAGACTTGGCCGTGTACACTTTACTCTCCCCACCCCTCTCCCTACACCTCAGTCTTGTGGCTTTAAGGCTTGGCTGCGTACACCTTACTCTCCCCACCCCTCTCCCTACATTTCAGTCTTGTGGCTTTAAGACTTGGCTGCGTACACCTTACTCTCCCCACCCCTCTCCCTACACCTCAGTCTTGCTGTTGTGGCTGTACGTCGTGGCTGCGTACACCTTGCTCTCCCCATCGTTGGCCATCACCGTGATGGTCTGGGTAGGGGACGGGGGAGGAGTCTGCCTCTTCCTCTTCCTCCGCACGAAGAAGATGAGCAGCACGATGCACACGATGGTGAGCACGATGACGGAGACGACGATGGGGATGAGGGGGATCTGGATGGTGGTGGTGGTGTTGAGGTTGGTGCCGATGCTCACGTCCCCGTCCCTGACGGCGAAGTCCAGCTGCACGCGGGCGATGTTGGTGCCTTTCCCTTTCTTGCCCACCTCCTCGACGTCCTCCGTGTCACGCCTCACCCGGCCCACGGCCCTGGAGTCAGGGTGGAGTTGCTGGGGCAGGTGGGGGTTGAGGAGGGCGTGGTGGAGGGTGTTGTCGGCGCTGCGCTTTCCGATGCCTCGGCCGGCGTTGGCGGCGGATCTGACGGTGTAGATGGCATGCAGGAACCACTGACGCCCCGAGTCCACCTGCAGGAGGGAGTCATCCCGTGAGAGAATGAGCGATATGTTTCAGCTCAGCGAGGGAAAGAAGGGTGAACATTACGACTGCGGGGTTGAAGAGAGAGAGAGAGAGAGAGAGAGAGAGAGAGAGAGAGAGAGAGAGAGAGAGAGAGAGAGAAGAGAGAGGATGTGAGGAAGAGAAATTTGAAACAAAGCTAAAAAAAAAAAAAAGTTCCAAAAAAGAAAGAAAGAAAGAAAGAAAGAAAAGAAATAGAGAAAGAAAGACAGGAAAAGAAAGAAACGAGGAACGAAAGAAAACAAAAATAAAGAGGAAAAGAAAAGAAAAAATATCGTTAAATGAAAATCTGATAAAGGAATAGACATGAAGAAAGAATGAAAAACATTTAAAAAAAAAAAAAATTAAAAAAAAGGAAAAAAACGAGAAGAAAGAAAACACAAAAACAGAAAAATCAGGGAGACAGAAATAAGACAGAAAAAAAAAACGGAAAAAAGAAAGCAATTAAAAAGGAGGAAAGAAAGAAACAAAGAAAAAAGAAACTCTGAACGAAAGAAAGCAAAAATGAAAAAGACAAGTAAAGGAAACAAAACATATCAAATGAAAATCAGACAAAGGAATAGAAAGAAAGAAACAAAGAAAGAAAGAAAGAAATCAGATTAAAAAAAAACTAGAAGAAAGAAAAGAGAAATCGGTTAAAGAACAATCAAGGAAACATAAATAAGACAGAAAAAAAACGAAAAAAAAGCAAAGCAGAAAGCTTGAATGTAAGAAAAACAAAATAACAAAGAAATGATCAAAGACAAAAGGGCAATATGAAAAAGAAAGAAAACAGAAGAAAGAAAACGGGGAACTGAAACAAACAAAACGGAAATCTGAAAGAAAAGGAGAGGATGAATTCTAAAAACAAACAAACAGAAATTAAGAAAAAGAAGACAGAAGAAGAGAAGAGAAAGAACATCACACACACACACACACACACACACACACACACACACACACACACACACACACACACACATACACACACACACACACACACACACACACACACACACACACACATGGACAAGTACGAAAACTCCATGAAGCATCAGTACACGTCTTCACCATGACTCTCAATGTTAAATGGGCGCTGCGTGGGTTGGCTGGACTGACTGTCATACAACGGAACCCACATCACTACGGCACAGCGGTCAACACCAGCCTGGAGTCCATAGGAAAGCCAAGCTGGGTGACCACAACACCGCATCCATGACCTCAACACCACCACTACCACTGCCACCGCAGCATCACGAGCACCACCTCAAAGACAGACCTGAAAGGGAGGCCTGCAAGCCACGGGGAGGCCGCCAATGCCAGACTGGTTGACCACAGCCCCCCCCCCCCCCCCGCCCCATGACACTACCAGCATCACCACTACCTACGCCACCGCTGCTACAGACCAGCGGGCGAGTGCATGAGCAGTGGCAGCCGAGTTTACCCAGAAGTTCACCTGGCAAGTGAAGGAATCTGTATGCAGGAGGTGTATCAACAGCTGGTATCGTCTGGAATCGCTGCGGTAACATTACCGGATTTCCTTCGCTGCGATTTGTCGAACTACCCTGAATAGGTTCAAAGATGACCATCCTGAGATGATCAGAAACAATGGCATGAGACCAATGTTGTGTTCCACTCAGGTGCGTCAAAACAAATCACTGGTTCATCTTACTGTGCTGTATGGAAGCAGAATAGAGCAAGCTGACATCTACCAGGCTGAACAGTACGCCAGCCTAGCCAGCAGCTTGAATGGAGCAAGCTGACATCTACCAGGCTGAACAGTATGCCAGCCTAGCCAGCAGCTTGAATGGAGCAAGCTGACATCTACCAGGCTGAACAGTATGCCAGCCTAGCCAGCAGCTTGAATGGAGCAAGCTGACATCTACCAGGCTGAACAGTATGCCAGCCTAGCCAGCAGCTTGAATGGAGCAAGCTGACATCTACCAGGCTGAACAGTATGCCAGCCTAGCCAGCAGCCTGACAGAACCTGGCTTCCAAGCCGAAGTTGCCGCCACAGAAGTCGGAGTATGGGGGTTTTGTAGTCTCATCAGTTCCTACTCTCAGGAAACAGCTCTGGATTTCTGGTAAGAAGAGGACTGCAACCCTAAGGGCAATGGCTGAAAAGGCTTCCACCTGTATCCGGCCGAGAAGTAACAAAAGTGAACGTCACAAGACCTACAGCTTCCAGCTTAGAACAGGTGCTCAACAGTGAGGTGGGTAAGCCAGCCATCTAATAAAAGACAACGCCTTGAGACGCCCAGCCCATCCAGAAGGTGATGTTCAAATCCCGGCAGCGCCAGAAAACATCAACAACAACAAAAAAATGTTCTAACAACAAAAAAAGGCGTTTAGGAGATGCAACAGCTGCAACAACAGCACCGTCATAAACAGCACACAAGCCTGTAGCTACCGCCACCGCCAGCAGCAGCAGCAGCATGTGTACAGACCTGGAAGAGGGGGCGGCAGTCCATGGAGAAGCCATCGGCCCCGGGCTGGGTCAGCAGGCTGAGAGCGGCGGAGTCGTCACTGGCCAGCAGGGCCTGGAAGCTCACGTCCTGGAAGTTCTCCACCTCCGTGAAGGGCGCGCCTTTGTCCTGGAGACACACACACGCACGCACGCACGCATGCACGCACGCACGCACGCACGCACGCACATGCACGCACATGCACACACGCACACACACACACACACACACACACACACACACACACACACAGTGGATGGCTATCATAATTATGGTGAGCAAAGTGTTGGCTTAAATAATCTGAATTTGGGATTCTAATAATAGAAACGACGAATCACCTCAGAGAGAGAGAGAGAGAGAGAGAGAGAGAGAGAGGAGAGAGAGAGGGAGAGAGACGAGCGAGAGAAAGAAAGAAGAGAGAGAGAGAGAGAGAGACAGACAGACAGACAGACAGACAGACAGACGGAAAGACAGACAGACGGAAAGACGGACGGACAGAGACAGAGAGAGAGAGGGGGGGGGCTGCAGATACGCCGAGATAGATAGATAGATAGATAGAGAGAGAGAGAGAGAGAGAGAGAGAGAGAGAGAGGACAGACAGACAGATAGAGAGAGGGGGGGGAACAGACAGCAGGAAAGGGATGGGAGGGCGGACAAAACAGAGACGCCAAGATAAGCAGAGGAATGGCGAGACAAAAACAGAGAGGTTAAGATTAAACGTATCAGAGATATGGCGAGCGAAAGAGAGAGAGAGAGAGAGAGAGAGAGAGAGAGAGAGAGAGAGAGAAGAGAGAAGAGAGAGAGAGAGAGAGAGACAGACGACACACAGACAGACAGAGAGAGAGACAGAGAGGCAGGAAAGCGGTGGGGGTGTATGGTGGCGGGAAGAAAAAAAAAACCAGGGTGGGGGTGAAATGGGGAGGATGGTCAATCACAAAAAGTCTTACCAAGATCTTAAAGGTGTACTGCAAATTGGGCGACTCCGCGATGCAGCCAAACTCCTGACTGTCGGGGTCATACTTGGGGATGTAGCCATCTTTGCCGGAGCACAGGAACACCTTCTCAATGTTCAGCGCAAAGGAGTTGCCCAGGTTCTGCACGGGTCCACGTTGATGCGGCCGTACAGCTTGTCGTCTGGGAAAACCAGTGTGAACGAACGCATGAATCAAAGAACGCATGAACCAACGGATGAATGAAAGATCGAAGGAATCAACGGATGAATGAAAGATCGAAGGAATCAACGGATGAATGAAAGATCGAAGGAATCAACGATGAATGAAAGATCGAAGAATCACGATGAATGAAGATCGAAGGAATCAACGGATGAATGAAAGATCGAAGGAATCAACGGATGAATGAAAGATCGAAGGAATCAAAGATCGAAGGAATCAACGGATGAATGAAAGATCGAAGAATCAAGATCGAAGGAACCACGATGAATGAAAGAACGCGTGAATCGAAGAACGGGTGAATCAAAGAATGATTCAATCAAAGAACGGATGATTCCAAGAACAAACGAATGAAAGAGCGCATGAATAAAAAAAAACACAGGTGTCTCCCTCTCTCTCCCTCTCTCTCCCCTCTCTCTCTCTCTCTCTCTCTCTCTCCTCTCTCCCACTCTCTCTCTCCCACTCTCTCTCTCTCTCCCTCTCTCTCTCCTCTCTCTCTCCTCTCTCTCTCTCTCTCTCTCTCTCTCCTCTCTCTCTCCCTCTCTCTCTCCCTCTCTCTCTCTCCCTCTCTCTCTCCTCTCTCTCCTCTCTCTCTCTCTCTCTCTCTCTCCCACTCTCTCTCTCTCTCTCTCCCACTTCCTCTCTCTCTCTCTCCCTCTCTCTCTCTCTCTCCCACTCTCTCTCTCTCTCTCCCTCTCTCTCTCTCTCTCTCCCTCCCTCCCTCCCTCCCTCCCTCTCTCTCTCTCTCTCTCTCTCTCTCTGACTTCACGTTCTCCACACCAATACCAGCATTCTTTCCTATTCCCCCCATCAGTGCCAGACCCTGACCTTCAGTAAAGGCGGCGTCCCCTTCATCCCCGAAGTCCATGGACCCGTCAGACAGCCACAGCTCTCTCTTCCTCATCAGGTGGAAGTTGGTGTTGAGCGAGAACTCGGCCGGCACCGAGTCCGACACCTGCTGGAAGCGCACGGGCAGGTCAAAGGTCACGGGCTCGCGGGGTGTGCACACGATGGGCTGGGTGTACTCCTGGTCCGGGGAGGTCAGGCAGGGGATCAGCTTGACCGTGTACAGGCCGGAGTAGTCCCGCACCTGCCGACAGAATCGGGACGTTGAGTCAGCGACTGGTGAATGCTGGTGGTTCTTTCCACCAATCGGAAGGCAGTTTACAAAATTCGGCGAATAGCTTAGCCCGACAGAGTGATTTATACATTAAACATACAGTGATGAATAGATAAAGACGAACTTCAAACGATGTAGTTTTTAATTGAACTTCTTTCCATTTAAAATCCATTTCATCTTCCATAGAAACAAAATAAATATCGTCTTTTAAGGCTAGAGATAAAAAAGGATATCTTTCCTAATTATCTTCAGCCATTAGTCCCTCTCTACCCCTTTGTCTTTACTAAAAATAGTAACGTTGTTTAATTGGTAGGAAAACCCCCGGGATTTTTTTTCTTCTCTCTTTCTCTGAGGATGTAGCAGGGCGTGTTTCTCTTGTTCAGGTCCAAAAATGTTTCGAGCAAGGTGCTTCATTTTGGTAATAGCGTTCTACATAGACGAGCGAACACGACTACGAACAAGAAAAACTTCTCATGTAATATTCTGGACTGATGTTTTGTATACATATACTAAAAAAAAAGAAAAAAGAAAAAAAAAAGGCCACGGTTCTTTTCAGAGTGCCGATGTCACTGCGTCTGGTTATACGGCTGTGTATAGAAACTGTGCGATGAATGTAGATTTTCCAGGCGGTTTTGAATATATATATTCTCTGATCGAATCTCTGTATTAGAAACACTGCCATTCGGGTGAAATAATGGAGAAAAGAGAGAGAGAGAGAGAGAGAGAGAGAGAGAGAGAGAGAGAGAGAGAGAGAGAGAGAAACAGACAGACAGACAGAGAGACACAGAGACGGAGATTAAGGCAGAGAAAGATAGAGACTGATGTGTGTGTGGTGTGTGGTTGTGTGTGTGATGTGTGTGTGTGTGTGTGTGTGTGTGTGTGTGTGTGCGTGCGAGCACGCGTCAACGAGCGCGTTTGTGTAAACAGTGAATATGCATATATTTTCCTTTTTCTTTCTGAATCTGTCTGTCTGTCTGTCTGTCTGTCTTTCATATCCCTGACTTCCCTCTCCTCTTACCCCGCTGAACCTTCAACTTCAACTGAGCTTTCCACCCACCCCACACCCTTCTCTCCCTCCTTCCCCCCTCTCTCTCCCTCTCTCTCTTTCTCCTCTTTCCACACCCTCCTTCTCACTCTCTCTCACTCTCTCTCACTTCTCTCTCTCTCTCTCTCTCCTCTCTCTCTCTCTCTCTCTCTCTCTCTCTCTCTCCCTCCCTCCCTCCCTCCCCTCTGTGCCTTCGACCGTAAAGACACCCTCTCCCTCCTCCCTATCCACCCTGTGCCTCCCAGTACTCACAGAGAAGTCGGAGACGAAGGCCCACTCCTGGTCGGCCTGTTCGTAGGTGGCGTCACTGCGCACCAGCTCCATGGAGAAGGTCAGGTCAGGGTGATCGCCCGACATCACCATGGACTCCAGCTCCGTGCCTGTGGGATAGTGGGGAGGGGGGAGGTAGGGGGGAGGGGGGAGGTCACACAGTCAGCATGAGCAGGTCAAGTCTGTTTCCGAGTCACTTCCATTGACTGGCTCCCTACCCCATAACCGGCCAGTTGTTCCGCTTCCGCCATAGGGCCCAGTCCAATCAGATGGAATAGATTCAAGTACGAGAACTGAATTTAAAAGATTACGATGGCATTTGAACATCACAGACAACAGACGATCGATCAAATGCGTTAGAAATTAGTTTTGAATTAAATCAAGTATGTGACAAAATCCAATCGCTGTGAACATTCAATACGCCGATAAATTAGCAAACAAAAGTGTCCAGAAGCTCTCAATCGATCAATAGAAAAGATCAATCCATGAGTTCAATATAAACCGACAAATAAGAACATAGACCAATAAACTTGAAAATGACCAACAGCCATAAAGATCAGTCAATCAATTTCCAATTCATCAACAGACAAAAAGATCGATCAACCAACCTTCAATCAGTCAGAAGATTAAACACATCTATCATTTCATAAATTTACGAGACAACATGCTCGTCAGACATGAACCAACCAATTAAGTAATCAACCAGCCGTCAAACCATCCATCCATCCAACAGCATTCAAAATCACTCAACAACCATCCAAGCCCGACACCTCATTGAATCACTTTTACCCAGGGTCATTACTCAAACAAAGCCATTAACCAGCCTCCGCCCAACACCATCAAGCCCTCTCTCATCCGACAACCCAGCCACCAATGATGCCAGGCGCCCCTCCCCCAATACCAGCTATCCACTTACCAGGATGCGAGGCCACAAACTGTCCACGGAATCTCGCCTCCGTCCGGAAGGAAACTGCTAGGCGGCCATCATCGCGCATGCGCATACTTGTGGGATACAGGTAGGCTGCAGCAGACAAAACAAGACTGAACATTCATTTGGAAGGAAATCAAATCAAATGAAATCAAACAAAACCAATCCAAGAATTGTCATAATAATAAAACTCAACAATAACAACTACAAAACACTATGTACCGTTCAAGCAAATTAAGTTGGTTGTGAATGGATTCCCACCGTGTTGCATACAGGCAGTAAGAGAGTCATTTACACAAACAACGGATCCAAAACATGCATCCTTTTCCACCATTCCATCTCCAAATTCATGACTACTGACTGAGATTGTAAGAGTTGATTCATATCTCACGTGTGTGTGTACGCATCTATTTATGATTTCTTCTTATCCATATGTTGTCATTCTTTCATTTGTTATTCATTTCTCAATTGGGCAAACTTGGCAGAACATGGCATGAAAAAGGTGCCTACAAATGACCACAAAAGCTTATATTTCTGGTGGGATAACAACAAAACCCAGCATTTGTATTATTTGATACTGGCTACCCCATCTTCAATACCCCCACAGTCTAATACCGCTCATTCCTAACATCACATACACAGCCACACACAAGATTCGCATGTCGCAGCCCCAGCACCGGCAATCCACAGAGAGCAACTGACTTCAGATCGTCATAGGCCAACCATCCAGCGGAGATTCTGCAATGCTGCTGAGTCACTTCATCATGATGATGAGTGATGCCGCCTACCTCCTCCCCTCCCCTCTCCGCCCACTGCCTCACCTTGCAGGCCGTTCTCACCGTTCTGATCCCCCCCCCCCTCCTACTCGCTCCCCCCCCCCTCCGCCCACCACCTCACCTTGCAGGCCGTTTTCAGACTCGGGGCTGCTGATTCCGTTCTGCCACAGGATGGAGGTGTCGTAGACGAAGGTCAGCTGCAGCTGGGAGACCAGATCATAGTGTAGCCAGCCGCCCCGCGCCACGGGGGAGTGGAACACGTACGACACGTACAGCGGCACGCGCATGGCCACGTACGACTGCTTCAGGTTCAGCACCTGTGTGGTAAGAGGAGGAGGAGAGAGGGTAGTTTAGTGGTCCATGAGGGTTTATGTGGGACGTGCGCGACAAAGGATGTATTTGTAGCGCGCACACACACGCACGCACGCATGCGCGCGCGCTCGTACACGCACACACACACACACACACACACACACACACACACACACACACACACACACATTGGAAAAAACGGTACACGTAGAACAAAGGAGGCTTTCCCTCTTCACAATGAGGCTTTTCAGCTGTAAACGAAAGGCTTTCCTGCTTTACACATGAGGCTTTCCTGCTTTACACATGAGGCCTTCCTACTTTACACATGAGGCTTTCCTACTTTACACATGAGGCTTTCCTACTTTACACATGAGGCTTTCCTGCTGTACACATGTAGCTTTCCTACTTTACACACGAGGCTTTCCTGCTTTACACATGAGGCTTTCCTGCTTTACACATGAGGCTTTCCTACTTTATACATGAGGCTTTCCTGCTTTACACATGAGGCTTTCCTACTTTACACATGAGGCTTTCCTGCTTTACACATGTAGCTTTCCTGCTTTACACACGAGCTTTCCTGCTTTACACATGAGGCTTTCCTGCTTTACACATGAGGCTTTCCTACTTTACACATGAGGCTTTCCTACTTTACACATGAGGCTTTCCTGCTGTACACATGTAGCTTTCCTACTTTACACACGAGGCTTTCCTGCTTTACACATGAGGCTTTCCTGCTTTACACATGAGGCTTTCCTGCTTTACACATGAGGCTTTCCTACTTTACACATGAGGCTTTCCTGCTTACACATGTAGCTTTCCTACTTTACACACGAGGCTTTCCTGCTTTACACATGAGGCTTTCCTGCTTTACACATGAGGCTTTCCTGCTTTACACATGAGGCTTTCCTACTTTACACATGAGGCTTTCCTGCTTTACACACGAGGCTTTTAGCTTTCCTGCTTTACACATGAGGCTTTCCTGCTTTACACATGAGGCTTTCCTGCTTTACACATGAGGCTTTCCTACTTTACACATGAGGCTTTCCTGCTTTACACACGAGGCTTTCCTACTTCAGACGCTCGGCTCTTCCACTCTCAGCGGATGGCTTTCTTACTGTAAAAAGGTTTTCTTACTTCAATCAGTCGGGTTTCCCGCTTTAAACAGGAGGCTTTCTTACGTTGTTTTTTTGTTGTTTTTTTTTTAACACTGGCTTTCCTATTTTAACCAGAGACTTTCCTAGTTTAAACAGGTGGCTTTCCTAATTCAAACAGGAGGCTTTCCTGCTTTAAAAAAGTGGGCGTTCACACTTCAAACAGAAGCCTTTCCTACTTCAGACCAGAGGCTTTCCTACAAGAGGCTTTCCTACTTCAGACAAGAGGCTTTCCTACTTCAGACCAGAGGCTTTCCTACAAGAGGCTTTCCTACTTCAGACAGGTTTTCTTACTTTTAACAGGCAGCTTTCTTACTTTGAAATGGAGGGCCTTCGTAATGTTAAACATTCGGCTTTCATTGCTTACAGATGAGGCTTTCGGACTTTGATAAAGATGCTTCTACATTTGAAGAGGAGGCTTTCTTCATTAAAAAAAAAAGAAAAAGAAAAAAAGAATGAAGCTTTTAGAACGTAATCTGGATGCTTTCAAACTATAATCTTTCAGACTGTACTAAGGATACTTTCAGATTGTACTGAGAATGCTTTCAGACTGTAATGAGGACGCTTTCAGACTGTAATGAGGACGCTTTCAGACTATAATGACGGCACTTGCAAATTGTAATGAGGACGCTTTCAGACTGTAATGAGGACGCTTTCAGACTGTAATGAGGACTCTGTAATGAGGATATTTTCAGACATTAGTCAAGAAGTTTTCTGACTGTGACGAGGTGATTTCAAAGTTTAATGAGGACTTTAATTAAAGCCTGATCGAAATCTGAAAACATCCTGATAAATGTCTGAAAGCACCCCGAATGAAATGTGAAAGTATCCTGACCAAAGTCTGAAAGCATCCTGATCAAAATCTGATTAAAGTACGAAAAGATGCTTTCTTATATCAAGTTAATATTCAAAGGTGAAACAAGTATTGTGAATAAATGCAGACGTTACATGACTTGTCACGTGTACAGGAAACGCCGTGAATGATATGCGTATCTTTTGCCTTTCGGATGTTTTTTTTCTTTGGTTCAATTTTCTTTGAAGCAAACGATAAGTATGGCAATATCTTTCAGACCCAGTGAGCAGGAGCACTGGTAAAAAGAGAACCACAGGTTTTTCCCAGAATAAAAACGTTTAAAATTTTTTTTTAACCATAATTGTTATGCATGAAAGCTGCATTTTCAGTGTGTACGCTTGGTGAACATAAAAAATGGAGACACGCACGACTGCCCCAGCTGTAACACCTGCTTTAACAACAACGACAACAACAAAGGTAAAATGAAAGAAAACAAACAAGCAAACAAAAAAGAGCACTCTAGGATTGTAGCGTAATTGAGGAATTCGGATAAACAACTTTTGCTTAGCTTTTGTTTTACCTTCGGGGGGGTGGGG
>CM065720.1:63180418-63182918 GCA_033310375.1 Conus canariensis | reverse complement strand
TGTTGACTGAATGAACTAACAAAATGATTACAGACAGGAAAATGCTTTTTACGTAAACGCAAATGCAGTGCTATTGGAGGACAATCTTTTATAGCAGTCATCACCTTTTCATATTCCTCATCGCCGCCTGGAAGCAACAACCCATTTTCTCTGCAGTCATAGCAACCACTTGATGTGCGCAACAGTGCCCCTAAGAAAAGTCCATTTTCCTAGACAAAGAAAGGCACATGGGGGACAGACCCACACTGAATAGCGCATAATATTCTGGTAAGGAATATCTCCCCAGAGGACAGCGACCTGAATTTCACACCGAGAAATTTGTGATGGCGACATTATACAGCAGCGGATGAGAGGATAGAGAAACCAAAGCATGAAAGCGCTGTTGACGTGTGCTACCTCATTTTCCAGTCATTCCCCGGAGGTGTTCCAGCGTCTCTATTTCAAGACCTAGCCGTGCATGCTGAGAATATAGAAGAAAAGAAAAAGAAACACCGAAGGTGCTGGGGAGGACCCAGAGAAGCACTGTCTCACCCGCCTTAGAGCAGTCCTGTACCACCCTTGGAGGCCTGCGCTGTGTTGACGATGGTACAGGCACGCGCAGGACACTCCATTAAGATATCAAGGACATAACTGCTCCTGAACAGAGGTAAATCAGACTACAGGATGCAGCTCATAACAGCCTTAAAGTAGCATCCCCATGGGTGTACCAGCCGTATTTCATGACTGCAGAGCCACCAGCGAAAAACACCACCCTCCAGCTGCCGAGCACACCCCACAGACCCAACCACCCCTGCCCACGGACAGATGAAGACAGTGCCACTCCAGACACAGCCAAGCTTTCGCCATACGGTCTTATGTGCCCATTTTAAAAGCGGCTTTTACCGTGGTGCTAATGGCGCGTATTGAACTTCACGTAACCACTCTGGCAATCAGGAAAAGAAAAACAAAAAAAAACAAAACAAAACAAAACAAAACAAAAAAACGCTTGAAAGTGTTGTTCTGATGGCGATCTTGGTGCACAAAAGTGTCCACGTACATCAGTGTGCGTATGAGGCTGCCTTAAAGAAGACCAAATCGTCACCTATCGCTTAGAATGCAGCCAGACTTCACAGCAGATTCAGCTGTCTTCAGAACAAATCCGGCTTGCTCTAGTGCCATGAGCTGTTCAGCATGCCAAGAGCCGTTCCTGTCCGACGGAAAGAGTCAACAGGCCTACTGCTCCACCTACATTTGCTTCGCCTCAGCCACAGGACCGGTTGTGTAGAACCAGGCTGCTTTAATCAACTCACTTATGCTCCATTTCCATTCCCATGGCATCAGACAACCATGTGCTGATCATGAGTAATCATACCAGTGTCAGCTTCAAGGCACGTGTGGAGTGGCATAGTGTTTAACTGGCTTGACTCTGTACCTTTCTATGATAAACACTGAACAAATGTATAGGATTACTGAAGTGGCATAGTTTTTAGCTGGCTTGATCTGTACCTTTCTATGATAAACACTGAACAAATGTATAGGGTTACTGAGTGTGACACATCCATATTAGACTTTTTCTTTCTGACATAATTTAAACAAATTTTAAAAGTAATTACTATGACTCCACCGAACAACGTGGTCAGGAACTGAAGCAAGAAAACAAAGGTTGGTTTACTGGAGCACTTAACGAACGACACAAACACATTTCAACACACGCACACACACACACACACACCACACACACACACACACACACACACACACACACACACACACACACCTCACACACACACACACACACACACACACACACACACACACACCTACGTTTTAACTTTCTGATTTTTTTCCCACCAGTAAGTCAAAACACAATGCTTGTCATAACTTGTTAATCCATTTGTTGGGCAGTCTAGTTTTCATTTCTTCTCTATGCTGTGCAAGTCAAACGATGAAAACGAACATTCCCTGACCTCCGCTGAAATAGATGCTGTCCAAAGTGATGCCCTTGGTGGAAGCGAAGAAGGTGGCCGACTCCACGTCACGCATGTCTGACGTCACGCCGTCCTGTCCGGTAGGGGCCGCCACCCGCCACCGGAACAAGGTCAGGGTGTCATTGATGCCCTGGCTCTGACACAGGGGGTCCGTGTCCTTGAACTGCGGGTGCTTTGGATTACAGGGCTGCACACAGCACAGAACAGCACGGTGCTTGAAGGACATGGTATACACTGTAGGGACAGTACACGAGGAATACTCTGGGGACAGTACACGAGGAATACTCTGGGGACAGTACACGAGGAATACTCTGGGGACAGTACACGAAGAATACTCTGGGAACAGTACACGAGAAATACTCTGGGGACAGTACACGAGGAATACTCTGGGGGACAGTACACGAGGAATACTCTGGGGACAGTACACGAGGAATACTCTGGGAACAGTACACGAGAAATACTCTGGGGGACAGTACACGAGAAATACTCTGGGAAGAGTGCACGAGAAATACTCTGGGAACAGTACACAAGAA
>CM065720.1:63167918-63170418 GCA_033310375.1 Conus canariensis | reverse complement strand
CTCTTAATTGATTTATTTATCTATTCATTTATTCATTCATTCAGTTGTTTATTTCATTCATTCATTTGAGCAACGTTCAAAGACTTGACACAAGATGATGTTGGTCTCTCACACGTTCAGCCCCTCCATCCCCACCTTCACCCCATCCCCTCTTCTTCCACCCCAACCACCACCTGCTCATTCCTTTTCCCTCCGCCCTCGGTCATCTTTTCCTCCCCTACACACACACACACACACACAACCCCAACACAACACACACACACATACACACACACACACACACACACAACCACACACACACACACACACACACCACACACAACACACAACACAACCACACACACACACACACACACACACACACAACACACACACACACACACACACACACACACACACACAACACACACACACACAACACACACACACACACACACACACACACACACACACACACACACACACACACACACACACACCACACACACACACACACACACACACACACACACACACACACACCACACACACACACACACACACAAAACACACACACACCCCACACACGCGCGCTTCCTCTCCACACCTTTGAAGAAACCGTTGTAGTCCTTGCCGGCGTCAGCGCTGCCGTCCTTGGTGTTGAAGGTGACCACAGCAGTCTCGCTGAGGTCGCCCTCCCTCAGGATAGGCACCTTGAGGAATGAGGCCTCCTCCTTGAACATGGGCTCCCGCACCGTGTACTTGTCGTCCGACAGCTTGATGATGGGCTCTGGGGACAGAGAGGGGGATTCTCATGTCAAGATGTTCCATGCCCAGGTAGTCATTATTGCGGTGCAACGTCCGTATCCGCTTCAGGTGATGAAGCTGACCGGCCGTTTAGCCGAGCGGTTAATCGCAGAGACTTGTTTAACCTTTTCAGCACGTAAGTACCAATCATACTGCAGCGAGGCTGAGCTAGTTCCGATGTCGCAATCAAGCACCAGCCTATAGGACGCGTCTAGAAGCTTTTTTTTTATATGTATCGGCGGAGTACTGATTTTAATGATTAGGTACAGCACTGCAATCAGTTGTCTTGATTTCATCAAAACATAGACACTTTATTGTTTCACAAATGTTTAAAATAACAAGTATTAAGATCAGTCACCGATATATAGCCGGAGGCCTTTGATAACAGCCCACAGATTTTAACACTGCAATCAATGTTCTTTATTATAAACAAAACAGCCACATGATTATTTCTGACATGCATAAAGTAACACAAATTTAAAGAAAGTGAGCAGCTTGCTAGCAAAACTGGACGCCAAAAGGTTAAGGCCTGAAAGCGTGTTAAAACAAAATTATTTACCTTCCGGGGTTCAAATTAAAAAAAAGCAGTTACGCAAATTGCTGATACTGCAGAACCGATGTGTCCATGCGAAATTGGTTTTAGATGTGCCAGTCTGTGTCGTTTGGATTTCCATCTTCTCTATGAGAAAAATCAAGCGTGTCCATGCGAGACTGGTATTTGATGTGTCAGTCTGTATCATTTGGATTTCCATTTTCTCTATGGTTAAAATCAAGTGTGTCAATACGATATTGGTTTTAGATGTGTCAGTCTGTATCGTTTTAATTTCCATTTTCTCTGTAAGAAAAATCAAGCGTGTCCATGCGAGATTGATATTTGATATGTCAATCCGTATCAGTTTGATGTCCATTTTCTTTATGATAAAATCAACCGTGTCCACGCCATATTAGTATTTGATGTGTCAGTCTGTATCATTTGGATTTCCATTGTCTCTACCATTGCCACCTACATTAACTCTGAGCGTGTCACCTATTGTGTCTTACATGACGTCTGTTATATCCGTGTTCATCTTAATTTCAATCGTAGCAAAGACTGCAAGTAAACTTTTCACTTTAGAACAGATGTCCCTGTTGTCGCGGTTCTTTGGCATCTCGAAATGTATTGACGTCTTTCAGAGGTAGTTACGGTTGGCCGGGTACAACACGACATGGACTGAACTGTTGAAATCCATTGTGCAGAATTCGACTGCCCCTGATTCAACTGAATGGACTCGTACCAAACAAAATAGATCCTACCTACAACCTAAATTAAAATTCAAACATTGCATTTAACCACTTAACAATCACACTTGAATAGGATTTCTTCCCCTTTCGAAACATGGCAGATTGTAAGATAAATAAATGAATAAGTGAAATGAATAAATAAATAAATAAATAAACAGTGGATACAACAGAACGAGCATGCGTGCCCCCTTCTCCCTTCCTCTCATCCCCTACGACCCCCACCCCCACTCCCCTTCCTCTCATCTTCCCCCCCCCCTCCCTTCACCTCCCCTCTCCAACTCACGTAATTTTTTTTTTTAAATCACATCCCTCAGAACCCCCACCCCCACCCCCACATAGTGACGTCATGACTCACTGTCTCCGTCATCCATGATGACGACACGGGTGACGTTGCGCGTGCCGATGACGGCTGTGTGCAGAGTGGTACTGTCTG
>CM065720.1:63150418-63162918 GCA_033310375.1 Conus canariensis | reverse complement strand
GGTACACACACACAGGTACACACACACACACACACACACACACACACACACACCACACACACACACACACACACACACACACCGTACGCAGACACACACGCAAGCGCGCATACCTACCTACAAACAGACAAACACATACTAGCACATGTATTCATAAACACACGTATTATCTACCCACTTACAAACACACACAGCATAATTATCTTCCAATCACGTGCGCGCGCGCACTTACTTATACGTACATACACACACATATACATGCACGCACCCGCGCGCGCACTCACTCACACACACGCGCGGGCGCATGTACACACACACACACACACACACACACACACACACACACCAAAAAAAATTCTTCCACACACACACACACACACACACACACACACACACAACACCAACACAATTACTTTTCCAAGCAGCCGGCATACCAGACAAAAAAAGACAGCAGCTGGAATTCACGGGAGAGCATCTGCAGAAACAAAGAGACCGGGTTTCCCCCCTTGCAGAGCTAACCCAATCAAACGTCACACCCAAATGGCTGCCCTTACCTCGCACTCGCCTTTGCTTGCTTTTGTCTTTGTTTTGTTTTGTTTGTCTGTTTGTAATGCTGCTGTTGTTTGAGTATTTTTTTTTTAATTCTTCTTATTTTTATGTTCGTCTTTTCCTTCTTATTCATCGTTATCATCATCATCTTCTTGACATTATTTTTTTTCCTTCCACCTGTCTTCGTGTCTCTCCTCAATACGTCAGGTCGTGTGTCAACCTTTCAGTTGAAGAAGAAAAAAAAAAAAAAAAAAAAGAAAAAAAAAAGAACAAATCAAGAAAACTGATGCACGAGCTGGAGAAAAGACAGAATGCAGGGGTGAGATGGGAACAATCAATCAGAGAGAGAAGAGAGAGAGAGAGAGAGAGAGAGGGAGAGAGAGGGAGAAAGGGGGTGGATAGAGGCAGCAGGAAAGACGAGAGAGAGAGGGAGAAGAAGAGAGAGAGAGAAGAGAGGAGGAGGAGAGAGAAGAGAGAGAAGAAGAGAGAGAGAGAAGAGAGAGAGAGAGAGAGAGGACAGGAACAGAAGACAGACAGACGAGAAGATGACAGAGAAGAAGAAAAGAAAGAAGAAGGAGGAGGAGAGGAAAGAAAGAAAAAGGTAATGAGGAAAACCATGGACGGTGAGAGATTTGACATGAAACAAATGGAAAAAGGAAAGGATAAAAAGCTAGATGGGAGCGAAACGCCAATACTGATATCTCATTTCAAGACACACAGTGCAATCCCCCCCTCACCCCCCACCCTCCCTCCCTACGTCCCTGCCCCAACCTTTCTCCACCCGTAAACATTTGTTAGGGTAAGAAATGTTTGGGTCAACATATGAGTCATGTGAAAAGAAATTAATTTTACAGCCTACTCCGGAGTCACTCTGTCTCTCTCTCTCTGTCTCTGTCTCGTCTCCTCTTCTCTGTCTCTCTGTCTGTCTGTCTCTTCTCTCTCTCTCTCTCTCACATACAAACACACATACAAAACACAACACACACACAATGCATGCATGCATGCACACACACAAACGCACATACACGTGTACGCGCGCATGAGAGATTATATCCGTCGAAATGTTAAAATGAAAACAGCGCAGCCCGTCAGCTGCCGTGGCCGGCGGTAAACGTTCCGGGTTTCAGGCTGGGAGATCGTGGGTTCGAGTCCCAAACAGATACAAACCTTTGTGGGATTTTTCGGCCTCTAGCGCTGCTGAGTGTGCTATGGGTACAACTGAGACGACCGGAACCACAATCGACTTTTCTCCACCAAAAGAAACCAAAACGTCTTTCTGAGATGGTCGCTCAAATGTCCTCACTAACGCTGCAAGTGTCTGTATCTTTCGGGGCTGGTTGACGCCGAGGTATGTTATGTAAGAAAGCGAAGAAAACAGCCCTGGCCCTGGTGTATCGTCTCAGATCAAAAATGAATGCCGTCGCATCATCTTCGTCGTCATTCTGGATCATCGATCATGAAAAAAATCCGCAAATCTAGTGCGCAAGCTACAATTGGAAAATATCTCCCATCTCAAGAATCTGAGAGAGAGAGAGAGAGAGAGAGAGAGAGAGAGTGTGTTGTGTGTGTGTGTGTGTGTGTGTGTGTGTGTGTGTGTGTGTGTGTGTGTGTGCTTGCTGGTGCTTCAATCTTATTATTATCATTACTTTTTTTTTCTTTCTTTTTGTGAAGGGTCTTTCCCTTGGATTCCGGTTTTGCACGTATAGATTACACATTTTTGTACTGAACTAGGCTTCACTGATTCTACAACATGCCTTAAGTCTACACGAGGGAGGAATGGGGAGAAGTGATGGGAGAGAAGAGAGTGGAAGTGGGCCGGGGTAGCGTTAAGAACAGGGATGGGTAGACTACGTGTAAATGTTGCTGATTTGAAATCTGATATTCTGGTATCGATTGTAGTGTATATTTTGTTTTGTTCTGTTTGTGTTTGTTGGTTGGTTTTTCGTCGTTTTCCGGAAGAAGAGAGGGACAGAAAAAAGAGTTGTAACGATGATTGCAGCAGCAGCAGCAGTAATACAATGGCAGCACCAGCAGTGATGTAGTGAGAGTGACAGCAGCAGTGATGTAGTGAGAGTGACAGCAGCAGTGATGTAGTGAGAGTGACAGCAGCAGTGATGTAGTGAGAGTGACAGCAGCAGTGATGTAGTGAGAGTGACAGCAGCAGTGATGTAGTGAGAGTGACAGCAGCAGTGATGTAGTGAGAGTGACAGCAGCAGTGATGTAGTGAGAGTGACAGCAGCAGTGATGTAGTGAGAGTGACAGCAGCAGTGATGTAGTGAGAGTGACAGCAGCAGTGATGTAGTGAGAGTGACAGCAGTAACATAGACACCAGGGCATAATGTAAAAAAAAAAAAAAAAGAGAGAGATGAGGGCGGAAGGGTGAATGTGCGGGGTGGGGGGGGGTCAGATATGGGAGAGAATGAACGAAAACAGAAGGAAGGGAAGAAAGGGACAAGAATACATAGAAAAAAGAAAGGAAGGCAGGGAAAAATAAAAGAAGAGCAGAAAGGTTAGACAGAAAGAAAAGTAAGAGAAGATATCATGAAGGAAGAAAAGACCAGCCGCCGTGGCGAAGTGGTTAGCGTCGCGGACTCCCGCCTGGGAGGTCGTGGGTTCGAATCCCATCAGAGTCATGTGGGTTTCTCTGCCCCGACCAGCTCCTACCCAGAGTTGAGTTTGCTGCGGACTCAGTTGGGAAGACTGGGACCACACAGTCGAGTTTCATCCACTTAATGGATGCGTTTCTGAGAGTGTTGCTCAAATTTCCTGACCAACACTGCAGGTGCCTGTATCTCTCGGGCCTGGTTGACGCCGGGATATATTATGAAAGGAAGCGTAGAGTACAGCCCTGTCATGTAGTCTCAGACCGAAATGGAAATCCGTAGCATCATCTTAATCATCCTCATTCTCATCAATCAGCATTAAAAAAAAAAAAAAAAGTCTCAAATTCTGTGGCCCTTCATGCCCTGCTCTCATGGTGACCTCAGTTTCGGTGTCCTCTCCACGTCTGTGGCTTTGGTTTGGTTCCGTCGGGGTCACCGGTATCGGTGAGTCCATGGGGGCTGTCGTTGGACGGACGTGGTGGCGCCCTACGGAGGGAGAGCTCACTCACGCCGGCTCCGCGACTAAGCAATTATGGTCGTCAGTAGGGGGCTTAGTAGGTGGTGTCCTGCGTATGTTAGATCAGAACAGGCGCCACTGAACAACACCGAAGTGACTCGGCAGCAGTGCAGTGTCTCCTCCGGTGGGTTGCCTCTCGGCGACTTGACATTGACTACCCCCTGTGGATTGCCGGTGCCAGGGCTGCGGCGGGACCGGCCGGGCTGTGGCTGTGGACGGGGTGTCGGAATGAGCGGCGTGGGTGCACTGCCTCTGAGGTGGCGCAGAGGTTGGGACAGCAAAAAAAAAAAAAGAAGAAAAGAACGAAAAGTCCAAAGAAAGAAAGACAGGAAGAGAGCGAGAGAGAAGGGGAGAGACAGAGAGAGAGAGAGAGAGAGAGAGAGAGGGAGGGGGGAGAAAGAAAAGAAAAGAAGGAATGAAAGGATGAAAGGGAGAAAGGAAGAAAGAAAGAAAATAAGAAAGAAAGAAAGGAAAGGAGAAGAAAAGAACAAAAACAAAACAAAACAAAAACCCGCCGTAAATTAAAAAAAATGAAACAGAAAACAATAAGAATCAACACACACACACACACCCTATCCTTCCTTCCCCCAACCCTCAACCCCCCCCCCCCTCCCCCCACCCCCGCCCCCGTGACATGCACATCCCAGCGTTTAAAGCACTCCAAACCACGCACATTTTGCCAACCCCGCAGGGTGGCCGGGCTTCCCAAGCCTGTAGGCTCGTCGGGAACAACATACGGTGTGTACACCGCCACCAAACCCTCCCTCACTCCCTCCCTCCCTCACCGCCAACAGAACGACTGCATGCTGTGTATCTTCTGGGCTCTGACTTCCCAAGCATCCTTCGTTTGGCGGGTATCGGGTGCTGCTTCAACTCTGCAACATCCCCCCTCCTCCCCCTCCCGAACTCTCTCGCCCTCCCCGCTCATCCTCCGCCTCCCCCTACCCCCATATCCCATCTGCTACTGTACCTGACATGTCTGATCCAACTTCTTGTACTTTTCTGTCTTCCTGTCTCTCTTTAATCCTCTCGTTACACGATCCATCTTTTTTTCTTTTCTTTTTTTTTAATCTCCTCCTCTCTAGACCAACCACTCTCTCTCTCTCCCTCTCCCCCGCTCCTCCCCACCATTTTCTTGGGCTCATTCCTCCCCCCCCCCCTTTTCTTTTTTTTCTCGCCATCTCTCTCATGAAGGTCGGTGTTTTTGTTCATCTTAATACAGCGTATTTCGGGTATAGTCAGCTTATTAGCGCCGGCGCTTTAATTCTCTCCAAGCTTGACGACGGAGTCATGTACTTTCGTCCCTGTGAAAGTGAAGAAAGAAAGAAAGAAAGAAAGAAAGACACACAACACACACACACACACACACACACACACACACACACACACACACACACACACATACAGACAGAGAGAGAGAGAGAGAGAGAGAGAGAGAGAGAGAGAGAGAGAGAGAGAGAGAGAGAGAGAGCAAAAAGGCAAAAGACTGATTTTTGAGACCCCCCTCCTCCCCCCGCCCCCCCTTCCCCCCAGAACAGCAGCAGAGACAGGTGACCCCTCGCCTCCAGTGCCAGACGGAACCAGCAGAATTGACGGAGTAAGGATCCAAGGAGTGAGATTTAGGACACAGATGAGAATCAGAGATGCCCGCCTACCGTACCCCATAAAATGCAGTGTCAGTCCCGTTGCCGTACGACCGATAAAGTCTTCAGGATTCACTGTGTCTACGGCATGGCATTACGGAAAGCGGAGCCCATCCCTCCTGCCCTTCCACCGCCTTAACCTTCCCTGACCTGAATCAGGTACCCACAAGTAGTGCTGGGTGGGCAGAGAGAGAGAGAGAGAGTTTTCTATCTGTGAAAATCCGATCCAGCAAGTGGTTCGAACTCACGACCCTCAGCTGTGCTGGCACACGCTCTAGTTCCTGGACTACGGGGCCCTCAGAGTGCATGCTGCGAGCAAACCTGACAGATCCTGCCTTTGTGCAGCCCCCCCCCCCCCACTCTCGGCACCATCACTGTAGAGATCCCAATGCTCTGGCGGACTCTGGGACCACATCTCACAGAATCTTACATGTGTCATCACAAACAGAATTATTTTCTACTTTCCTGCTTTTGAAAAAAAAAGTTTTGAACAGACATCCTTTTCTTGTCGCTGGCAGGAAGAGCTGCTTTAACTCTGCGCCACGCCCCCTCCCCCCCCCCCCCCTTCCCCCATCTCCCACTTTTCGTCCTGGTCCCATCCACTCTCTCTATATATCTCTCTCCATCTCTCTCTCTGTTCTCTCTCCCCCCCCCCTCTCTCTCTCTCTCTCTCTCTGCCTCTCCCCCCCCCTCTCTCTCTCTCTCTGTCGCTTTCCCCCTCTCTCACTCTGTCTGTCTGTCTCTCTCTCTCCCTCTCTCTCTCTGTCGCTCTTCCCCCTCCTCTCTCTGTCTCTCTCCCTCTCTCCTCTCTCTCTCTCTCTCTCTGTCTCTCTCCCTCTCTCTCTCTCTGTCGCTCTCCCCCCCCTTTCTCTGTCTCTCTCCCTCTCTCTCCTCTCTCTCTGTCTCTCTCCCTCTCTCTCTCTCTCTGCCGTTATAAGCGCTGCTTTGTGTCTTCCGGCTTTCCAGCACCAGCATCTATCTCTCGTTGTTTGTGCTGAGTGCTGCTTTCACCCTTATTCCCACCCCACCACCCACTCCCATCCCCTCTCCCACCCCTCAGCATGTCCATCTCCTTTATCCCAAAACCACACAAAGGGGCGCACACACGCGCGTACGCACAGACACATATATTTACGCGCGCGCGCACGCACATACGCACACACACACATGCACGCGCGCGCGCAGGCACACACACACACACACACACACACACACACACACACACACACACACACACACACACACACACACGCACTGCTGCTTCCCCTGTCACGCTGCATGTGATCTTTCATCCTTATTTCTCTTGTCTCTTTTTTCCCGTTTCCTACGCAATAGCATCTTCCTCTGTTGAGTATCTTTTCTCCATCACTTCTCTCTCTCTCTCTCTCCTCTCTCTCTCTCTCTCTCTCTCTCTCCCCAACAGCTCAACCCCCAAACCCCCCGTTCTTCTCTTTCCTCACCCCATCGCCTGTTACAACTAAAGGTAATAAATATAAAAATAGTAAATAAATAAATGAATAACCAGCCGCCGTGGCGAAGTGGTTAGCGTCGCGGACTCCCGCCTGGGAGGTCGTGGGTTCGAATCCCATCAGAGTCATGTGGGTTTTTCTGCCCCGACCGGCTCCTACCCAGAGTTGAGTTTGCTGCGGACTCAGTTGGGAAGACTGGGACCACACAGTCGAGTTTCATCCACTTAATGGATGCGTTTCTGAGAGTGTTGCTCAAATTTCCTGACCAACACTGCAGGTGCCTGTATCTCTCGGGCCTGGTTGACGCCGGGATATATTATGAAAGGAAGCGTAGAGTACAGCCCTGTCATGTAGTCTCAGACCGAAATGGAAATCCGTAGCATCATCTTAATCATCCTCATTCTCATCGATCAGCATAAAAAAATGTCTCAAGTTCTGTGGCCCTTCATGCCCTGCTCTCATGGTGACCTCAGTTTCGATGTCCTCTCCACATCTGTGGCCTTGGTTTGGTTCCTTCGGGGTTACCGGTATCGGCGAGTCCATGGGGGCTGTCGTTGGACGGACGTGGTGGCGCCCTCCGGAGGGAGAGCTCACTCACGCCGGCTCCGCGACTAAGCAATTATTGTCGTCAGTAGGGGCTTAGTAGGTGGTGTCCTGCGTATGTTAGATCAGAACAGGCGCCACTGAACACCACCGAAGTGACTCGGCAGCAGTGCAGTGTCTCCTCCGGTGGGTTGCCTCTTGACGACGTGACATTGACTACCCCCTGTGGATTGCCGGTGCCGGGGCTGCGGCGGGGCCGACCGGGCTGTGGCTGTGGACGGGGTGTCGGAATGAGCGGCGTGGGTACACTGCCTCTGAGGTGGTGCAGAGGTTGGGACAGCAAAAAAAAAAAAAAAAAAAAAAAAAAAAAGGCCACGTCTCAATTGTCTGCATGGTAATAATCTTCATTCCTCCCAACATGTATCCGTCAGCACTTTTTGCCCCCCACTCCTCGCTCCCCCCCCCTCCGCAAACTCTCTCTCTCTCTCTCTCTCTCTCTCTCTCTCTGCCTTGAGTCTTTTTCGTTTTGTTTATTTCTAGCGTCAAATAATGAAAGAACAACTACAAATCTATCCATTTATCTATATAAAGCGTTTAAGCTACGTTCTGTCTCTGTTTCTTAATATATCAATTTTGATCAGTTATATTGTATTACATTTTTATTCCCTCTCTCTCTTTTTCCTCTCTCTCTCTCTTCCCCCTCTCTCTCCCTCCCTCTCTCTCTCTTTCTTTCTCTCTCTCTCCTTTCCCTCTCTCTCCCTCTTTACTCTCATATCTTTATCTCTCTCCATCTGGTTATAACGTACGTCATATAAGATGGCAGTGAGTGTAGTTACGTAAGGCGTTCTGAATCATCATGGCAGTGAGTGTAGTTACGTAAGGCGTTCTGAATCATCAGGGCAGTGAGTGTAGTTACGTAAGGCGTTCTGAATCATCATGGCAGTGAGTGTAGTTGAAGGCGTTCTGAATCATCATGCAGTGAGTGTAGTTACGTAAGGCTCTGAATCATCATGGCAGTGAGTGTAGTTACGTAAGGCGTTCTGAATCATTAGCGCTCCTCCCCTACCCCCCCCCCCTCACCCTCCTAACTTCCCGCTTCGCCCGTCCTCTCTAGCTCCCACTGTCCATCCCCACCCCCCCCCCCTTTATTCCACATTCTTTCTTTCTTTCTACGTCTTCTTCTTCTTCTTCTCCTCCTCCTCTCCTCTTCCTCCTCCTCCTCCTCCTCCTCCTCCTTCTTCTTCTTCTCCTTCTTCTTCTTCTTCGCCTCCTCCTCCTCCTCCTCTTCCTCCTCCTCCTTCTTCTTCTTCTTCTTCTCTCTCTCTCTCTCTCTCTCTCTCTTGAAAAGAAGAAAGAATTAAAAATAAAAAAGGAAAAAAACATAGCTTCCGTTTCCACGTCAGGAATGCCTACAACAAAAGTAGCATATGGTTCCATGTAAAGCAGATTCCAAACTGATGGAGATGTTTGAAGTTTCAGCGGATCCCTGCACTCTCCATAGCAGTAATCGCTGACAGCTGCTTTGCCTTCCAGCGGATCAACATCTTCAGCTTTCGGCTGTCAACATCTGCATGGCCGGAGCTCGGGACATCCAGCTGATCCCATTCTTCCGAGCTGTGTTGAAGCCTGATCAGGATCAGACGTAGGTGTGTGTGTGTGTGTGTGTTGTGTGTGTGTGTGTGTGTGTGTGTGTGTGTGTGTGTGTGAGTGAGTGTGTGTGTGCGTGTGTGTGTGTGTGTGTGTGTGTTGTGTGTGTGTGTGTGTGCGCGCGCGCGCCGTGCGTGTATATGTGCGTTGCGTGCGTGCGTGCGTGCGCGCGTGTGTGTGTGTGTTGGGGTAGGATGGAGTGGGCATTGATGGAGTAGGAAGGGAAGATTGGGGGGGGGGGGGGGGGGGAAGGCGGGGAACGGGAGCATGGGGAATGAGTCAGACTGGCGTCCCAACAACTCGTTAAAACAAGACGAGAAAACACGAGACTTAGCGAGACTCCCCAACCAATTACCTTCACCGGCTGAACATAGTCCTACCCACCATACCATCCACCGACTCACCACCACCACCATCACCACCACCACCACCACCACCAGAGGAACACAATCATGGTTAGCAGGCTCTCAGGAACGCCAAACCCCGGGGAGTTTGACCCTGGAAGGCAAAAAGAGATCAGTGCGATGTTGGGAGGCGAGAGAGAGGGGAGACAAGAAATGGTGACAGAAACGGGAGAGGGGGGAGGACGGTGGGGTTGGGGTTGGGGCTGGTGGAGAGGAGGGCTCGGAGGGAGGGAGGGGGGACGGGGGGAGGAAGAGGGCGGGTATGTAGCCAGGAATGCAGGTTGCACATAACAGAACAACCCCCCCCCTCCCTCCGTGGTGAGATGACCAGACCTTGAGGGGAAAAAAAAAGAAAATAAAAAGACAACCAATGTTAGGTAGGCACTCAAGGTCTGACCAGCGCATTGGGCTAATACGTACGTTGGTCAGACATCTGCTAAGTCGTAGCCACGAGACCCTCTTTTTCAAATTCTCTGATCTTAGTTGTTAATTCATTTATCCATCAGCTTAAGATCATGCGTGGTGTGGTCTCAAAACTTAGCAGGTGTGGTGTAGCGTATATGGACTAGTCCGCACGCAGTGACGCCTCCTTGATGAAACCGAAAGTGAAACTGAACCTGAGGACCTCCCATGAGGACTGTCATGCAGGCACGTGATGGCGCCCTCCCTCCGGAAAGGCAATGTGGACGTTTTCTCACGCTGGCTCTGCTATTTATCCATCATGTTCGTTTGCCAGCAGGGAAGTTCTTGCGGGCAAGTAAGGGCAGTCCTGCATACGTTGGACAGGCAAGACAGGCACCACCACTGAATCCCACGGAGTGACTCAGCAGCGGTGCAGTGTCTCCTCATGCGGGTTGCCTTCTGAGAGGACCTGACCTTGATTGTTCTATGTGGAGTGCGCCGGGGCCGGGGCTGCCACAGTGCACACCTGGACGACGCTCTGTTGTGTGTCGGGGTGGTGGGTGGATGGGTGGGGAGTGGCGGGTGGGGGGGGGGAGTGGGACGGAATAAGACGAGTGGATTTAGTGATGCAAGAGGACGTGGAGCAGCGGGCGGGGGGGGGGGGGGGGGGGGGGGGGGGGGGGGGGGGGGGGGGGGGGAGGGGAGGGGAAGGGAGCGGGCAGGAGGAAAGGTTGGGGGAGTTGGATGGGTATGAAGAACGAGACAACCTAAGTTAAGGAGACTAAAAGTCAGAGAGAGAGAGGGAGAGAGAGACAGAAATATACAGACAGACAGACAAACAGACAGACAGACAGGCAGGCAGGCAGACAGGCAGGCAAGCAAGCAGGCAGACTGATAAGACAGATTGACAGACAGAAAGACCGAGACAGACTGAGACAGACACAACGTGGAAGACGGGGGGATCATGGGGGCAGGGGAGAGGAGTGGAGGAGTCAGAGAGAGAGAGAGAGAGAGAGAGAGAGAGAGAGAGAGAAGAGTCAGAGAGAGAGAGAGAGTCAGAGAGAGAGAGAGAGCGAGTCAAGACAGAGAGAGCGAGCAGAGACAGAGAGAGAGGAGAGAGAGAGAGAGAGAGAGAGAGAGAGAGAGAGAGAGATTGCCTGTTCACCCCTGTTTCCAAACAGAAATGTTCTGAACATTTTTTTTCTCCTTATTTGGACAATTCTCTGAGATATTACATGCCAGTCAACACTGAAAACGGCAATGCCAGAAGAAGAAGAAGAAGAAGAAGAAGAAGAAGAAGGAACAGACGACGAAGAAGAAAACGGAGAGGAGGAGGAGGAGGATGAAGAAGAGAGAAGAAGAAGAAGAAGAAGAAGAAAAGGAGAAGAGAGAGAGAGAGAGAGAGAGAGAGAGAGAGAGAGACAGACAGACAGACAGACAGACAGACATAGACAGAGAAGAAAAAAAAAGAAGAGAACACACACACACACACACACACACACAACGCACGCACGCACGCGCGCGCGCGCGCGCGCGCGCCACACACACACACACACTGTACGCGCACGTGCGTGTACGCACACAGAACACACAGACTCAGACACACACACACACACACACACACACACACACACACACACACACACATGCAGAGAGACAGAGAGAGAGAGAGAGGGGGGGGGAGAGAAAGACCCACAGAGAAAGAGAGATAGAGAGACAGACAGACAGAGACAGAGAAAGAGACAGACAGACAAAAAGAGAGACAGAGACAGAGATAAAGAAAGAGAGATTGTAGACAGACAGACAGACAGACGGACGGAGACGGACAGAAAGGATATTCCTTCAAACCCATTTTTCGCATATTTCCCCTATTTCTTCCCCTTTTGTTCTGCCCTGAATGACAGCAGGTCCTCAATCTGATGCCCCCCCCCCTCCCTCAATCAACCTCCCTCTCATTCTCCCCGAATAGAATGGACGCGCTTCCTTCATTATATTCTACAATTTCTGAAGCAATAAACCTCATCTAACACACATTCGTTCTTCTTCTTCTTTTTTTTTTCTTACTGAGACATTTCAAAATTTAGCGTCTGAAATCACATCCTCGCATCCTGTTTCAATGCCATGAGATTTTCCATTCTTTCTTCTTTTTTTTAAAATAAAAATTATCTTCGAAATAAAACAATCCTGAAAGAACAAAGAAACAATCATGAAAGAACAAAGAAAAGAAGACAAAGGGATGGAGAAGAGGAAGGAGAAAATGGAAATAGAGACGAAAGTAAGAAGGGAAAAAAAAGAAAGTTAAGAAAAAACCAAAGTAAGAAAGTAATACATAATCAAAGGCAAGAGAGGAAAATGCGAAGAGATAAACGACGAAAACGAAAGAAGGAAAGGAGGAACAAGAACGGAAGATGAAAAAAAGCACACACACACACACACACACACACACTACACACACACACACACACACACACACACACACACACACACACAACAGAAACAGAGGAAAGAAAGAAAGAAAGAAAAAAAGAAAGACAAAAAGAAAAAGAAACGAAACGAGGACAAAAACCGAGAGAGAGAGAGAGAGAGAGAGAGAGAGAGAGAGAGAGAGAGAGAGAGAGAGAGAAGAGAAAAGAAAGAACGAACGAAATGACCACACACACAAAAAAAAACAAGAAATCGTCTCAAGTGATCAGTCAAAGCCAAGGTTTGACCAGCGCACAAGG
>CM065720.1:63127918-63145418 GCA_033310375.1 Conus canariensis | reverse complement strand
GCATGGTCACGCCGGGGGCAAAGTCCAGAATCTTGTTAACCGCGATGTAGTCAATGCCGGCTGGAGGGGAGGAGATAGTCAAAAATAAATACAATAATATATCTGTATGACTTCTATGATCACAATGGGTATCCGTATTCCGTACATGACATTGCCAACACTCAACAGAAGTCTCTCTCTCTCTCTCCTCTCTCTCTCTCTCTCTCTCTCTCTCTCTCTCTCTTCTCTCACACACACACACACACACATACACACCTGCACGCACGCACGCACGCGCAAACGCACGCACACACACGCACATACACACACGAACGCACAAGCACACGCACATACATACACACACACACACACACAAACGCGTGCGCGCACATTATGCATGTATGTAAACACACACACACACACACACACACACACACACACAACACACACACACACACACACACACCACAGAAAGAGATTCGGCGATGGGAGAGAGAGAGAGAGAGAGAGAGAGAGAGAGAGAGAGAGAGAAGAAGAAGAAGAAGAAGAAGAAGAAGGAAGAAGAAGGAAGAAGAAAGAAGAAAGAAAGAAAGAAAGAAGAAAGATTTTTTTTTCAATTCATTAAAACAATGATGATACTGATCATGGCATCAACGATGACGTCGACGCCACTAGTGACGATACTGGACGATGACGACAAGAAAAGGTCACTCACATTCCGCCGACTTGGGCTTGGTCCTCTTGGAGCGCACGGTGACAGATGAGGGGATGCTGAGGTCCGTTCCAGTGCGCCACACCGCCACCTCCACGAACCCCTCACTCTCGTCCACCTCGTACTCCCCGCTTCCAAAGTACACCGTAGGCTCTGAAGACACACACACCAACAAGGCACACTGAATGGTGGGCTCTTGGCCACATCAAACAAAACAAGAAGACACACTGTAGACTCTGAAAATATGTAGTCTACTACAAAGTACACAGTAGGCTCTGACGACACATACACACAACAAGACACATTGAATGGCGGGCTCTTGGCCACATCAAACAAAGCGAGAAGGCACACTGTAGACTGAAACTATATAGCCCACGACAAAGTGCACAGTAGACTCTAAAGACACACACACAAGACACATTGAATGGTAGGCTCTTGGCCACATCAAACAAAACAAGAAGGCACATTGTAGGCTCTGTATATAAAAAGCCTACAACAAAGTGCACAAAACAAGAAGGCACACTGCAGACTCTGTATATAAAAAGCCTACTACAAAGTGCACAGTAAGATCTGAAAATGCACAGCAAAGTTTGACTGTAGGCTCTGAAAATGCTGCACAGGACTTGCAGGCTCTGAGAGGAAAAAATCACCACCACAAGATGTACTGAAGATGTCTGAAAAGACACATCACAGTAAACTGTAGGTTCTGAAAATACACACCATATTGTGGATTCTGGAGTAAAACACACACACACACACACACACACACACACACACACACACACACACACACACACACACACACACACACACAACATACACTGTAGCTCTGAAAATACACACGACATTGTAAGCTCGAATATTAATGTATCGCAATACATTGTAAGCTTTGATAATATACAACACTGTTGATTCTGAAAATTGGTATACTGCAGCTATGAAAATACACAACATACATTTGTAGGCGTTGAAAATACACTACAGTTTATATCAAGTTCTTGAAATGCACATCAAGGTACGTTATAGGCTCTGAAAATTGCATAATGCACAACGAAGTACACTGTAGGCTCTGAAAATACAAAAGAAAGTAGCACAATAAACCCTGGGAATACAGAGCCAGGTATACAGTAGGCTCTGAAAATACATAAGAAAGTACATTTGTAGTCTTGGAAACAAAAACAGGGCACACAGTTAGTAGTCTTTGGGAATACACTACAAGGTACATTAAAAGCACTGGAAATAAGCAACACAGTACACTGTAGGCTCTGGTGCTAACAATGAGGTTCACTGAAGGCTCTCTAAAACAAAACACAAAACACAGTACTTAGTAGGCCCTGGAAATGCACATCAAGGTACCTTGTAAGCTTTGTGCATTTGCAGATCCTGCTGTGTACTTTGCAGTAGACTATGCATTTTCAGAGTCTACACAAGTATACTCAAGCTTCCCAAAAATACATACTGGAAAGATGGAACGAGACCCTACAAGGAATCCACTCCGTTTCCGTGCCTATCCGTGGCGCCGATCTGGATCAGAGGGTGGATCCAGGATCCGTTTAGCAAGATGGTTACAGATTGTCCCCTGAACATGAACTGTGTGAAGTTAGTGTTTACCAGTGGAGAACTGTCTAGGAGGTCATATATTTTCATGGGATTTTAAAGCTTTATAATAATAATAATAATAATGAATACTTATATAGCACCTATTCTCGGCTAGAGACCAAGCTCTAAGCGCTTTACAATCAACACTCGCTTACACAACGGGCTGCCTACCTGGGTAGTGCCGACTGAAGAGCTGCCAGCTGGCGCTTCATTCAGTCGTTTCCCGTGTCATCCAGTCAATATCGTTCAATATCGTTCACTCAGTTTCTTTACTTCCTTCATTCTTTCCATTTCTTACGCAGGGTGCATGCTATGTGTAACGTGTCATCCATACCAACGGCCAAACTGGCCTACTCTTCCGAAAGTTGGTGATGGGATTTTACGTGTGTGCAAGATATTATGCGTGCGTTCACACACGGAACCTCGGTTTATAGTCTCATTCGAAGGACTGTATGGGAAATGGAGTCAGAACTAATGTTAACTCCGAGGAAAAATCCCCCTGTACCGAAACGCCCCGGCGGAGATTCGAACCCGCAACCCCAGGATCACCAAGATTACGAGTCAGGCGCTCTACCAACTGAGCTATTCCGATGAATGATATGATGAACATCGACTTTCAGTACTTTCCATATTTCAATACAAAAAGAAAGGAAAATCAAAGTAATTCTCACATGGAAAGTTCTTACTATTTCTCGGACAGAAAAAAAAAGTCTTTTGTTTTTTCACCCAGTCAGTCGGGAGTAGGGGGGGGGGGGTAGGACTGTGGTTGGGGGCGTGTCAAATAATTACAGCATTTGCCTGAAGAGCAGGAGGAGAGGGCAAGGTGTAATGTGAAGTCCAACCAGTGCTTCCATGATGGAACGCGGTCCACATTTGATTTTTCCACTCGAAATCCCCTCTGTCCACCCATCGTGAAATTCACCGACCGTTCTGTCCACCCATCGTGAATTCCTCTGTCCCCATCGTGAAATTCCCCTCTGTCCACCCATCGTGAAATTCCCCTCTGTCCACCCATCGTAAATTCCCCTCTGTCCACCCATCGTGAAATTTCCCCCCATCCCTCTGTCCACCCATCGTGAAATTCCCCTTCTGTTCCACCCATCGTGAAATTCCCCTCTGTCCACCCATCGTCGAATATTCCCCTCTGTCCACCCAATCTGATGCAAATTCCCTCTGTCCACCCATCGTGAAATTCCTCTGTCCACCCATCGTGAAAAATTCCCCCTCTGTCCCAAATCCCGTACCCATTCGTGAAATTTACCATCGGAATTCCCCTTCTGTCCACCATCGTGAAAGTTCCCCTCTGCCACCCATCGTGAAATTCCCCCTGTCCCTCATCTGAATTCCTTGTCACAACCGCCATTGTTTTTGTCACCATGGAATACCATGACTATCATCAGAAGTTAAGTGCAGAAGAGAGATGGCACGTTTCATAGCGTGCCTTTATGAGAAACGTTGAATCTCTGACAGTTCACTACCCAAACGGCCATTATGCTATGGAACTTTGATTTTGTCGTTTTACGTAAGAAGAGGAGACGATGGGGAGGCGGGGAAGGGGCTGACATTTTGAGCGGTTCGGGATCAAAGGTGAGGGAGGTGGGGAGGGGGGAGGGGGGGGGTTTAGAGATGCAGGATCTGATTGACCTTGGCGAAGGCATGCAATCAGCCAAGCGCTTTTCTAGACATTACTGTCAGCGCTTGTGCTGTAGCCCTTGCCTCCAGTCTATTTCAATTTCCTCTATCAGCCATCAACTGGTAAAGAAGATGGTTAAAATAGCTTTTTCCAACCTGATTAAAATAGCTTTTCTTCCAAGCTGACATATCACCACCACGGAGAAAAAAAAACTCATCTAAAACAACTGAACGAAAGTGTACAGGCCTGTGTAACAGCCCCAAACACCACGGTTCATGAAGTGGACCCAGTCCTCATTATCTCCCATCGGAGACGTACTTCTCTCCAATCTTTCCAGTCCGACATCCAATTAGTACTGAATGCCAAAAGCAGTACGTCTAAAATCTCGCCAATTCACTTCTTCCCTCTGTCTTTCTTTGTTTCTCTCTTTCTTTCAGGGGCGAGCGATAGAAGAAATGAGCACTGCGCCCATGCCAACAGAGGAGAGGGAAAGAGTTTTCTGCCTTGCTTTAAAACACTATCTTTCCACCTGCTCCGCTGAGGACGAGTGAAGTACCCAGCTGTTGGAGCAACATGCTCGTCATTGTCTGGATCAACTAATGGCTTCCATCCTCAGGCGCTGGAAGACAACAGTGTGAGAGGGAAGAGAATTCGCTTACGTGTCTGTGTGCTGTACGAATTTGTTGCCTGGGTAAACGGGTCGTTTCCACGTTCTTCGTGCAGATGGGAACAATAGGGAACATGGGGAAATGTGTTCCCAGGCTTGTAAATCCAGGGAAGGAGAAACGGATTGAGACACTGATGAGGGGGAAGGGGTTGGGGGTGGGAAGGTGGGATCCTGCCTAGTGGATACTTTTCTGTTATTTTTACCTCACGATTTTGTTTCTACACTGGGTTAGTTATCCCCTGTGTGTGTACTAGCTAACCCCCCATTTTCGTCTCTGTGGCAATTCTGGCGGAGCAATATTTGTCTTCTTGTTCAGAAAGTCTGTCTGTGAACGTGCCCTTCTGTCTTCGTACTTCCGTCAGTCTTCACCATTCTGTACACAGCAGTTTTGGCCGGGCACTTTTCTTTCCTCTGTCGTTCAGCCTTTCCCTATCCAACGATTTGACCATGTGTACATGTTTCTTCATCTACCCATCCATTTTGAGTTGACTTCAAAGCAGTGACAGCCCTGATATGGCCCTTTTCGGTCGGTTGGGCTATAAGCAACATTACCTTACCGATCCATTCACTTGTCTGTCTGTCAATATATCTGTTCACCTACCCACCTACACAAGTATCTTTTCATCCAGCTGTTGGCCTGTTTATCTATCTGTCCGTCCATGCATCCTAAGCATAACACCGTTCATCTGATTTTTTTATTTCGAGGTGGTAGACATCGTCTGCATACGAACTGCGGCTTGGCTCATGTGTTCAGTGAGGGGCTAGATGACTGCCTCAACTGCCCTGGGTACCCTTTACGGTCCGTTAGTGATGACCCTTTACGGTCCGTTAGTGATGACCCTTTACGGTCCGTTAGTGATGACAAAATGGCGCCAGACACCGACTTCAAAGTGAACGGTGAATGTATCTAAGACCAGCATCATTAAAACCGAAGGCGTATGGTAAACATCAATGAACAGATGGCTGACCATTGGTTAATGTATCAAAGACCAGCATCATTAAGCAAAGGCGTATGGTAAACATCAATGAACAGATGGCTGACCATTGGTGAATGTGTAAAAGACCAGCATCATTAAAACCAAAGGCGTGTTGTCAAAATCATTGAACAGATGGCTGACCATTCAGTCAAAGGAACGAAGCAGTGAAACTCGTTGCCATCTGCTTGTTTGTCACTTATTCCTTCATTCACTCACGCTACCAACAACGTTCACTCGTCTACTGAGCTAAGTGTTCATCCTCCCACTCATTCACCCCTTGGAACCGTCTGTTTGGCTGACTCGATTTGTTTGGACAACTGAATGACAGACTGACTGACCTACAAACCGACCAAGCAATTGGACCTAAAGACCGACCTACCAAACCGACTAACCAACTCACCCCCGTCTCTTGGCCGACCGAAAGAACTTGCCAAGCGGAGGCTCAAGAGAACTCTTTGCGACTGCTTTCACAGAAAATAATATCTTCCTTCTCCGCAAGAGTTTTCCCCTGTTCTCTCTCTCTCTCCCCCCTCCTCCCTCCCTCTTTCTCTGCTCCCACCCCAGCCCCCTTTTTCCGCTCCTCCTCTCCTCTCCTCCCCAGACCCCCCCTCCCCCCCCCCCCCCCCCCCAATTCCCTTTCTTTCTTTCTGGCTGCTGCATTGTGATTGTCTTGGATGAGGGGAATAACTGTCAGGGAAGCCTCGTCTGTGGCAGGCTGATGTGCCTGGCAGAGCCGTTTGGGGGGGAGGGGGGGGGGGAGTGGGGGTAAGGTAAGGGTGGGGTGAATTTTGTTGGTCAGGATGTACAGCATGATTGTGATAAAGTGGATACTGATACTTCTGTACTGCTGTGTGGTGTGTGTGTTTTTTTTTGTTTGTTTGTTTTTTTTTGCTTTTTTAACTATCATTATTTTCTCTGTCTTGTCTGTGTCTTCATTTGTCTCTTCTACTTTTTTTTCTGTGTGTCTATCGGCTTGTCTACCCTTCTCTCTCTCTCTCTCTCTCTCTCTCTCTCTCTCTCTCTCTCTCTCTCTCTCCGTATCAATCTGTGTGTGCGTTTGTATGTGTGTCTGTGTACGTGCGCTCGCACGTGTGCATACGTTCGTACGTGTGTTTGTCTGTTGGTTCGTGCACGCGCAAGCGCGCAAGTACTTATCAGCGTGCGTGTGTATGTGCGCGCGCGAATAGCTGTGAGCGCGTGAGTGCGTGCGCGCGCGCGCGCGCGCGCGTTGTGTGTTGTGTGTGTGTTGTTATACGTCTGTCTCTGTTTGAGAGAGAGAGAGAGAGAGAGAGAGAGAGAGAAGAGAGAGAGAGAGAGAGAGAGATGCACGCGTGCACACTCATACGTACACACGGTGCTCTCTCTCTCTCTCTCTGTCTCTCTCTCTCTTCTCTCTCCTCCCCCCCCCCCCCCCCCCCCGCCCACATCTCAACAAGAACTAGCTTGAACCCTATCCACTCTTCTTCTTTCTATCTCACTTCCTACCTACCTATTCGTCTAAAGCCCCAACTCCCGACCTCACCCCCACCCCACCACCACCCCCAACCAACCTTTACCACCACCTACTCTCTACTGCCCCAGCCTCCCCGTCCCCACCATCCTTCCTTCCCCCCACCCCCCTTCCCTCCCCTCCGCTGCCCTAACCCACGTGGTACCTGGGTTCTGACAATGATGAGCCTGTCTTTTCTATCCTCCAACCAAAGAGCACCTGCAAATGGAGACTGAGGACAAAGGATAAGACCAACGAGAGAGGAGAGAGAGAGAGAGAGGAGGAGAGGGAGGGAGGAGAACAGAGACAGCTTCACAAACAAGGTCAATAAGGTTCTGTTCTTGTCCTGATAGAGCCAGAGCGAAACGCCCCTGAAGCTGTGTGGAGTTTCAGCCAGAGATGTCGATGGTGATGCCACCCGCTGCCTGCATCACCCTCTCACTTTCTTGTGCTGCTTTGTTGGCTTTTCTGCCTTGGGGGAAATTCAAAAACAGCACTGAGATGCTAGGTGCGGGTTTGGGGGGAAAAACGCGAAAAGATAGTAACGGTGGAAGAAAAAAAAAAGAAATAATGATCACACACACACACACACACACACACACACACACACACACACACACACAAAATATATATATATATATATATATATATATATATATTATGTCGAACAATTTAGTAGTGGGGAAAAACAAGTGGGGGAAAACAATACAAAATATATATATATATATATATATATATTATATATATATATCTGTGTGTGTGTGTGTGTGTGTGTGTGTGTGTGTGTGTGTGTGTGTGTGTGTGCGCGCGCGCGCGCGCGCGCGTGTGTAACCATTATTTGTATTTTTTGCATGTCCGGCATCAACCTGCGAGCTCTCCAAGGTTGTGAAGTAGCGTCCAGTGATTTAGCATGGGAATTTCTAAGAGTGGTGTTATATCCTCGTGAATGTTCTTTTCATCCTTAATCACTGGCTCCCGTACGCTGTCCTTTGCATTTCTACCTTATGAATTCCAGACAAATGTCAGCCTACCCTCTGAATTTCCTCTCCACTGGGTGCTCGTGTTTTGTCTTCTCCAGACTCTAAACCTGTAGGCAAATGGAGCTGTTTGATTCTTGAGAGTTGCCTCCTAGGGCCTGTATGAATGTGGCTCTCTCTCTCTCTCTCTCTCTCTCTCTCTCTCTCTCTCTCTCTCTCTCTCTCTCTCTCTCAGCAGCTAACCAGGAGCCAGTAGCGAGCCTGAAGAGCTTTTCATAAATCGAAACGGCTCTCACTTGCTGGTCCTGTTCTCCTGTCCATTAGGAGAACAGTTAAACTAATGACGACACTTACAGGAGGAAGATTTCCTCCCATACCCCCTTCCCCCTTTTAATCACAAGTCTGTCTTTCAAGGTTAAGCGTTCTGACTGAGACGGATTACAGTGTTTGCTCCTCTTCCGATCTGGATATCAAGTGTGTGTGTGTGTGTGTGTGTGTGTGTGTGTGTGTGTGTGTGTGTGTGTGTGTGTGTGTATGCGTTTATTTGAGTGAGCTCACGGCTGCTAAAAGGACAGTGATCAAGCCATGGGCTCCTAAGGCAAAAGCTTAGAGAGAGGAGACAGAGACAGACAGACAGACAGAGACAGAGAGAGAGAGAGGACAAACATACAGAAAGACAGACAAAAAAAAAACAGAGGTCATTCCCTCCAGCACGTTGTCATTCTGTTTATTCTCCTCCCCTACCCTGACTCTCCACACGGCATCTTCAAGACACCATTCCCTGTTTCTCTGGCTGGCAAAAGGTTCCTGCTAGCTCCCCAATGTTCTGGAATGTGCATGGCGCAAAAAAAAAAAAAAAAAACCCACGCAACCGACATAAATAGCGGCCGATCTGAAGTCTCCATACATCTGCATAGTTGTTCTTCCTTCGGCCTTCGTTTTAGGTTTTCTTGGCAGACCGCAAAGATTGCATCGGAGGAATTAAAAAAGAAAAAAGAACCGCCCTCTGAGCCCAAGGAAAACAACGGCATGAAACTGAGTTTTCTCTGTGCCTCTTCTTCCTGGCCCTGGATATTCCGCTCTGTTGGTCTTCCGTCAGGAAAACAAATTGCCGGCAACCATTTTGTCTGTATCTCTCTTGTGTGTTTCCTGTCTTTGTCTATCTTTCGCTGTTTGTATTCTCCCCCTTCCTCTCTCCTCCTTCTCATTTAATGGCATGGCAAGTTTTTTTTTTTTTCATAACCCCTTTTTTTGAATATATTAGGAATATCTGACTGGCATTTCCGTTCCCTTCATCTCTCTCTGTCAGTCTGTCCCCCTCCTCCTCAATTTCTGTCTGTTTGCCTGCCAAACCCCTCCGCCTCCCATCCCTTCCCCACCTTCTGTTTTTTCTGTCTGCCTGTCTGTGTCTTTTATCTGTCTATATGTCTGTCTGTCTCTCTCTGTGAAATATTAGAACATCTAGATTAAAATATTATCTGACACAGACTAATTAAGATGTGGAAAAAGATCAGTGACCGCAACAGAATGTTCCTCCAGTCCTTAAAATATATACTATAAAGAAAGGACTGAACATAAAGTAATTTGCAGACGGGGAACAGATTTCAAATTTTACCATCATTAGGGAAAGACTAAGAGAAAAACCAAAACAAGGTAGAAACAACTAAACGAGTTTGACAATGTACATTCTCGATTAAATCATGACCGTTGAAAATAAAACGCTGTGAAAGGACTCTTGGTAAACAGGAAAATCATACTGATGACGTACACACACTGTCGAGGGCAATACGTCTCTCATAAAGAACATGAAGAGGGAAAGACAACTCCTTCTCTTTTGAAATTCTCTCATTTGTGCCCTGTCTCATTCTTTCTTTCTTTCTTTCTTTCAACTTATTCTTTTTTCTCTTCATTTATTTTCTGCCCTCCCTCCACACTTCGAATAGTCCAGAGGAGCGCACACTTTTCTTTTGTACAGAACAACGAAGTCTTTACTGATGAAATTTTCAAACCAGTGTCTAAAGTCTTGTAGAAATCGAAGAGAGGGTGAGACGAGAAAGGGGGTGGGGGGGGGGTGTGGAGAAGACGTGCACGGGAGGAGACGGGGTGGGGAGGAGGAAAGGAACGGGAAGAGGGGGGAGGGGGAATCCTCCAATTGTAGCATCTTTTTCTCTCGTTCGCCCTCTCACTGATTTCTTTTTATTCGAAATTGTTTGTTTCTTCGAGGCTGTTTGCTCGTCTGTCTGTCTGTCTGTCTGCGTCTGATTCCTTCTTTCTCTGTGTCTTAATTCGTTTTCCTTCCACACAAAAGCAGGCCAGCTTTCAGCATTTTGACGCACCTGACTTCATAAACATGCAGAAGAAAAAGACCAGTACCGACACTCCTGCAGAGGTTAAAACGTCCCTGTTGCCAAGATCGTGAAAGAAAGAAATGAAGAAAAGGGAGGAAGAAAGCAAAGCAAGAGCGAATGAATAAACCAGTCAGGAAGAAAGCAAAGCAAGAACGAATGAATAAAACAAAATATATATATATATAAAGTAAGCCAAGATGAAAATAAGCAAAGGAAGAAAGAATGAGAATGGAAAGCAGAGAGGAATGTACAAAAATGCAATAAAAGAAAGGAGATACATGGAGAACGATCCAGAAAGTGACCTGAATAAAATGCAAGAAAGAAGAAGAAAAACAAAACAGGAAAAAAAAATGTAATGAACAATTAAAAAAATAGAAAGAATTTTTTCTTTAAATAGAAATGAAGTCATTAAAAAGAATTGGGGGGGAGGGGTGGGGGGAGGGGGCAAGCAGGAACGGAAACATGATACAAAAGCAGTGTAAAAACGTAAGAAAGAAACAAGCTTCAAAAGCAAAATAAAAATAAGTAAATAAATAAATAAGTAAATAAAATAAAAAAACAAAAAAAAACACAAAAAAGCCCAAAGACAGAAAACAGACAGGATAAAAACGACAGAGGAAAAGAAGGAACTCTTTCTTTCTTTTTTCTTTTTTTTTTCTCTCTAGGAAGAATGTCGTTAGGAAGAGCGGGCTATTTTGACAGCAGTGTCCGTGACATGGTTTCTGATCCTGGCTAGAGAAAGATGTGGCATTTCCCGAACGGCTGCTGGTTCAACCACTTGCGCAGGTTAAACAGCCCTCTGTTCTCAGTGGCGGGTTTGGTGTTTGTGGTACAGGGCTCTGAAAACTGGGGGGGGGGGGGGGGGGGGGGTAAGGGAGAGAGAAAATGCAGGGGAAAACGGGAAGGGGGGAGGTGGTGGAGATGGGATGAGAGAGAGAGAGTGAGAGAGAAAGCGAGAGAGAGAGCGAGACAGAGAGAGCAAGCGAGCAAGCGGAGAGAGAGAGAGAGAGAGGCGGGGGGGGGGGTTGGAGGAGGAACAGGATTGTGGGGAGTATGAGGAAGAGGATGAGGAGAAGGTTGGATGCCAAAGGTCGAGGAGAACCCGAAGTGTAGTGTGTGTGTGTGTGTGTGTATGTGTGTGTGTGTGTGTGTGTGTGTGTGTGTGTGTGTGTGTGTGTGTGTGTGTGTGTGTGTGTGTGTCGGCGCGCGCGCGCGCGCGCTGGTCACAGATGCATGGCACAAACTCCTGCCGTTTGCGTTTGCGTCGTGTCGTGTCGCGTTGTGCCGTGTCGCGTCCACAAATTGATACAATACAATACGATGCGATACATTACAACACGATACAATCTAACACAACACAATACAATACAGTGCAATCCAATCCAATGCAATGATCTAACCCGACCCCATCCAATCCAGCCCAAGCTACTCACCGTCGGCCTGGTCAGTTTCAATGACCACAGTGGCCTCGTTCTTGTCCCCGAGACGTCCTCCCATGGGCTCCATCAGCACGATCTGGAAGGCTTCCTCCTCCTCGTACAGCGAGTCGTCAATGATCATGACGCGGCAGTGCTTCTCCTTCTCTCCCTTGTCGAAGCGGATGGCGCTGCGGTGGTCCATGGCTCGCGTGATGTAATCGCTGAATGACGTCACCGTGCTGGGGATCGTGCCTGACGCACTCCCTGTAGGGCGTGAGGAGCCACAGAGAGAGAAAGTTTTGAGGAGTGTCGGTTTTTATTTTGGCCGTGCGATACGTTAAATTAACAACATGACCACTCTTTTTTTTTAAACAATCGCTTGATTACTTTCAGAGAGAGAGAGAGAGAGAGAGGAGAGAGAGAGAGAGAGGAGAGAGAGAGAGAGAGAGAAACAGAGAGAGAGACAGACAGACAGGCAGAGACAGAGAGAGAGAGAGAGAGAGAGAGAGGACAGACAGACAGACAGACAGACAGACAGACACAGATAGACGGACAGACAGGCAGACAGACAGAGACAGACAGACAGACAGACAGGCAGACAGACAGCGACAGAAAGACAGAAACAGAAAGGCCAAGACACACACACACACACACACACACACACACACACACACACACACACACACACACACACACACACAACGGAAGGGACGGGGAGGAGGGGGTGGTGACCTACCTTGCACGGTAGCACAGATGACCATGGTTTCATCGGACAGGTCTCCAGTGCGAAGCACCGGAATCAGCACCTCCCCAATGTCTTCGGCCACGCGGTACTCCGGCTCGGAGAAGAACACCGTGGATTCTGCAACACCGGCATCAAAGACGGCTTAGACCACTGACTGAAAGCCAGCGTCAAGAACTAAGGAAACTGACGAAGAACGCCATGGATTCTGCAACACCGGTATCAAAGACAGCTTAGACCACTGACTGGAAGCCAGCGTCAAGAGCTAAGGAAACTGATGTTGTGAGGCTGCGCACTTTGGGCAGTCATCGCCTGCTCCAGGCAAACACCAGACTATGCTCCACAATATCATTTGTCTTTCCCTCGGCAGTCAATATCGTCATTCAAGCAGCAATATTTTATAAACACCATACACATGGGGGAAAAACCGGGGAAAGATAACGCCTGTTCTTTTTTTTCCCCAGGAAAATTAAATTCGCAAAGTGGGGGGGTTGGTGGAGGGGGAGTGGAGGGGGGGGGGGGGGCGGGGGGAGGCGGGCGTACCCATCAGTGGTACCTGTCCCATAAAAACAAAACGGCGGGGTCACTCTCGCTAAACGCACTACTCTAACGCAGATTACCTCCCTTGCAGATTTCAAACCATGATCTATCATAAGCTGATCATTTCGATGTCATTGATCTGAGACAAAAGGCACACGCAGATTCAGATTTCGCAACAGGTGACTTCTTCTCTCAAGTTCTTCGACAAGAACTTCGAAGTTCATCATCGGTGAGATCTTTGCGTATGTGACCGCTATAATCCCACGTAAAGGTAGCCACATTTTGTCTTCGGGGATGATGTTTAAACACGACAGCTGTGTGCGTGTGGTTTTTCCCCCCTTGTTTTTGTTTGATCCATTCCAAAGACATACGACAGCCTGGTCTTCTACGATATACAGACTAGTGGGACTTAACAGGCGTGCAAGTTACTTTGTGAATTAGTAGGTTTCTTTCTTTTTAACGCATGCTTTCTCATATAAGATCTCCGTTCAAAGTCTCATCCAAACAACTTTGCAAAAATCGGAATTCTAATAGAATTTGACTCCGAAATGGTAGGGGCGGGGGGGGGGGTACAGGGTGGGAGGAGGGGTGGGGGGAGGGGTGGGATGAAGAACCCTTCCTGTAACCTGGCTTTAAGCGTACAAGACTTTTTCTTTTTAAAGACCTGGGATTGAACTCAGACCCTTAGATCAAGAGAACAGTGCTGGAACCGACCACCGGGCCCCGCCAGGGAAGACCAGACTGAAGGACAGACACCTTCATTCATCCCATGACCTCACAGCCATCGGTCAGGAGGCTGCTACCTGTTTCTGCTGACCATCTTTCGGCACGTTGTTGAAGGCGGACGCCACTGCCCAGGAAAGCCTCGTCTATCGACGACGAGCTCTTCGCGGTGGAGAGATAGAAAGCCACCGATGTGTGTATCGCTGTGTGGACCAAGAGGTGTTGTTGGTTTTTGATGCCGGGCAGCTGAAATGTGGGGAAAACGTATTCTTCTCTGTTTGGCTGCTTGATAACTGTTGTCTCTGCTTGTCTGGATTAGTCCTCTGTCTGTCTGTCTCTCTCTCTCTCTCTTTTTCTGTGCGTGTGTGTGTGTGTGTGTGTGTGTGTGTGTGTGTGTGTGTGTGTGTGTGTGTGTGTGTGTGTGTGTGTGTAACTATACTGTTACGTTGACTCATGCTGCAAAACTGCTTTGGCATCTATCCAATGAAAACGGCGGAGTCACACTCACTGAAACCGAGCTCTAAAACAGATGACCTCCCTTGCAGATTACCGAACACTGCCCGTTGAGGATGTTTAGAACTGGACTGACTGTCGCTGTTGACGGATTGACTAAGGTCGAAAGTTAAGGTTAACGTTGCAGAGGCTAGTGACCGTTGGGGCAGTGACCTCTCTGAGGTTCATCGTGTCCGGAGAACGGCATGATGGAAGGCGGTGCCCATCCCTCTCCTTCTGCCGCCATAATCTTCCCTGAACTGAATCAGGAATGGATTTGACGGCTGGGTGGACGGACGGAGAGGGTTTTCAAGCCGTCAAAATGCGACCCCACGGGTGGTTCGATCTCACAACCGTCACTCTCGCTGGGAAACACTAACCGTTTACCTACGCGTCGCCGGGTTCTTCGTATTGGAAAGGAGAAGACGGACAGGAGACAGCATAATGTATTTCCAACGGGAATGCCAACGTTCTTATATTTCCTGTGACGAGGACAAGGAGAAGCTAGTCTAGATGAAGGAATCAGATGCGTTTTCCTACTCAAAACTGAAACCGTTACTGTCACAGCTTTTGGTTGGAGACCCGTCGAGATCTTCTTTAAGGGCAGGAGGAGGGAGTGGGTAGTGGTAGGGAAAGGGAAGGGGGCTCGAAGATGGAAGAAGGGCCTAGGGAGGGAGGGGCGTTTTTTATTATTTTTTGACATAAATCTGGTGTCTTCATGTGAGGCTTAAATTCAAACTGAAAAAAAAAAAGCAAGAAACTCGTTACATGACTTACCATGAGGAATGGCTTCGTAAAAACGAGAGGCGACTCTTATTTGAATGTGACAAGAGGAAAAAGTACAGGAAACGGGATTTGAGAGAGAGAGAGAGAGAGAGAGAGAGAGAGAGAGAGAGAGAGAGAGAGAGAGAGAGAAGAGAGAGAGAGAGAGAGAGAGAGAAGCAAGGATCTATACCACTGAACAGGCACCTAACCAACCGCGCTACGCCTACCGCACAAGCACGTATCACCTCCAGCCTGCACTCTTTTAACATCCATCACCACCACCGACAAAATGACACGAAACATCCCTTTCACCCAGCAAGAAACAACGGAATTCGGTTTTCCCCACCTGACGGTTTTCTTTAAAAACAAGAAGAAACAAAAAAAAAAAAAAAAAAAAAAGGAAATGACGTCAGCTGCTACTTTTAGGTGTCTAGGAAGTATAGTGCTTTGCGCCATCTTGGCAAGAAGGAACTGTCAGGTCGTTTGTCACACTGAGGGTTCCCGCCATGGTTAGAGTCCTCGCTTTATGACCACCTACACTGCCTCTTCTTTGCTTCTTGGCAAGACCTCTGGAATCCTCCACTGGTAAGACTTGTTTGTTGTTGACTTAAAAAAAATCCATTAAAGCATTAAGGCAACCATACTCCGTCTACGTGGACAATGTCTAGACTCCACAACACCAGAGCGCATGTATCTTCTGTATTGTGTCGTTCATTCCACCGGCAAACAATAGCGTAAGAACTCTTCTACAGTAGAATGAAACGGGACTTCATATGAACACAAGCTTTCTGTTGGGTTATGTTCTTCTGCTGTTCGAAATGCACGCGTGCATGGGACCTCGGATTGATGTCTCCTCTGTAGGACTAGTGAAAGGTTTGAATCTGTTCAGAAGAAGCGGACTCCGAAGACAAAATCTCTTCGGACTCGGCTCGAACGGGAACTGAACCCATAACCTTTGGAGAAAGAGAGCAAGGCTCTACCCACTCGGCCAAGCGAAGTGCAGGTTTATACAGGCTGGGAATACCCTCCGACAAGTTATCCTTCTCACTCCCCCCCCCCCCCCCCCACCCCCCCCCACCACCCCACACTCAAACACCACACCACACACACACACACACCAACACACCACAACACCACACACACACACACCACACACACACACCCACACACACACATACACAATATATATATATATATATATATATAGTGTGTGTGTGTGTGTGTGTGTGTGTGTGTGTGTGTGTGTGTGTGTGTGTGTGTGTATACACAGTAAACACACACACTCACACACACTCACACACACACACACACACACACACACACACACACACACACACACACACACACACACACGTCTGCCAGAAACGAAAGGAATGCCTGGTTAAAAAAGAAAGTAAAGAAAAGAAAAGAAAAAACAAAGGAAAAAAAAGGTGTTCGTCATGGTTTTGAACTCCCCCAGACCCTGTCTCCATCACGCACACTGGAGAACCGAGTGTGTTCAACTTGCACGGCATTTTCATTTTCATTTTCATTCAACGCCCATCTTGCTCCGAAGTGGATGAAGGTAAGTGATATCTCGTTCATTTTCGTTGTCCTGAGTGTTGTGTATCTTGCCTGAAGAAGACCTAAGAGGTCGAAACGCGTCGTGTCTTGTCTTGTGATTCGTTTGTCTACGGTTTCCCCCCCCCCCCTTTTTTTTTTTTTTTTGCGGTGCGCTACCAATTACATTCAAAATTTGTTGAGATTTCCGCCTGCAGTCGTTTCAATTTGCAACTAGATCTTGCACGGCATGCCAAAAGAAACTAACAGTCTGGCGCTGCTGTTTCTGGAACCTGCGGCAGATGGTCACCGTCGGCACAGCGAGGTGCACGGGCAGGAGGTAGGAATGCACCAGAACTAAACAGCAAAAAACTGTGCAAGAGTCGCAGTGCCCGCAAAAAAAGGAGAGGTCTGAGAGTAGGGGAGGAACAGTGTTCTCATGTCTAGCACTGGGAACGACGTGTCCACGTCATCCGTGGGACTGCCTTGTTGGTTAATCGTGTCGTCTTCTTTCAAAAAACAAAAACGAAGGAAAACACAAAACCGAGCGTTTTTTGTACTTATTTGAATGAATGCTATTATTGTTGTTGTTGTTGTTGCAATCATCATCATCATCATTATTATTGTATTATTATTATTATTATCATTATTATTATTATTATTATTATTATTATTATTATCATTATATTGTATCATCATCATCATCATCATTCTTCTTCTTCTTATCATTATTGTTATGTTATCATTATCATTATTATTACTATCATTATCATTGTTGTTATTGTTATTGTAATCATCATCAATCCATTACTACTAGCAGTGTTCGTAGTATTTTTTAGTATTCTATTGTCATATCATTATTACTATTATTATTATCATCATCATTATTATTATCATTAT
>CM065720.1:63095418-63110418 GCA_033310375.1 Conus canariensis | reverse complement strand
GTGAATCAAATAACTTAGTTTACTTCATTTGCGACTTTGCTAAAAAGCCAAGCACACTCTTCGTTTGTATGGTACTGCCTTTGTCTGAACTGGAGTTTGATGACTGCAGTATGTTCAGGATTCTCTGAACTGGAGTTTGATGACTGCAGTATGTTCAGGATTCTCTGAACTGGAGTTTGATGACTGCAATATGTTCAGGATTCTCTGAACTGGAGTTTGATGACTGCAGTATGTTCAGGATTTCTCTTCACACATCCAACCCTGAGTCTACCTCCATCTTGTCCAACTTTGCTCCCTCCACCTCTTCCTCCTCCTTCCTTCCTCCACTCCCACCCACCCCATTCCAACACCATTCTTCCCAAACATGTCGTTGGGTCATGCCGTGTCTTGCCGAGCCGAGACGAAAGTTCCAGTTTTTGCAAGAATGCTCTGCTTATTTAAGCAACAATATTCCTCACATTCTATCGCTTTGCTAGCAGTTAGAAATCTTTCCTTTCCCTGTTCAACGAATTAAGGCAATACTAAAAAAAAAATCTATATAAAAAAAACAACAAAACAAAACAAAACGAAAAAACAAAACAACAACAAAACCTAGTCAGTTGGAAAAAGGTGTTGATGTAGCTTAACAAATTCCACCAATGAAATCCGAAATACACATGCAAACATGAAAAAGGGGTCAGACGGCAATGGCCGCCATCTTGCTTTCCTCTGCGAACAACCTCTGAACTGCTACAGAACGTTTCGAACGCTCACGGTGATGGTTCGGCAGCCAGAGCGCCAAACTTTCCACAGAACGCTCTGCGTGAGCAACACCTCCCTGATACCCTGGCTGACCTTGTCCACCAATAAGTACAGTCCAAAGGAAGCCACTTGGCCGGGGAAAGTTTCGCTGACCATTCTGGAACGTCCAGCTGTGATAACTAGCGATGGTCAAGGGAGCTGACCACTTACCAGGCACTCTTGTAAAGGACACAAACAGGAGTGGACGGACTAACACGAAAAGGTGACAGTAAAACAAACAGACGAGCAGTGTGTGTTGGGGGGGGGGGGGGGGGGGAGAGGGAGAACTGTGTTACCTGTGTCATTCTGACTTGGGATTCTCACGTCCCATCTGTTCGACTAGAAGCATATAAAGAGCGACAATCAAGCAAGCAACTGTGGTGTTCCTATCGACACGTGCAAGTTACGGCCCTTGGCGTTCTCAACAGCGCATGTACTGCATACAGCAAGGTCGAGTTGTTTTCAAGTAAGCTGAATTCGCAGTGAATTCTAGGAAGGACTCAAAGTGGAAGTATGAAAAGATGGACTTCTTGGTCTTGTTCTCAGCAGCTTCAAACACACGCTAAATATATATATATATTTTATATATAGTGTGTTGTGTGTTGTGTGTGTGTGTGCGTGTGTGTATGTGTGTGTGCGTGTGGGGTTGTGTGTGTGTGTGTGTGGTGGTGTGTGTGTGTGTGTGTGTGTGGTGTGGTGTGCGCGCGCGCGCGCGCGCGCGTGCGTGTATGTGTGTGTGTGTTGTGCATGTGCGTGTGCGTGTGTGTGTGAAATCTAAAATTCTTGCTCGAATCCTACATACAATTGCCGCTACGGTAAACGCCATAACATCTCAACATCTTACCACTCGGGTCTTGAAATAGACACGGGGAAACACCTCCGGGGAGTTACCAGAACAGAGACAGAGCACTCGTCGAGGTCAGCAGTAATGGCCCTTTCATACTTATGGTTCTTTGTCTGCTTCTGCTGTTCCATATTTGTGTTTATTCATCCGTTTGTGATCTGCTGTATGTACCACCAAGACAATGATAGTGATGGCATAGCACGGGACCCAAGAGTGTCAGCAGCAGCTGCTGCTATAATGCTGACAACAACAATACTGATGATGAGGATGAGGATGAGGATGAGGATGATGATGATGATGATGATGATGATGACGACGATGATGCCTCATTGTGATGCTGATGCTGCTTTGGTAGTGGTGGTCATAGGGACATTGAAGGAGATGGGATCAGATCACAACGATGATGACAGATATACGGGCAATATCCATTACAGAACGCGCGCGTGCACACACACACCACACACACACACACACACACACACACACACACACACCACACACACACACAACACACACACACAATATTTATTAGTCAACTCACACCTACTGCCGCCATGTCTTTTAATGTGACACTGCTGCTGGGTTAACCCTGTCTATTTTGTCTTTAGTCTTTAAACATATATCACTAGGGAATGATTTTAACGTTTTTCAGTGGAACTGCAGATCAATTAACACAAACTATGAACATCTAGTACAACACCTAGCCCATCATCAATATCATGTTTTAAGTCTTCAGTCATTGAATGTTAAGAAAGAAAAGCTGCCCCAACTAGACAATTACTATTTTCCTCCTATCATCCAAAAGACAGACACTAACGAGAAAATTAATACTGCCATTTATGTGCATGAAGGGGTAAATTACACTCTGTGCCCAAATCCAGTTCCATCGGAATTACTTGGTATACATTCTTGTGCAGTGACGGTTAAGTTTAATAACACTTTATTAACCGTCATATCTGTGTATTTACCAAAGGGTCCAGATGATAATAATACAGAATGGATTCGTACGTTTCAAGCGGACAAGGGAAAAAGGGTACTAATAACAGGAGATTTTAATGCGCATTCACCATTTTGGGAGAAGAACTGTGAAAACATTACTAGCAACCGTTTCATTGAGAATATTGTTGATTCATCATTGTATCTTCTGAATGACGGTAGAATAACGCGAATCCCTGATAATCCTTATCATAGAGCAACGGCTATTGATCTAACTCTTGTTTCTCCAGATCTGGCACCAATTTGTAAATGGGATTCTTTAAATGATAGCCTTAATAGTGACCATATTCCTGTTATTACTAGCTTTGAACTCTCTAGCACAAAAAACAAGGATCTAACAGAAGATAAAATCCCGAAGTATAATTACAAACATGCTAACTGGGACAAGTTTTCAGAACTTCTATCAACATTTCATGTTGAAGACGTCAATGATAAAGATATCAATGAATTGTATTCTATATTTACTAATGCAGTCCTAAGTGCTGCTAACCAATCAATTCCTATGTCTAAAACAAAGAAATCATATAAACATTCTGGCAATGTTTGGTGGAACGATGATTGTGAAAAGGCCAAAGCTGAAAAATGGATAAAATTTGAAAATTACTTAAAGGATGATTCGATTCCTAATCACCAAGAATCCAAAAAAGCAAAAAATAAAGCAAATAGAGTTAACGCAGAAGCAAAAAGACAGTATTGGTCATCATTTTGTACTAATGAAGTATATAACTATAAAGATATGCAAAAGGTATGGGAAAAAATGAAAACGATGAAGAATGGGATAAACTTACCTCAATGCCCAATCAAACTGGAGAGTTCAGATATACCCTCTAATCAAGAAAAAGCGGAAGCATTTGCTGATTTGTATGCAAATTGCAGTAGAATTACTGGACTATCAACTGAAAGTAGACAATACAGAAAAAAGGAGGAGGAAAGTAATATCACATCAGATCATAGTTTTAATAAACCTCAATTAAAAAGCTATGTAAATTCAAATATAACACTCGATGAAGTAATTGAATGTATTTCTCATATGGGTAAAAATAAGACGTCTGTTGGACTAGATGGGATATCTTATAAATTGTTAAAGCATTTACCACAAAATGTAGTTCAATTTTTACATTCTTTGATACAAAAATGCTGGTCTAATGGTGAAATGCCTCTTATCTGGAAACACTCAATTGTTGTCCCTATACACAAGCAGGGAAAACCTCGGACTGATAAAAATAGCTATCGACCCATCTCCTTAACATCTCATGTATGCAAGTTAATGGAAAAAATAGTCTCAAGTAGACTAGTTCATTTCTGTGAAAAACAAAACATTATTCCAAAAAATCAAGCCGCTTTTCGCAAAGGTCGCTCCACTACTGAACATTTAGTCAAACTTACGACACAAATTAAACAGCAGTTTGGCAGACGGAAAAATATTCTAGCAACCTTTTTTGATGTGAAAAAAGCTTACGATCAAGTATGGCATTACCGATTACTCCAAAAACTTCAAAACTACAATATAAATAGTAATATGTATAACTATATACAACATTTTTTATCACAACGTTTCATACAGGTAAGAGTTGGAAGCACATATTCTAAGTCCAGAGAACTTCAGATGGGTCTTCCACAAGGCTCGGTTATTTCACCTATTTTATTCAATATACTTATAGCAGATCTTCCAAATAATCTATCAAAAGATACAGTTTTAGCCCAGTATGCAAATGATATATGCATGTGGATGAAGGTGACAATGAAGCGTAAAACTCCAATTAGAGCACTTAACTATACCAAAAAAGTGTACCAACGCGAACTAAATAAAATTGATATATTTATGAAGGAAAATGGACTTTCTTTATCATTAGAAAAAACACATATGGTACTTTTTAATTCGGGGCATAACCCAGAAAAACTGCCTGATTTCACTATTGGTGGCAGTGTCATTAATTATTCGCAAAGCGTAAGGTTTCTAGGTGTATATTTATCATCCAAACTTACGTGGAATCAACATATAGACTATATATTAAATAAAGCCAGAAAAGCTTTAAATTTTCTCAAAATTATTAGTAAACAGCGATGGGGTCAGGACACAAAACCACTTTTATGTCTTGCTAATTCCTTAGTTCGTTCGCGTTTAACCTACGGCCAGGAATCTTTCTTTAGTGCACCAAAACATTTGTTAAACAAGCTACAAAGTATAGATTGTAAAGCCTTTAAACTGGCACTAGGAGTGCCGACTCATGCTTACAATCTTGGGTCATATAAAGAAGCAGGAGTTCTTCCTCTTGATGAACATAGGAAAATCTCTGCAGCTAAGTTTGTATTAAAATCCTTTGCACATAACTCATTCTGTAATGAAGAAACAAAGATGAATTCTAAGCATGACTTTGTTAACAGGGCTAAGACAATACACTGTTTGCAACCAATTAATTCGTTTGTCTCCGACATGATTAATTCTACAGAATTAAAAAGTAAAAAAATAGCAATTAAGCCATCTTTTTTACCTGTACCATCTTGGGAACAAATTAAACCTACTTTTGATATTGATCATACAGAATTGAGCAAAAGTCAATCTCCAAACGTTCTGAAAAATTTAGTTAATGATCACATGGAAAATTACTATAGTGATTACATTAAAATATTCACAGATGGATCTGTACTTAATGGCAATGCAGGTTCAGCATTTGTAATTCCTACTATGAAAACAGTCAAACAATATCATATAGGTAATTACTATTCAGTTTTTACTGCAGAGTTGTTAGCTATTTTAATGGCTTTACAGCATATTGAGGAGTTACCTATGAATAGTTGTAAAATTTTACTCTGTGTAGATTCTAAATCGGCATTACAAGCAATCAAACATCAAAATGCCAAAAAACGTCTTGAAATGATACTAGAAATCAGACATGTAATTCATCAATTGGCATTTAAAGACATTAGTGTGACTTTTTACTGGGTTCCTTCCCATTGCGGAATATATGCCAATGAACTGGTTGACAGAGCAGCTAAAAATGCAGGACGTAATACTGAAGGGGCAATTCTAATTAACATAAATCTAGATCTGCACGAGTATTATAATCACATTGAAAAACTAGCGAGAGATAAGTTTGATAACATGCTGAAGACATCAGATAGCCAATATTCACACAATTGTATAAAAAGCGTCAGCACAATAAATTCCAAATTAATTTTAAATCACATATCTGATACAAGTTCAAGGCATATTAGTTCTCTGATGTTCAAAATTCGTTTAAATGCCTTTAAAACAAAATTTTCTAAAGATATTAAATGTGTATGTGGAAATCAAATTTCCATTAGCCATCTGATTTTACACTGTCCTAGTATCAAAGAATTAATGACGAAAACTACAGGGGATTTACTGACTCGTCAAATACCATTAACTGTTCAGGAAGTGTTAAATGACTTCCATCTTCTTAAATGTTTTTCAGAAGTTTTACACCTTAGTCCTATTGGTCTTTTCCTTTGAATAGTTAATTTATTGTTCGATTCAATTGTTGTTATACTAATCTTCTGTTAATTGTTAAGTCGCGTTTGATATAGATGGTAAACCTCACTTCCTTTCTACTAATTCTGTCATTTTCAACAATTCATACCCCATATAAAGCTTGCTCATTATATAGAATTGTAGGTGTAGGTATGTAGGAAAAACACATAATCTTTACTACCACACACTCTCTAAACAATATCAACGCATGCATAAACAATCTCTTCTTTCATACCTTTATTTCTCCTATTCCCCCCCCCCTCCTTTCCCGTCTAATATCACTTAAGGGTGAACAGACGTAAAACTAAAGAACGAACACATATATATGTATGTACATATATGTATGTACATGTGTGTGTGTGTGTGTGTGTGTGTGTGTGTGTGTGTGTGTGTGTAATATTAGACATGAACATGCCCAACCAATATACATACACACACACACACACGCGCGCGCGCTCGAGCACACACACACACACACACACACCACACACACACACACACACACACACACACACACACACACACAGAGAGACAGACAGACAGACAGACAGACAGACAGATAGATAGACAGATAATACTAGGACATGAACATGCCGAATCAATACGACCAAACCGAGACAGTAACCCAACAACTGATTTAAAAATCAACACATTCCCAGGAAAAGCTCAACGTTACGCTTCGACTCTGAAATCCTTTCTATCAAATTTAATTGCTGTGGAAACCGGACACTTCGCCGCAGCTCTCTTATATGGCTATATTCGATGCCCCAGCAGAAATGCCGATGCGCAATTATGAAAGCAGCAGCAGCAGCAACAATAAAAGCCATGCACACAGGCAAAACACACACACCACACACACCACACACACACACACACACACACACTCACACACACACCACACACACACACCACACACACACACACAACACACACTCACACACACACACACACACTCACCCCACACACACACACACACACACACCACACACACACACACCACTCACACACACACACACACCACACACCACACACACACACACACACAACACACACACACTCACACACACACACACACACACACACACACACCACACACCACTCACACACACACACCACACACACACACACACACACACACCACACACACACACACACACACACACACACACACACACACACACATCACACACACACACGCCTTGGGCGAGAGGCTAGGAATGCAGCAGTGGCGGCCGCTCACTAATGATAGCGGCAGCGGAATCCCCGGAGAATGGGATTGACATAAACATCATGTTTGATTTGCATGCCATTGGCCCGCTACGCCAACAAGGTCAGGGGCAGAGGGAGAGAGAGAGTAGGTGGGGAGGGAGTGGAGGGGGTAAGGAGTACGCGCGCTCACGTTGTGTGTGTGTGTGTGTGTGTGTGTGTGTGTGTGTGTGTGTGTGTGTGTGTGTGTGTGTGTGAGTGCGCGCGCAGACAGACAGACAGACAAAACAGACAGACAGACAGACAGACAGACAGACACACACACACACACACACACACACACACACACACACACACACACACACACACACACATACGCACACAAATATATACAGGGAAAGATGAAGGGACAGACAGACAGACAGACAGAGACAGACAGATAGACAGGCAGGCATACAGACATACGGGTGAACGACAGACAGACAGACAGACAGACAGACAGAGAGAGAGAGAGAGAGAGAGAGAGAGAGAGAGAGAGAGGAGGCGGAGGTTGAGCTGGGGAGAGAGAAATGGAATCGGAGACCGAGTCACGAAACGACGGAAATATAGATAATGTGGCAGCGACACACACACACACACACACACACACACACACACACACACACACTCTCTCTCTCTCTCTCTCTCTCTCTCTCTCTCTCTCTCTCTCTCTCTCTCTCTCTCTCTCTCCGTTATTAACTTTCCATTACGCATGGGAAGAATCTCTGAGAAAAGGGAAAAAAGGTACTATTGAAATTCTAAAATCCCTGAGAAAATTGAATTGTACAGACTGTGGTATATTTTGGGAAATGTTTGATACACAGATAAAACCTCTTCTTACATATGCAGCTGAAATTTGGGGCTTACATGAAAATTCGCAGATGGAAAAAGTACATACGTATGCTATGAAGCGTTTCCTTCAAGTACCTATTCATTCATGCAAACACCGTTTTATATGGAGAAATGGGCAGATACCCTTTGTATATAAGTACATTTGTGAAATGTATTAAGTACTGGTTGAAGATCTTGAAGCTACCCCAGTCCCGTTTGAGCAGGCAAGCTTATGATATGATGCTTCTAGAAATGGAAAAAGGTAAAGAAAACTGGGCTCATAAAGTAAAGAAAGTCCTTTCAGAACAGGGTTTTGGAATAGTGTGGATGACTCAGGAAGTAGGAAATGAGCAACAGTTCATTGCGGAATTTAAAGACAGGCTTATTTGTTCTTTTAAACAGAATTGGCACTCAGATATGGAAAGTATAGAAACATATCGTTGGTTTTTCTCATTTAAGAATGTGGTTCATTCTGAAAAGTTTCTCAATGTCGTAACAGATAGATGGCACAGAATAAATTACGCAAGATTTAGGTTGAGGACTTTAGGTTTTAATGCGAACAAAAGATGGTTTGAATGTGAAACATCCACAGAATCTCCTTGTCCTGCATGTAGACATATTATGTCTACATATTATTGATGACGAAGAACACTTTCTGTTCCACTGTACTACTTATAATGAAGTGCAGACAAATTGTTCATTTTTCCAGTTAGATATAGCGAAAAGACAAAATGTCGCTGTCGTGTTATCGTACACGATTCACATGTTGTAAAAGTATCACTGTCAAGTGCGTGAAACCTCTCACAAAAGGCATTAAACGCTTAGAGGCAAAAGGGGCGTTGTACATAGTATACAAATAGGTAATAGAACCATTAACAAGTGTGCCGTACCCATCGCACACGGTCGAACCGTGTCAAGGAGGACGAAGCGGTCAGGTGACAGATGGCACCTAAGGTAGTGAGGAGTTCGGACCTGCCCGACAGCGAAAGGGGAGAGGAACATAACCACTAGGACCTCGGTGCACCAAGTGAGTGCTAAATACTCAGTCAGCTGAGGTTCTTTTGTAAACAGTCAGTGAAGAGCAGGAGTCTTGGACTCGTTCGGATGGTATTGCCGTGGGTCACTGGGTTGGTTCTATTGTCAGGCTGGTTGAATGCGCGTGGATGTTGTTATCGTAGCCCTCTTTAAGATAATTACTGTGTTAAAGTGGCCTCCGAAGTCGGCGGGAATTTTCGATGTCCATCTGGTGCCAAGTGTTTGTTTGCTAATCAGTTAGGTAGGGATGTGTGTAAATGCAGATGTGTGGAGAATGTAGCGAATGGAGAATTCACAGCACTTGTGAACTAGGGGTTTGAGAAGCAGCATGGACAAAGGCATGGCCCGAAGGGGAATCCTTTGTTTCCATTCCTATATAAAGTGAGGGAGAACAACGAGAAGAAGAAGAACACCAGGAGAGAGAGAGAGAAGGCAGAGGAGAGAGAGAGAGAAGAGAGAAGGGTGGGCAGGACAGAGAACGGGTCGAGAGAAACGTGGTCTGGGAGATAGAAGAGACAGCAAAGTCTTAGGGAAAGACAAGCTGGAAGAGAAGAAAACTAAGTTTGAAGCCCAGAGGTGGGTGAAGACAGACAAACTGAATTTAAACCCAGAGGTGGGTGAAGGAGACGAAGAAGAAGAGTTCTACGTCGAGATCCCAGAGACGACCACGAAGACCCAGTCCTGAAGCCTGGAGCCAGTCAACCAAGGGCATCACCATCAAGCAGTGCTGAAGAAGACGTGAAGAGACTTTTCAAGAACTGTGGTGTGGTGTGAAAGCGTGGTTGTGTGTGAAAACCTGGCCAGGTAAGAAGTCATTTTTATTATAACCCGGGATTAGGAAGTATTGATCTTTTATGTGTTGATTTGTTCATTTTGTGTAATTGGATTTTTCATGTTTGATTATAAGTAGCATAGAAATTGTATTTCTTGTGCTCAGTCGTGTTAGAAGGGAAACGAATGCGTGACATCCCATTCCCAGAGAGAGGTGAATGTTTGGTGGGCACATGAGTGTGCATATGCGTATACGAGTGCAAAGATAACCTTGGTGTGTTAAACCTGACTAATAATACATCAACTTAGTGCACTTAAGCAATACCATCACGATTTCCCCCGTCCTGGACAAAGTGGCGAGCCTGCCAGGATTGCATGGCCCAAATTAGTCTCAGGCGGGAAACAAAGTGAGTACTAGAGTAGTACTGGGGCGAAGCGTCCACTAAAGGCAATTTTAATTAGCTCTTCTAATTATTTCCTTTAGTTCTTTGAGTGTTGAGTATTGATTTGTGTGTAGGGTGGTTGTATTAATCAAAGGTCGTTCAGAGAAACGAAGAACGAGGTTCTAGTCTTAACTCTCACAGAAGCTGTGGTTTAAGATTAAGGCTCCTTTGTGTTAGGAACATTACCACTGGTGGGTGTACTCGTAACGTTTAGTAGATAAACGGTTTACTGAATTTTTCCGGGTCTATAAGAGTAACTGTTTTAGTAGTGCTAAAACGACAAAATGGCTGAAGAAAGTTTTACTCCCATTGAGAAAACTGATGAGTTTAGGGGAGAAACTAGGATATACAGGAGATGAACTGCGTAAGTTCATAGAGACTCAGCAGAAGACTGAGAGAGATGAAAGGGCTGAAAGAAGGAAATTTGAAAAGGAACAGCTAGCGGCTGTCAAAAGAAATCTAGAGGCAGAAACCGCTGCGTCAAAGGCTAAAGCAGATGCAGAGAGTGCAGCTGCTAAGCGAGAGCAGATGCAGAGAGTGCAGCTGCCAGAGCGAGAGCAGATGCAGAGAGTGCAGTGAGGGCTAGAGCAGAAGCGGAATCGGAGATTTTAGCCAAACAAATTGAGTTGGAAAGAATAAAATCTGAAAATCGTAGTGAAACAGACACCAGTTCTGAGTCAGTAGGCCGCAGACTAAGTTGCGCACCTAGACTTAAACTCCCACTGTTCAGAGAAGAAACTGATTCGATCGATGCCTATATCAGTCGGTTTGAATCGGTTGCCGAGCACGAGGGCTGGCCCGAAGATGACTGGGCAATAAACCTGTCTGCCTTGTTGGCAGGTCGTGCGTTACACACTGTTTCCACCTTACCCAAAGGTGATCAGAGGGATTTTGACAAGGTGAAACAAGCAGTACTAAAGGCATATGATTTGACTGAAGAAGGTTTTAGACGTAAGTTTCGCGAGGCGAGAATCGAACAGGGTGAGACATACACACAGTTTGGTGTGAGACTGGATCACTATTTCAACAAGTGGGTAGAACTTAGTGGAGTAGACCGTGATTTTGAAGGCCTCAAGACACTGGTGATGAAGGAACAGATACTTGATGGTTGTGGGACGGGCCTCACAATCCACATTAAGGAAAAAGGTGCAACCACAATAGCTGAGGTACTTGAGACAGCAGAGACTTACCGGGAAGCGAGGCGTGATTTGCCTGAACAAGAGGAAAGCCCGGAAGCATATTCAGAGGATAGCAGGCCAGCACATGACTCACACGATGAGTCAGTAGTACAAACCCGTAGGCCCACGGCGTCACGTGAGCAAACAAGGGTGAAGGCCCACGTGGATAAGGCCGTAGATAGACGTACCTGCTTCTTGTGCGATAAGACAGGGCACTTGGCTAGAGATTGCCGATTTAGACCTCAGAAAGCTGCAGCAATGAGGGTCAGGCCAAGCGAAAGGCAGGCAGCAAAAGATGAAAAAGATGACAGTGTTATTTTGTCTGGACTGTGCTGTGTGTTCACAGATGCAGGCGATAACATGGATGTGCACAAAGGCAGAGTAGGGGACAATGTGGTTAATGTCATTAGAGACTCTGGGTGCACTGGCGTAATGGTGAAGGAATCCCTGGTTAAGGAGGGACAATTCACAGGTAAAACGCAGAGGTGTAGACAAATAGATGGAACAGTAGCAGAATTCAAAACGGCCCTGGTGTTCATTGATACACCATTCTATAGTGGAGTCGTACAGGCTTTGGCTGTTCCAAAGCCGCCGTATGATCTGGTAATTGGAAACATTCCAGGAGCACGTGGGTATGGAGACCCAGACCGTGATTTCTGTGTTGAATCAGGGAAAAGATTTCTGGAGAGAGAAAGGCCCCAGGCAGTCACACACTCCAGAAAGCATTGGAGCGTGTCCGGTGAGACTAACCCCACTCACTTACGGGAGGAACAAAAGGGCGATTACTCTCTTAGTAAACTGTTTGGTTTCGCTCACACAAGGCAGAAGAAACGTGTTAAGGAGGGTACCATCGGTTTTGAGATAAAGGATGGGGTATTGTACCGAACTTTCACTCACATGAGTTCGGGGAAAACGAAGAAGCAGGTTGTCGTTCCTAGGCAGCGCAGAAAGGCGGTGATGTCCGAAAGACATGTGACGTCAGCCTCGGGCCATCTCGGTAGGAAGGCCACACAAAAGGTTGTGACGCGGGAGTACTACTGGCCCGGTATCCTAGGCGATATCAGGCGCTTCTGCAGACAGTGCAGCACGTGTCGCGGTGTATGGCATGGTGTGTTAGGGAGCGAAGAAAGTGTGACGGGGCCGTAGACCAAATTAAAATGGTCGGGCGAAAAGTCAGGTATTGGGTGCGTGTGTCTTTCGCAGTGTCGTGTATGCGTGATATGGCTGGTTGCGGGCCACGTGTATGAAGAGAAAGGGAGAGAATTTCCGTAGAAACATAATGTTTATCTATATATGGCCACACTACTTAGAGCTGGTGGAAGTTTCAGACTGGTGTTGATATTTGCTTGGTTTTTAGTGTGTATGTATTGATTTTTCTCTAATTTTGTTGCAAAATAAATCTTGCGTGCGTTCTCTGGTGTAAGGAGGCTTATGAGAGGCCTAGATTAGAGTTGGTTTAAATGAGAGAATTGTGAGAGTTTCAGCTCCTTGAATGTGTTTTAGCCAATGCAGGGCATTGTCTTGAAGTGGAGGGAATTTGTCAAGTGCGTGAAACCTCTCACAAAAGGCATTAAACGCTTAGAGGCAAAAGGGGCGTTGTACATAGTATACAAATAGGTAATAGAACCATTAACAAGTGTGCCGTACCCATCGCACACGGTCGAACCGTGTCAAGGAGGACGAAGCGGTCAGGTGACAGATGGCACCTAAGGTAGTGAGGAGTTCGGACCTGCCCGACAGCGAAAGGGGAGAGGAACATAACCACTAGGACCTCGGTGCACCAAGTGAGTGCTAAATACTCAGTCAGCTGAGGTTCTTTTGTAAACAGTCAGTGAAGAGCAGGAGTCTTGGACTCGTTCGGATGGTATTGCCGTGGGTCACTGGGTTGGTTCTATTGTCAGGCTGGTTGAATGCGCGTGGATGTTGTTATCGTAGCCCTCTTTAAGATAATTACTGTGTTAAAGTGGCCTCCGAAGTCGGCGGGAATTTTCGATGTCCATCTGGTGCCAAGTGTTTGTTTGCTAATCAGTTAGGTAGGGATGTGTGTAAATGCAGATGTGTGGAGAATGTAGCGAATGGAGAATTCACAGCACTTGTGAACTAGGGGTTTGAGAAGCAGCATGGACAAAGGCATGGCCCGAAGGGGAATCCTTTGTTTCCATTCCTATATAAAGTGAGGGAGAACAACGAGAAGAAGAAGAACACCAGGAGAGAGAGAGAGAAGGCAGAGGAGAGAGAGAGAGAAGAGAGAAGGGTGGGCAGGACAGAGAACGGGTCGAGAGAAACGTGGTCTGGGAGATAGAAGAGACAGCAAAGTCTTAGGGAAAGACAAGCTGGAAGAGAAGAAAACTAAGTTTGAAGCCCAGAGGTGGGTGAAGACAGACAAACTGAATTTGAACCCAGAGGTGGGTGAAGGAGACGAAGAAGAAGAGTTCTACGTCGAGATCCCAGAGACGACCACGAAGACCCAGTCCTGAAGCCTGGAGCCAGTCAACCAAGGGCATCACCATCAAGCAGTGCTGAAGAAGACGTGAAGAGACTTTTCAAGAACTGTGGTGTGGTGTGAAAGCGTGGTTGTGTGTGTGAAAACCTGGCCAGGTAAGAAGTCATTTTTATTATAACCCGGGATTAGGAAGTATTGATCTTTTATGTGTTGATTTGTTCATTTTGTGTAATTGGATTTTTCATGTTTGATTATAAGTAGCATAGAAATTTGTATTTCTTGTGCTCAGTCGTGTTAGAAGGGAAACGAATGCGTGACATCCCATTCCCAGAGAGAGGTGAATGTTTGGTGGGCGCATGAGTGTGCATATGCGTGTACGAGTGCAAAGATAACCTTGGTGTGTTAAACCTGACTAATAATACATCAACTTAGTGCACTTAAGCAATACCATCACGATTTCCCCCGTCCTGGACAATCACAGACATCCTTTAATGTTTAAAATATGTTTACTGGAAATGGGAATGACCAAGGCATTTTAAGGCTCTAAGAATGTGTACACAAAACGCTTATAACAAGAAAGGATGCTGCTGAAAAGATGTAACGATTGTTATGCAATACCATGACACATGTGAACTCCGTTTGTATAGGCCCGTGGTCAAACAAATAACCCATCTATAATGTTTGTCTGTCTGTCCGTCTCTCTCTCTCTTTCTCTTTCTCCGTATGTGTGTGTGTTTTGTGTGTGTGTGTGTGGTGTGTGTGTGTGTGTGTTTTGTGTGTGTTTGTGTGCATGCATGTATGCGTGCATGCGTGCGTGTGTGTGTGTGTGTCTGGCAAAGAAAGAGAGACAGACAGACAGACAGACAGACAGACAGACAGAAAGATTGTGTTACGAAAGGACACGCGCAACCTCCGGACACGTGGGGACCATGAATAGCGTT
>CM065720.1:63072918-63077918 GCA_033310375.1 Conus canariensis | reverse complement strand
CTAAGTCATGCACCAATTTTCATCAGATAGTAGCCAGACTCCCTCCCGCCCCCTCCTACTGCATGCGCGCTTACACACACACACACACACACACACACACACACACACACACACACACACACACACACACACACACGTAATCTCGTATGCCTTATACCTAGAGCCATAAGAGAGTGCATGGTATCACTATACAGTTGTTGTTGTTGTTTTTAATGCGATTTTATGCCAATTTTTTTCAGATTTATGCGAAGAGGAGTGGCTACGATCGCGTGGTTCACAGTTCCAGACAGATGGAGCCGAATATGAAAATGGAGAGTCACCGAAGGGTGTGCTTTTTACACGAGGAGCAAAGAGCACCCACTGTTATTCCAGAGTTCGGTCGGAGTAGGCAGAGACTGTTGGGAGCGAGGGTGAGTGGAGGGAGGGGGGGTGGAAGAAGGGAGGGGTAGGTAAATTTGAATGGCTTCAGCACAGTATCAGACATTGCTTCTTTTTCTCTTCTTTTCTTTCTTTCTTCACCGCCCCCCCCCCCCCTCCCTCCGCCCCCTCCTTTTTTTTCTTCTCTTGAAACAAAAGCTGTCGTTAGGTGTTGAAGGATCACAGGGGAGGTGACTCTAGGTGATGACGATCACAGACGGTCGGTGGTTAATTTGAATTATTTTAGCACGTGATCAGAGTTTGCTTCCTTTTTTTCTGGTAGTTTTGGTAGTTCATCTTTTTCTACTGAACTCTCTGCGTCCTTCTGTCATGGTGCTGTTGGCCGTCCTTCTGTCATGGTGGTCTTGGTCATCCTTCTGTCATGGTGCTGTTGGCCGTCCTTCTGTCATGGTGCTCTTGGCCGTCCTTCTGTCATGGTGGTCTTGGCCATCCTTCTGTCATGGTGCTCTTGGCCGTCCTTCTGTCATGGTGCTGTTGGCCGTCCTTCTGTCATGGTGCTCTTGGCCATCCTTCTGTCATGGTGCTCTTGGCCGTCCTTCTGTCATGGTGCTGTTGGTCGTCCTTCTGTCATGGTGGCCTTGGCCGTCCTTCTGTCATGGTGCTCTTGGCTATCCTTCTGTCATGATGCTCTTGGCCATCCTTCTGTCATGATGCTCTTGGCCATCCTTCTGTCATGATGCTCTTGGCCATCCTTCTGTCATGATGCTCTTGGCCGTCCTTCTGTCATGATGCTCTTGGCCGTCCTTCTGTCATGGTGCTCTTGGCCATCCTTCTGTCATGATGCTCTTGGCCATCCTTCTGTCATGATGCTCTTGGCCATCCTTCTGTCATGATGCTCTTGGCCATCCTTCTGTCATGATGCTCTTGGCCATCCTTCTGTCATGATGCTCTTGGCCGTCCTTCTGTCATGATGCTCTTGGCCGTCCTTCCGTTCCCAAATTTTTGCATCCTCTTCCAGTCATTGTTGTATGGGTATTTGTTTTTCCCTTTCCCCAAACATCTATGATATTCTGTATTTCTCTGTCCGGTCGAGTTAGTTTTTTACAAACAAACGAACAAACAAACATCTATGTCTTCATGCTGTAGTTGTGGCCTCAGGATTTTTTCACACACCTAATACCCACTCTCTTTCTTTCCAATGAAGACTTCCCCAACCTGCAATCTACCTTTTTGTCTAACATGCCGTCATTTCAACTTCATTCAGCGCAAGCACATGTGTGTCTATCTGTCTGAGATTGTTGACATAATTATTGTGTTCTATTGCATGTAGACGTGTTCATGTCAGTTTATATGTCATATCACGTGACAACTATTCCTTTTTCTTATCCATGCGTGTATCCATGCTGAAATTCTCCGCTGTTATTATTTTAAGTCCATGTGCCAGATAGTTGTTTTGGATGTGGCACTATATAATTTGTTCTTTATTAGAACTACTTCTTTTTCGTATTGTCATGCGTCTTCTTCTGATCATCATTCTTCTTCTTTTGGGTAGTAGAGATAGTAGTGTTGTTGTTGCTGCTGCTGCAATTTGGGCTGCCTTCAGTGCGAGATCACTATAGAAACGTGTCCATAAGACTCTGTGTAATGATAACATTATTTTAAATCCCACCATTTACCCGTGTAAGATTCCGCGAAGAACACTGATGTTTAGACCATTTCTCAAAGGCCAGGGACCAGCACTCAAAGCACCGGCAGAACGGGACAAATCTTCTACCCGTCTCCGAAGACGGAAAAGAAGAAAGAAAGAAAAAAGAAGAAAAGAAAAAAAGAAAAACTCAAGTTTGAGGAGAGCACCGCTTCCAGCCAACTGATGCCGCAAACGTACCCTCTTCCCACACCCCTGCACCCGGGTAAACACGAGGTACAGACTACAGCCTGACACATTCTGTCAATTCGCGGCGCTTGTTTAATTCCAGCCTCAGTTCCAGTTTCGTCCGGGTCGCGTCACCGCGTGCGGACTGTGTAATGCACTACACCACATCTGCCAGGCGGGGGGGGGGGGGGGGGGGGGGGGGGGGGGGGGCTACAGTACGTAAGGGATTAAGAAAGCAAATTAACGCGCAGGGTAAATTGCGCGTGCCGTTTTGGTGGTGCTTGTTTTCGCGTGGAATATTTGATACTCCTCGTCTCTCCCTGCTTTGGGGTTCCTGGAGAAAGAGATTTCAGACACAGCAAACCCTGGTCCTTAAGGCACCAGTCTATGAAACATCTTTCTTTTTCTTTTTGCTTCGCTCAAGCAGGATATTATGTTCTCCCCGCGTGCCATCGTTTATATCCTTGTTGGGAGGATGTCTGTGTGTTACCGTGTCTGTATATAAAATCATCGTGTCTGTCATCTTGTCTTACCCTTACCCTACTCTTAACCCTTAATCGAACCCTCATTCTAATTCTAACCAAACCCTAACCTTAACATAGACACGGTGACCTGTAAACACAGTGACGTATGGTACCCTCACTGAAACTAAAAGGTGACACAGAGAACGGTGAAACAGAGACACAAAAACGTGGTGACACATACAATGTTGATCCCTTATTGTTTGTATATCAACATGATTATTTACCAAAAATAAAAAAAAAGCAAAACAACATCTGCTGGACCCACGGTAACCAAACTCGGTGGACAGATGAAACAGAGCATAAGCGCAAAGCCAGATGATTTGGGCATAGATCTACCCTGCTGATGCGGATCTATGGACGGATGCTGGATCTTCTCAACAAGATTATTGGTGCAAATGTTCCACTAATCATGATGGCTGTGAATTGATTGCTCATGGACTAATAACTATTTATGAAACACCACATTCTCTTGGAATCCTGACACTTTCTGGCGACCTAAACGTTGACATTCAGTTTTGTTTCTTTTTTTTTTCGTACCCTATCAAAAATTGTACATGGGAAGTAACTCTTTCAGACAGCACATGTTGTTCATTCCCATGGTGTGGGTTGGCATTTCCAAAGTGCCCTGAACATTTATTTACGTGTTCCTAGACAGCTTAGACGGACGCCCATCAGGTATGAGAATTAGACCGTGATGCATTGAAGAACAGTGGAAGACAGAACGGAATACTGTTCTCAACGCCTTACAATGTTCAGTGCACCAGGAAGGTCTCAATCGTTTCGTTAATTTGGCTATGAGCGTATTTCATCGAATGAGACGCCCACCCATCCACGGAATATCATACACTAATTTTGAGATCCATAAACACCAAATTCCAGCGAGATAACACGCTGACAATGGTGAACTTGGGAGACTTCCCAGCTCATCTTCTTGTCCCCCTCTCCCCCCCCCCCCCCCCCCCCCCCCCCCTCCTTTCTCTGTCATTCCCACCATCCCAGCTCTCGCTGACATTGGAGTAAAGCGGGCAATGTCCTCCCCCAACCCTTCCTGGTTAGAAACAGAACAGAGCGAAAATCTAAAATGATCTTTTTTTTTCCCTCTGATGATCTACATCTTTTACTACATCGGACACTCGACAACTATGGCTAACCAGCGTTCACACCGTTGACACACTCAATTAAAAAGCAAAAAAAAAAAGCACTGTCAAAAACTTTCATTATCAGTTCCTGCTCATTCACTCTGCCATTAAAAAAAGGGGGAAAAAAGAGAAAAAAAATAACCGTTTGGGTGAACCATCAACGAAAAGGAAGGAAGTGGGGCGCTACTCTTTGGATTTCTAGGCACCTTAAAAGGTAACACTCGCAATTACGCGCGAGAACAGAAGAATGAACAAAACGTGTTTAGGCTGCACGTGATGTGCCCACTGGGAATGCTGCAGGCTGGCCGAGGGTCGTGGTCTCCTGGGAATGTCTAGAGGAGTGTGGTCTCCTGGGAATGTCTGGAGGAGTCTGGTCTCCTGGGAATGTCTGGAGGAGTGTGGTCTCCCGGGAATGTCTGGAGGAGTGCGGTCTCTTGGGAATGCCTGGAGGAGTGTGGTCTCCCGGGAATGTCTGGAGGAGTATGGTCTCCTGGGAATGTCTGGAGGAGTGTCCTGGAATGTCTGGAGGAGTGTGGGAATGTCTGGAGGAGTGTGGTCTCCTGGGAATGTCTGGAGGAGTGTGGTCTCCTGGGAATGTCTGGAGGAGTGCGGTCTCCTGGGAATGTCTGGAGGAGTGCGGTCTCTTGGGAATGCCTGGAGGAGTGTGGTCTCCTGGGAATGTCTGCAGGAGTGTGGTCTCCTAGGAATGTCTGAAGGAGCATGGTCTCCTGGGAATGTCTGGAGGAGTGGGGTCTCCTGGGAATGTCTGGAGGACTGCGGTCTCCTAGGAATGTCTGGAGGAGTGTGGTCTCTTGGGAATGCCTGGAGGAGTGTGGTCTCCTGGGAATGTCTGGAGGAGGGTGGTCTCCTGGGAATGTCTGCAGGAGCATGGTCTCCTAGGAATGTCTGAAGGAGCATGGTCTCTTGGGAATGTCTGGAGGAGTTGGGTCTCCTGGGAATGTTTGCAGGAGCATGGTCTCCTGGGACTGTCTGGAGGAGTGTGGTCTCCTGGGAATGTCTGCAGGAGCATGGTCTCCTGGGAATGTCTGCAGGAACATGGTCTCCTGGGAATGTCTGCAGGAACAT
>CM065720.1:63045418-63050418 GCA_033310375.1 Conus canariensis | reverse complement strand
TCCCCTCCTTACTTGAAACACATGCGAGAGGACACGTAAGCAACGTTTTGTTGTTATCACATAAGCAGTACAGTCTGACAACTAACAGAGGGGTGATTCAACGTTGGGTCTGAAAGCAGCCTGAAATTCCAAGACAATCTGTTTCGGAATTCCTGGTTTTCATCTTGTTAAAAAGATCCAAGCTGGCTACAGTATGAATTTAGTTATGTTTTGTTACTGTTACAGTTTGAAGGGGGAAAAAAGGAGAGAAATTCACGAGAAGTATGCTTCACTTGTTTATGTGTTGCCGAAAGCTGTCCCGAAGAAAAGAAACACACAGAAGTTTGGTAAAAAAAAAAAAAAAAAAAAAAAAAACATACAACAAACAGAAACAACAACTGATAGGAGAAAGAAGACTGAAACAGATCACGCCGTTATTGAAAACATCAAAATTAAATTAAACACACGAGACTGTGCGAAGTATCGCTTATTCAATAAAACAATACACAACAGACAAATTATGTGTCGACAGATATATCTCCTTCGGGGGTCACAAAACAACAGACATATAACGCATAACTGGTCTTCCTAGTGCTATGCTCCCATCATCGGTTGCAAAAAGTAAATAAATAAATAAATGAATAAATCAACAAAAAGAAGAATGAATAAACTAAAAAAATAAAAAAAAAAGCGCAAAACAAACATGGAATAACTGGCCTTCTTGAACTGCTACCGTTCTGGTACAGACAGAACGATAATCTTTGTCCACCACAACGTCCGTGTTAGGTGTGGACGTCATACCCTGAGGAAACCGAGTTACGACTAGCTATCAACAGGATACGGAATCTGTGTGTGTGTGTGTGTGTGTGTGTGTGTGTGTGTGTGTGTGTGTGTGTGTGTGGTGGTGCGTGCGCGTGCGTGCGGCGTGCGTGCGTGCGCGCGTGCGTGCGTGCGTGCGTGCGTGCGTGCGTACGTGCGTGCATGTGTGTGTCTGTCTGTCTGTAAGCGTGTGCGTGTGTGCGTGCGTGCGTGCGTGCGTGTGTGCGTGTGTGGTGCGCCCGTGCGTGCGCGCGTGCGTGTGAAAGAGGAAACAGCGAGAGAGCTACGCATGAAGTCCAGAAAAAGGGACATCGCACACAACGGAAGCCTGGTCAGTTCATCGGCTGGAACACAGAGCATACATCCAGAAGACAAGTGACCACATCATGAAGACGTCTACGGCTGTGACACTCGAACCATTCTACCAATATTACTGACGAGAATCGCTGGAACCTGTGCAGTCAGACCTCATGGTGGAACGATCGGGTTTCTATACGATCCATTGACGATGATTGTGATGCGAGGTGTGACGGCTTACTCATCTGTGAGTTTTGTTTTTTCAAAAATGCCTCCAAAAAGAGCTGAGTGGACTGAAATGCATTCCCTCGACGTTGCTGGTTTTGTAATGCTCGCTTTGGGCTATTCTTCAAGAACACCATCCTCTCGAAACAACTCTGTCCAGTTCTTCGTCTCCGAATCGGATGCCTTACCGTTTTCTTAAGAAGACGCCATTTGCAGTATATGAGTCGACCGAGCGTTGATTGGCTGAGAGATGCTAACGATTGGCTGGAAGATGTTAACGATTGGCTGGAAGATGCTAACGATCGGCTGGAAGATGCTAACAATGCTAACGATTAGCTGGAAGATGCTGACGATTGGATGGAAGATGCTAACGATTGGCTGGAAGACGCTAACGATGGGCTGGAAGACGCTAACGATGGGCTGGAAGATGCTAACGATGGGGTGGAAGATGCTAACCGTTCGTTTCAAACTGACAGTACATTCCAGACGGACGTGCTGACACCGATGGTCGGGACTGTTTCGAGAGTCTCGTTCATAACAAACAGGCAATTCTGTTAGGGGTTCGTTTCACCCCCGTCCACTCGAAGAGTATAGGCGGAGCGGCTTGTGTGACCGTGGCCTAACATCCTTGCTGGCTATTTCCACGAGCGTTGCTTTAACAGTTTCACCATAATACTAGATAGACCCCTCTCGCTTTCCTCCGCCTTCGTTCTGGGCTGGCCGTATCATTACAGGATATACTGATCTTCTTCCATTAATGTCGCTACCTTTCTTCTCAGCATGTCCTGTTCCATTTCTTTTTTAAATAAAGAAGAGCTTCCGGAGACCAGTAAAAGCAGAAATCACATTCCGGCGAGAGCATTATACTGGCGTAAACCCAAAATGAGCCCTCCCTCTCTCCATATCCCCTTCCGCCTTCTATTTCCTGTGTGCCCTTACTCTTCTTCACACTCTATTTTTCTTCTTATCTCCAGCCTCATTCCGAAGAGGAAGCTGAATTAGAGATAGGCAAGATAGAAACAAACCTTCCTCCCTCTCTCTCTCCCCCCCCCCCCCCCCCCCCCCCCCCCCCCCCCCACCGTCCTCCCTCCTCCACGTAAGCTCACAACACATCTTGGGTCACGTTCGTTGCTATACCATCACTTTTCCCATTGCTTCCAGCATTCCGATCTGTCAGGCCCAGTTTCATCAGCCCTTCCGGAGCCAGTATCGCTCTGCTTATCTCTTACCTGTAAAACTACTCAGGCTTCCACTGTCTGCTGTCAGTGCTGTGGAAGGTTTCCTCCCTCCCCCTCCACCCCCACACCCCTCCACTCACACACACACACACACACACACACACACACACACACACACACACATACATACACACACATACACAAATACACGCACGCACGCGCGCGCGCGCACATACACACACACACACACACACACACACACACACACACACACACACACACACACACACACACATCTTCAGCCAGGGAGGCGGTAGTGATTAGATTACAGAGGAGGCAGCTGATGTGAGAACAGTGATCAGTGATGTATGACTCCGCGGTTCCATTTTCTTCCTGTGAGGCAGGCTGCACGTGTAAACAATGAGAGGTCAGCCACCTGGAATGATGGACGATGACGGTCATGCTGATCAGGATAATGATGGTGATGAAGGGCGCTGTGGTATATTTAGAAACGTAAATGATGACAACGATAACGATAGCTTGAAGACAAACATCAACAAAATACTAATACTACAATGACAAAATGGTGGGGGAAAACCTGGGAGCTTTAAACAGTGTCTGGATGTGTGTGTGGGGGGGGGGGAGAAGAGAGAGAGAGAGAGAGAGAGAGAGAGAGAGAGAGGAGAGAGGGGGAGAGAGAGAGAGAGAGAGGAGAGAGAGAGAGAGAGAGAGAGAGAGAGGGAGAGAGAGGAGAGAGAGAGAGGAGAGAGAGGAGAGAGAGAGAGAGAGAGAGAGAGAGGGAGAGAGAGAGAGAGCACGAAGAAATGAGGAGGGCAATTTTTTATCCTGGCTAAGTTAACGTAAAACAGGTATGAAAAGTGAAGAAAAGAAAAAAAATGATTATCAAAATAAACAATAACGATTAAGGATAATCATGATAAAGAGTGGCATAACAATACGCACAATTGCAGTTGTTTCATCATGCCCCCTTCTCCCCCTTCCTCCTATAAACGGACACATTTGTATAAATAGACCAAAACATCAGCCTAAAGACAGAGCCCTATTAAACCCTTTATTTAAGAGACTGGAGAGAGTATCTATGTCTATTTTTGAAAACAGGTTGTTTCCTGTTGTATTCAGAACGAGGATTACGTGTTTTGAAAGCAGTGTTTATCAGACCATGCAGTGTTTATCAGACAGCAGTGTTTTGACCATGCAGTTTATCAGAACCATGCAGTGTTTTCAGACATGCAGTGTTTATCAGACCATGCACTGTTTATCAGACCATGCAGTGTTTATCAGACCATGCAGTGTTTATCAGACCATGCATGTTTATCAGACCATACAGTTTATGTTTCATCTTTCCTTTGTTTGTTGTTTGTTTCTGAGAGCGGTGTGTGCTTAATTACAACAGCATGCGCTTTCTTTAGCAAAGTCTCCAAAGACGCTAGTTACCAGCTTGTCGCATACGCTGGAGAGCCATTTACCCAACAGACTGGTCAGTGCTGTTTTGCAGGGACAGAATTTCTTACATCCATTCAGATTATTAAAAACAACATGAATTTGTTTAGAAAGAAAGAAAGAAAGAAGAGAGGGAAAAAAGAAAGAAAAAATTCTATGGACACACTTTCTTGAGCGTTTCTCTAAAGGTTTCGATAGAACAGACAAGAAAAAGATAGGCCTATGATTCAAATGACTAGTGGGGTCGCCTGATTTATCAACATCCATTACTTTAATATCTTCATTTTTCGAACTTCGTTTGCATCTAGAGCATTTTACATATACTAAGCACCAGCGGTGCTGGTCGGGCAATTTGAACGACACTGTCAGAGACGCATCCAGTGAGTCGGATGAAACTCGACTGTGTGGTCCCAGTCTTCCCACCTGAGCCCAGAACAAACTCCTCTCTGGATAGAGCAGGGCGGCTCAGAAAAATCCCACAAAGAAATGGCTCTGATGTGAACCAGACCCAGAACCTCCCAGACCGGAATCCGCGACATAAACCACTGCTCCAAGGCGGCTGATATTGTTTGGAAAAAGGCGGTTAGAAGAATATACCAACAATCCCAGAGAAGATAGACAATGGCGGGTCTACATCAGCAGGTGAGAAAATACAGAACCATGCCGATTATTGTATTATGTACTACAGAAAGAAGACAGTCATGATAAGAGAATTGGAGAGAGAGAGAGAGAGAGAGAGAGAGAGAGAGAGACAAAGACAGACAGACAGACAGACAGACAGAGAAAGACAGACAGAGAGAGAGAGACAAACAGACAGATTCACAGACTTACAGATAGACTTACAGACAGGCAGACAGACGGACAGACAGACAGACTCACTGGCAGGCAGACAGACCGACAGGCAGGCAGACAGACCAACAGGCAGGCAGACAGACAGACCGACCAACCGACAGACAGACACACACACGCACACACACGCACACAGACACACCACAGACACACACACACACACACACACACACACACACACACACACACACA
>CM065720.1:63037918-63042918 GCA_033310375.1 Conus canariensis | reverse complement strand
TCAGTAAGGCCATCGGCCCATTTGAAGGGGAATGAGCATAACCATTTACATTACAGGTAAGAAGCAAATAATTTATCAGGGGAAAAAACATCTGCCATCCAAACAAGCAAGAACAGCAATTAAGATGTCATTATTTTTCTGACCTTAGATGCTTTAAACAAAAACATGCCTAAATTCTTGATAACGTTATACCTATTAGAGCTAAGTAGTAACTGTAAACGAAACAAGCATGGGCGCCTATAATATTTCTGTGGGATAAATTTTTGGTGAATATCTTTTAAAGCTGGGCACATGAACAGAAAATGTATTTCATTTTTCTTCACCTTGTGTACACAATGGACACACTAAGTCACTTTGTCTATGTTGTCTGTATCTTAAGAAATGAGTCCTTATCTCAGAAACTCCAAGTCTAAATTTAGCAATTGATCTTTTCAAATACATGTCCAAATGGAATTTCAAATAAGGCTGAATACGATGAAAACTAGAACAATTTCTGTACAAATTGTATTGTTCACTAGTCTGGATATGATTGTCCCACATTTGCCATCTACAGTCAATTAGCTTTGTTGAAAAATACGAAAAAACTGATTTTGATTTCCAACACCCTGAGCCAGCCAATCATCCCCAAATCCGTGCTTATACTGAAATAGATGCATACTTGAAACCCAGTTCGTTTTTCCCTTTAAATCCAATTCGAATAACATTTCGTAAGACTTACGAGGCAATCTACCATTATCCATGTGTAAAAGCTTTAACCAATACCGAACACATCTAACGGCTGAAGTAATGAACAATGGATATCTGTTGGATTCCCCATACACCAAAGCATTAGAAATACGTCTGTCGAGACCCAGAAACTTCTTCAAAGCAAATAAATGCACCGCCGCACAATGAACGACGGCGTTATCTAAACCCCAAATTTCAGCCCCATACATCAAAATAGGCTGTATCTGGGAATCAAAGATCTTTAAGAATAACTCAAGTGAATTATTGTTTAAAGCATGCAATTTTTTTATTACGCAAATCAAAGCATTCTTTGCCCTACATGCAAGGTCTTTGCAAACAAAGCTAAAACTTAGACGAGTAGAAAAGTAGATCCCCAGGTATTTATACACATTCACTACATTCACTACAGGTATAACAAGTCCATCATACATCATCTTTCCCTCGCCGATAAATATCCTCCCTTTCGAAATACCACGATGTTGCTTTTATTCATGTTCACTTTCAACTCTAATGAAGAGGCAGCCCTGCTCAGATTATTTAGCTGACGTTGTAAGCCAACTATCGTTTCTGAAACCAGAACGATGTCATCTGCTAACAGGTGGATAAATAATTCTGACACACCATCTGGAAATAGTCCACCATGAAGGCCATTGTTAATAACCTCGATAGCCACCTCATTAATATACATAGAAAATAATGCAGAGCTACACACATCACCTTGTCTTACCCCAGCTGCACAATTAATAAAGTCTGTAAGACTGGAACCACTTCTTATCTTTGTTTTAACTACTTTATACATAGCTCTAATACAACTAAATAATTTCCCCTTGACCCCGTTTTTAAGTAATACTGTCCATAAAAGCTTTCTGTTAATTGAGTCAAAGGCTTTTTCAAAGTCAATAAACGCAAGATAAAATTTACGATTTAAAGAAAATTGCTTTTGAACAAATGCAAGAAGAGTAAACATATGATCGACAGTAGAGTAACCCTTTTTAAAGCCAGCTTGATGTTCTCCCGTGATATTATTACATTCAATCCACTCCAGTAATGTGCTGTTAATGATTGTGCTATATATTTTACTGTTAACGTCAACCAAAGAGATGCCTCTGTAATTATTAGGATTATTTGCATCGCCTTTCTTGAATATGGGTAAAGTTACAGACTCTGTCCAGTTATCTGGAAAGATACTATCATCAAAAATTCTATTGAAAAAAAGCTTGTAAAAAGTCGACAACTTGAGCTCCAGCATACTTAAACAATTCACCAATAATAGAATCAGGTCCTGCCGATTTGTTAGTTTTAATTTTCCGCATGGCGAACATAACTTCCTCTCTAGAGGTGGGGCGATTGAAATACTCAACCTCTCCCTCATCGGTGTCATTCTATTTCTACTTCCGTTCCAAGTCTCTTTTCCGATCTTGAAGGAATATGGGATTTGACTGTGCTATGCAGGAATCTCTAAACATACTACAATCTGTGTGGATTTTAATCTGAAAGAGGTCGAGGGAGAGCAAGGGAGGAATATAGGCCGGAGAAAGAAAAAGGACAGAGAGAGAGAGGAGAGAGAGAAGAGAGAGAGAGAGAGACAGACAGACAGACAGACAGACAGACAGACAGACAGACAGACAGAGACAGAGAGACAGAGAGGGACAGAGACAGAAAGAGAGAGAGAAAGAAAAAGAGAGAGAGAGAGTGTGGTGTGTCTGTGTGTGTGTGTGTGTGTGTGTGTGTGTGTGTGTGTGTGTGTGAGAGAGAGAGAGAGAGAGAGAGAGAGGACAGACAGACAGAGAGAGACAGAGAGAGAGACTGAGAGAGACAGAGACAGAGAGACAGAGAGAGAAAGAGAGAGAGAGAGAGAGAGAGAGGAGGGAGGGAGCGAGAGAGGGAGAGAGACAGAGAGAGAAAAACAGAGAGAGAAACAGAGAAAGAAACAGAGAGAGAACAGACTGACGAGCAGATGGGCCAAACAAACAGCACGACGTTAGCCGACTAATTGGGGGGTGGCAAATCCCTGCATTCCGCCACTAATCCCCTCAATCCCATTGGCACCGTTCAGTGGCCCACACCCCACACCCCCTTCCCTGTGCTCTCTAGCCTGTTCGGACTTCACGGTCAATTGCCTGCTTCCAAGTCGGGTTGGACGTGCCGTTACCTAAGTCCATTAGTCCATCGACAGTTACACAATTGGCACACTTCTCAAACGCCTTTCGAAACTGCCGCCACCCTTACCGACACTCTATCACCACTATCACCCCCTTTCCCATCCTACCACGACCACCACCACCACCACCGCCGCCGCCGCCACCATCTCTGTGTCTGTCAGTCAGTCAGTCTGTTTGTCTGCGTGTCTGTGTGTCTTTGTGTCTGTCTTTGTGTCTGTCTGTGTGTCCGTCTGTCTGTCTGTCTGTCTGTCTGTCTGTCTGTCTGTCTCTCTCTCTCTCTCTCTCTCTCTCTCTCTCTCTCTCTCCTCTCTCTCTCCGTCTCTTCATCCGTTCCTTCCTCCATCTCCCTCTCTCTCCCTCCCCTGTTTATTCCATGGAACAACAACAACAACAACAACATTACTACAACTACCACTACTAGTTTGAATGAACCTTTACAAGCCAAGTGCTAAGTTGCTGCGCTTAGTTTTAGCCTTAGTTTTAGTACTGAATTTGTCCTGGTTTTTGCGTTGGTTTGTCCTATCAGTTACAGTGTTGGTTTTGTCCTATTAGTTTTAGCGTTCGTTTTGAACTAATAGTTTTAGTGTTGGCTTTGTCCTATTAGTTTCAGTGTTGGTTTTGTCCTATTAGTTTTAGCGTTCGTTTTGAACTAATAGTTTTAGTGTTTTAGTGTACCTGCAATATCGTTTTAACTACCTGCCTGTTGTCCATACTGATTTCCTTCCGTGAGACCCACAGTGGCTATACACTATTGATTTTACTTTCATGCCAACGAAACGTTATTAGACGTTTCCTCACTGGACAACAAACAAATTGTTGTAAGTGGTTCCAGCACTCGTAATTCTCGAAATGTTAAACCTAAACTCGCTTGGAAGCAACTGTCCTTTGCTGATCTAAGCTCGTTCTTTGGCGACCACGCTAATACTGATTTAGAGATTACTCAACATCAAGCAGGAATCGACCTCGAAGCATTTGTAGAGCTTCCAAGTGTCGTCACATATCTCCCGGGTGGTTGTGTGAAAAGGGCGGCAGGTTAAAGAAACTAAACACGTAACGTAACCAACAGACAGACCGTTTAAGGTATTGATCCAGTCCTCAATGCACTGAATCCCAGATGGAACATCAGAAACGTTTGTAATTGTGAAGTGAATGTCTGGCGTCAAAGGCACCAGATACGTGATGATGCCGACCGAAAACGTCCACGTCAACGTTTTTTCTGAAACAACGGGTCAGCTTCCACGTTGTTCCTTCTGACAGATCTACCGGCATCTGTTCTGCGTGGTTAGTTTGGGAGGGGGGGGGGGGGTGGAACAACACCCGGCTCTCCGACTTCTACTCCTGTACTGTCAGAACAACCAAATCCTCTGCTGGCTTTGTCACGTGCCTCTGAAGAACTTGAAGGCCTGCAAAGCCGGGCTGTCCCACCAGTTCGCTTTCACGGTTCACCAGATCGCACTGGAGGTGGTGGGGAGGGTTGTCGTTGGTGTTACCGACCGAAGGAAGCCTTAGAAATCAAAGAAGTCCGGGAGCTGTGGCAGTGGAGTCGTCGGCAGGTTGACGTCGGCAGCCTCTCAGATACGAACTGTCAACGGGGCGTTCTAACTACTCGATATTTTCATGACAGAGGTTGGGGGGGTTCGAATCCTCGGAGGGCTGCATGGACTTGGTTCTTTCGCCGAATGAGTCATTACTGTCGCGCTGTTCGCCAAGAGTGAATTCAAAGTCGTGCCCCGCCTTCCCCTCCTCCTTATCTCTCCCCCCCCCCTTCCTCTTCCCTACCCTACCCCGCATCCTGTTCCCCTCCTCCTTAACCCTACCCCTCTCCCCCCCCCCTCCCCTTCGGTACGTCTCCTTACAAAATTCTGTCGTCATCGGGGTGTTCCCATGTACACGGCAAGCGACAAGAATGAAGGAAAAGATCTCTCTCTCGCCTGTCACGTCTCCACATGCAGTGCCAACCACTCCATCCTCATCACCCTTCTTTGCCCTCTTCTTTCAGGTCAAAAGCAGGGCACTTGATTAACACACGATAACCTCTGTCACTATAAGGAAAAACAAAAGCAAAAACAAGAAACAAAAACAAAACAAACAAACAAAAAAAAAACAAAGGGG
>CM065720.1:63020418-63022918 GCA_033310375.1 Conus canariensis | reverse complement strand
GGTTAAAAACAGATGTGATTCCAAAAAGTCCACTAACGGTCAGTCTCAGAATTTTTTTTTTCCAATTCTATTAAAGTCCGGGCTGACCATAGTGGGTCCTTTCAACTTAAAGAGGAAGAAGAAGAAGAAAAAAGAAGAAGAAGAAGAAGAAGAAGAAGAAGAAGAAGAAGAAGAAGAGGAGGAGGAGGAGGAGGAGGAGGAGGAGGAGGAGGAGGAAGGAGAAGAGAGAAGAAGAAGAAGAAGAAGAAGAAGAAGAAGAAGAAGAAGAAGAGCAGCAACAACAACAGTAACAATGACGACGACGGCAAGAACAAGAAGAAGAAGAAGAAAAGAAAGATGAAGAAGAGAAAGAAAAGAAGGAAAAATGAAAGAAAGTAGGAGGAGGAGGAAGAGGAGGAGAGGAGGATGAAGAAGAAGAGGAGGAGGAGAAGGAAATAAGAAAGAAGACGACCACAAAAGAAGAAGAAGAAGAGGAAAAAAGAGAAGAAGACCCACACACTGACGAAGCTCGAAGACGATGACGAAGAAAAGAGAAGGAGGATGAGGGGAGGAGGAGAGGAGGAGGAGCAGGAGCAGGAGCAGGAGCAGGAAGTATGACAGAGGTCTGATGGAGAGGATCAGACTCCTTTCCTAAGCAATTGGACAAGCGAAATATTAGATTTCTTTCTAGCACCCCAAAGACCTGCCGGCTTCGAGTAATACGACCTTTCGCCGGATTTATTAATGAGATGTAGGCCTACTTTTTTGCGGAATGAATCTCCCATGACCAATTAAGAAGGTATGAAAAATTGGGAAGACAGGGTGTGTGTGTGTGTGGGGGGGGGGGGGGGGGGGGCAGGGAGCAGACAGGAGAGTGTGGAGAGGAGTGGGGAGGAGGAGGGGGAGGGGGTAGGCGCTTGTGGGAGGAAAAGAAAGATGAGGGTGAGAAACAGCGTTATCAGATGAAATGAGATAGTAACAGAACAGAGAGAGAGAGAGAAGAACAGGAAGAGAGAGAGACAGAGAGAGAGAGAGACAGAGAGGAGAGAGAGGACAGAGAGAGAGAGAGACAGAGAGAGAGAGAGTGAGAGAGAGAGACAGAGAGAGAGAGAGAGAGAGTGAGAGAGAGTGAGAGAGAGAGACAGAGAGAGAGAGAGAGACAGACAGAGAAGAGAGAGAACAGAGAGAGAGAGAGAGAGAGGAGAGAGAGAGTGAGAGAGAGAGACAGAGAGAGAGAGAGAGTGAGAGAGAGTGAGAGAGAGAGCACAGAGAGAGAGAGAGAGAGAGAGAAGAGAGACAGAGAGAGAGAGAGTGAGAGAGAGAGACAGAGAGAGAGAGTGAGAGAGAGAGGACAGAGAGAGAGAGACAGAGAGAGAGAGAGAGTGAGAGAGAGAGAGAAAGAGAGAGAGGGGTGAGGAGAGTGAGAGAGAGAAAGAGACAGACAGACAGCCAGACAGACAGAGACAAAGACACTGGGGAAAAACAGAGTATCCCTTCAATGAAAAACTAAAAAGGAAAAGAGAAAGATGGGCGAATAGAAACAAGCGGCCGCGAACGAACCAACCCACCATCTCACTGCATCACGTGATTGCCTGAAAACCTCAGCCTCTGGTACCTTGACAAGTAAAAGGGAGCGGGTAGGGAGGGGAGGTAGGGGTAATGGAAGAGAGGAGGACGAGGGTTGGGAGAGAGAGAGAGGAGAGAGAGAAGACAGACAGACAGACAGACAGAGACAGAGACAGAAAGGGGGAAGAAAGGGAGTGGAGGAAGGTGGAAAGAGGAGAGAGAGATCGGGGGGGCGGGGAGGCCGGCGGGGGGGGGGGGGGGAGGGGGCAGAGGGAGGGGAGGTGATAGACGGAGCAGCGAGCCGGGAGAAGTTGATTCAGTGAAAAGCAGTCGGCATTTTATCTGGTTCTGGCAACCCGAGCGCCCGCTACCCCCATCCCTTTGACAACAATTCGTTAACAACTGTTTGGCCTGGCCTCTCTCTTTCCCTTCACCGCTCCCAAAGAAAAAAAGAACACAAAGCACAAAAACCTGGTGGACGAGACACAAAGAGAGAAAGATAAGAGAGAGAGAGAGAGAGAGAGAGAAGACAGACAGACAGCAGACGAGAGAGAGAGAGAGAGAGGAGGGAAAGAGAGAGAGAGAGAGGGGGGGGGGGCAGGGAGACAGACAGTTCGACAGAGACAGACAGACAGATAGACAAAGATACAGACAAACAGAGGGCGGCGATAGAGACGGATATAGACAGAAAAAAAAACGGGAGAGGGAGAGAGAGAAAAACAGAGAGAGAGAGAGAGAGAGAGAGAGAGAGAGACAGACAGACAGACAGACAGACAGACAGACAGAGAGAGAGAAATGTGGGGAGCGAGAGTAAAGGGGCGAGAAACAGACGGACGGACAGACAGACAAAGATAAAGAAACACAGAGACAGACTGCTACGGAGAGACAAACAGAACAGTACAAAGATAGACAGACCGACTAAGAGAGAGAGAGAGAGAGAGAGAGAGAGAAGACG
>CM065720.1:63012918-63015418 GCA_033310375.1 Conus canariensis | reverse complement strand
GTGAGCAAACGTTGCGAGTTCGAATCTTCCCTGGCACACAACATCAAAACTGGTTGGGTCACTTGCCCGCCTTAACGAGTTGTCGTTCTGGGGATATCTGTGTGCAGCGGGTGAGGTCCCCTGATTCCCGCCCCCCCCCCCCCCCCCCCCCACCACATAAACACCCCCTCCTTACCTCCCTAACCGCTTTTCTTACAAGATGTATTTGTGTGGCATATACCCTGGGGTTTCAGTAGCTGTTAACCCTTTTTCTTGTATTGATTTACTCGTGTATTTACTTATCTATTCTTTTTCCAGCTGTCTCTTCTGTGACACGCATGCATGAACGTGGGGAAAACATCAGAACTGAGGTAACTGTGAAAGGAAGACATGGAAAGCTTCGTGAATCTGAGACTTTCGATTTTATGGCTTATCAGTGAGCATGAAGATTGATGAAGACAATGCTATCGAGTACCATTCTTGTCAAAAAAAGGGACTGTACTTAAGCTTTCTTTCATAAACAAATAAGTACCTTAGCATCGATCCGGTCCGAGAGATGCAGACATCTGCAGTGTTGGTCGGGAAATCTTAGTTTCAGTGTCGCATCATTATTACGTAGATGAAACTCGACTACGTGGTTCCAGTCTTCCAGTTTCAGTCCATTGCACTCTCAGCTCTAAGAAGAAGCCGGACGGGGCCTAAAAATTCCACAAATAAATGCCCCTGACAGGAATCGACCCCACGACCTGCCACTTAAGCTCCCAAGTCCCGGATGCTACCCACTGCACCACGATGGTAAGTCAATTAACCCAATCTGACCTGGGGATTGAGTTTGCACGATTTGTCAAGATGGCTGCGGATATCAGGCTGTGGTGTAAACATCGTCACGTTGCGTTGCCAAGCGTCGTCTGTCGTGCTGTGTTTTGTTTGGGTCTTATCTATTTGCCTGCCTTCATCAAGAAAAGGAATAAGTTAGCGGCGAGAAAGAGTTAAGATCCGAAAGTAGTGTGTGTGTGTGTGTGTGTGTGTGTGTGTGTGTGTGTGCGTGCGTGCGTGCGTGCGTGCTGTGCGTGCGTGCGTGCGTCCGTGCGTCCGTGCGTGTATGTGTGTGTGAATGTATGAGTGTGTATGTAACTATCTATGTGTGTGTGTGTTCGATGTGTGTGTGAGTGTGTATGTGCTTGAATGTGTGTGTACGTGTTTGAATGTGTTTGTGTGTGGGGGAGAGGATGTGCGTGCACGCACGCTTGTATGTGTGCGCGTGCGTGCGTGCGTGCGTTCGTACGTGCATGCGTGTGTATGTGACAGAGAGACAGATGTAGAAAGAGAAAAAGACAACGACCCTTTATTCAGATCGAAGAAAGATATAGATATATAAGCTGATACTGCTAAATGCATAAACACTACAAATCGATTATTGCGAAATCATGTCCAGTCACCCATTCCCACTTCCTCACCCTTTCATTCTTTCTTTCTTTCTTTACCTTTTCTTCAAATGCTTCTTAGACATCAAAACTCAATGGTTCCAAACAAAAAGGAGGCAATCCTTAATGCAGCATTTTCTGATTGAGCTCAAAAAAATTGTTTCATAGGCTGTGGATATTGAACAGGGATGGGGGTATGGGGTGTGGGTAGCCATGGGCAGCGAGAATTTGAATAGGGCTTGGAACAGGAGCTTGGTAAACGAAGAAGCTAGTGAACTTCTCTGGTCGAAATGAAGACCTGGCTGTATTTTCAAAACCTTGAGACTAAAATCAAATCAAATCAAATCAATGAATCAACAGATGTCTTCAAAAAGAGAATATCACCAAAGGCTTGACGCTGAAATATTTGTGGGAGCTCAGGTTGCATCCTCCGGACGTGCACATGGTTAAAAAAAAGACTTCCTTAATTAACCCATTGTGGCCACGACACCACCCGAGCGGGAGGGCGAACCCAGGTCGCACTCGTTGTGCGCTCGTTACTGTTGACTAAGTGTTTTCTGTGTGCACTTAAGATAGCAACAGGCAAGAACAACAACCCCAGGGGAAAAACTCAGCTCAGTTAGCTTACTGTTGTTCGCACGTAGTTTAAAAACCAACGAAGAAAAACAAAGACATTGAATAAATGACTGCTCGAAGACATGCTTTTTTTGCCGGTAGAAGCTGATCAACAAGGGAGAAAACTCTATAACTAAATCAGGAAAGCAAGGCAGGCCGGAGGTGTGTGTGTGTGTGTGTGTGTGTGTGGGGGGGGGGGGGGGGGGGGTAGAAAAAGCTCCGTTTGTCGCTTTTTGATAATGGTTTGCCATTAATTGATGTGTGTGATAAACGTCACCGTTTATCTATTTTTCTACTTAAGATCGTTTCTGCCAGTACCAGTAATTCCCTGGTGTGTCGCCAACATTTGGCCACGACCTTTATTACATTTTAACCCTTTAGCCTCCGAAATACACGCAGGGTTGTTCTCTGGTGCAGAGACTAAAAGGACAGACAGTTCAGCTGAATTGGTCACTACGTGTTGCATGTGTATTCCCGCGCCT
>CM065720.1:63002918-63010418 GCA_033310375.1 Conus canariensis | reverse complement strand
AGAGAGAGAGAAAAAAAAGCACCTAAAGACCCTTCAACGATTGTTTGCTTTCCTGACAAGGCCGCTTTACACGGAGAGAACGCAGAAGCCACTTTACACGAACCCAACACTGGAGGACGACAAGGCGAGATAAGCCGTCCCTGTCCTACGCCGTCTGCCACTAGTTGGCTGTTAAGTGCCCGCCTCAGGTCCTTTATCTCCCCGCATCTTGCTCAACGTTTTCTCGACGGCCAGACTCTTCTGCGCTGTTTCTGAGTCAAAGGAGGCAAAAGGAGGGAGAGGGGGCACTGGTAGATTAGGGAAGGTGAGGGTAGGGGGCTGGAGGAGGGGCCGGTTGGTGGTGGTGGTGGTGGTGGTGATGTGACGGTGGGGAATTCGAGGACAATTATGATGAATATAACTTACCCTCCCTTTCTCTTTTAGAAGTTATACAGGAGCGAGACAAATTACTTTGTGTTTTTCGTGTAATGTTTTCCTCACAGCTATTGAATTTCCCATCAAACAAACCAAAACAAAAAAGGCGATAGGTGGAAGTTGGGGGAGAGGGGGGGGGGTATATTAACATGCCAAAGTCTTTTCCACTTTTTCCCCTTAAAATGATATTTTTGGATGACGAGAAAAACAACAGCAACAACAACAAAGCCAGAAACTGGTAAGGAGAGGCGGGGAAATTGACAGGATATAATGCCAAAGCCCATGATCATTATCAAAACATCCTGTGTTAATTTGTTCATCTTACACTCAACACTTGGTTTCTATATCTTTCTCTCTCCTCAAAGCATCCCCAAACAGGATCTAGCCAATAATTTGACCTGGCACAACAATATACAAGGAAGCAGTCCAACACAGCCATCGAACGTTACCGTTATCAACCAGGAAGAGAGACGTCCCACGGTTCCCTCCCCTGTAGCCAGTGAAGCCAGGGCTAGGGAAGTTCTCTCTGATGTCTGCCGCCGCTAATGGGTTAATTGCCTGGAGATACCCTGCCGGTTCCTAGGAGTCTGCCTTGTTAATGTGTTAACTGGGGGAGGATGGTCACGGCGGCTTTGGCTGCAGCTGAAGCTCAAAGAGGTCTGTTGATTTCTCATCTGTCTGGGGCAGGGAGTGGTGGAATGGGACAGGTTGAATTAGAATTAGGATGACTTTGATTCAGGAGGTCAGGTTTGGATTGGCGGGGGGAGGAGGGAGGTCGGGGGGGGGGGGGGTTGAAGTGGAATAAACAGGTTCGAATTTGGGGAGTTTTTGGAGTAAGGCGGACAGCTTCGGATTCGTAGAGTTGTAAAGTAAGATCAACAGATTTGGATTTGGGGGATTTGGGATTTAGATGGATGGACAGCTTTGGATTCAGGGAGTTCTTTCTTTCTTTCTGCGTACGCAGGCTGATACTCCTGCGGACACTGCCTGTATAGACAGGCAGTGGAGTTTTGTGTGTATGACCGTTTTTTATCCCGCCATTAAGGCAGCCATACTTCATCTTCGGGGAAAGTGCATGCTATGTGTAACGTGTCATCCATACCAACGGCCAAACTGGCCTTCTCTTCCGAAAGTTGGTGATGGGATTTTATGTGTGTGCAAGATGTGCGTGCGTTCACACACAGAACCTCGGTTTATAGTCTCATTCGAAGGACTGTATGGTGAATGGAGTCAGAACCAATGTTAACTCCGAGGGAAAAATCCCCCTGTACCGAAATTCGAACCCGCAACCCCAGGATCACGAGTCCGGCGCTCTATCAACTGAGCTATTCCGGCCCCGGATTCAGGGAGTTAGGAAGTAAAGTAAACAGATTTGCATTTGGGGGACTTTGGAGTAAGATGGAGAGGTTAGGATTTGGGGATGTTTTCGTACCTTTGAGGTGTTACAGAGTGTTGGGGATGTTTTCGTACCTTTGAGGTGTTACAGAGTGTTGGGGATGTTTTCGTACCTTTGAGGTGTTACAGAGTGTTGGGGATGTTTTCGTACCTTTGAGGTGTTACAGAGTGTTGGGGATGTTTTCGTACCTTTGAGGTGTTACAGAGTGTTCGTCGGATTTTCATGATTTGTCGGTTTCAGAGCTTTTGAAAATCTTCCGGGGGTAAAATTATGACAGGAATGCGCATGGCGCACACTCAAGCGCACGCGCGTCAATGAGTTGTACGTGCGTGTAAATCTTTCGAAATTTGATCACGCGAAGTTTGTGTTTTCTATGCGTCTATCGGAACAGTACCAACAATGTTTGGCAGAAGCACGTGACAGCAATTAAATTATGATGCACTTAGACAAACAAAAAATCATCCTGAATAAGACTCTATACAGTCTTGAATTGTCTTGTTGGGAAAAGTATGAAATGTCCAAATTCTGTTTAAATCCGTGCCGTTTTTCATGACTTTTTTGTCCGCAAGTTAACTGATTATGAAATCAGAAAGTGCGGAATCTGTTGAAAATGTAGTGTGAAGAAACCGACTCTCTCTCTCTCTCTCTCTCTCTCTCTCTCTCTCTCTCTCTCTCTCTCTCTCACACACACACACACACACACACACACACACACACACACACACACACCACACTCTCTCTCTCCACACACACACACACACACACACCACACACACACCACACACACACACACACACACACACACACACACACACACACACACACACACCACACACACACACATTGTCCACAACAAAAATCTATCAACCACGAAACTGGGAGCGTGTGGGGGTTGTGTCCGAAGAAAAGGGAACACTCAACAGCCGGAAATGAAATGCGCCAGTCCTAGTAGCCGCCATCAAAGACGTCATGCATGATAACTGCTGCTGACAAGTCGTTATCTGTCTCACCACCAATCACGCCACTAAAGAGCTGTCTCGCTCTCCGACTAGCCATTACGCACAACGACGGAAATAACGCGGTTGACATTTGCCACTAACCTAAAATGATGGAATCGTTCAATCACAAGCGTTGGCTTGGAAAAGAGAGAGAGAGAGAGAGAGAGAGAGAGAGAGAGAGAGAGAGAGGGGGGGGGAGGTGGAGGGGGACGGGATGCGAAGGGGGAGGGAGGGAGGGAAGGAGGGAAGAAATGGGAAAGAGAGGGGATTGGGGTTAACAGTTTCGCGACTGATCAGATGATGAAAGTGCTTTCTGATATTTCCACACCAGGGACGGATCAATCTTCAAGGTTTTTTTTTTTTTTTTTTTTTTTGTTTGTTTGTTTGTTTTTTTACCCTCCTGCAAGTCTAGAAACGAATGTACTGTTTTGTTTAACTCTCTCTGTTTTTTTTAAAATTCATTTGTTTGTTTGTGTGCTTGTTTGTTTGGCTCTGCAGAAAATTAATTGTTTGTTTGTTTGGCTCTGCAGACGATTAACATCTGATGTGAAAAAAAAACGTTCTTGTGCATGAGACGGATGGATCGATTACTGGTGAAGAACATGGAAGTATTTGTTTCATCCAACGGAAAAGCACCGACGAAAATGTGGGTTTTTAACAGTGTGTGTGTGTGTGTGTGTGTGTGTGTGTTGTGTGTGTGTGTGTGTGTGTGTGTGTGTGTGTGTGTGTGTGTGTGTGAGTGAGTGAGTGAGTGTATGTGTGTGTGTGTGTGTGTGTGTGTGTGTGTGTGTGTGTGTGTGTGTGTGTGTGTTTTCCCCTGACTTCTAATATTGATTTATAGCTGTGTAACATGCTTTGAGATCACAGATTGCATTTTACTGGCCTAAATTTCCCTGTACGAATGCTAAGGGGGGTGGGGGGGGGGCGATAAAAGGACGGGGGAGAAAGGGGGAGGAATGTGACGTGCAAAGTGTAGAAAGGACGGGAGACTGGAGTAGAGAGAAAAACAGAAGATAAGGGAGTGAGGGAGAGGGGGAGATTCTCAATGCATGAATTGTGTACGTATGTATGATATATACGCACAAGCGAACGCACACACACACACACACACACACACACACACACACACACACACACACAGACACACACAGAGACACACACACACACACACACAACACACACACACACACACGGGAAGAGAGAGTGAGAGAGAGAAAGAGAGAGAGAAAGAGAGAGAGAGAGAGAGAGAGAGAGAGAGAGGCAGGCAGACAGACAGACAGAGCCTTAGTCAGAGGCAGAGTGACAGACTTCCAGACAGAAAGACGGACGGACGGGCAGCTCATGCAAACATGCAGAACGCATGTACTTTGTCGCTAAAAGTTCTCCAACCGATGTTCTGCGCAGTAAGAGGCAGGGGACACAGCGAACAAACCAACACCTTACAGCACTATACCCACGTCCCCTCCCCCCCAACACACCCATTCCAGGCCCCGACAGACACATGGACAGAACCATCCTTACCTTTGTCGGAGATCTGGAACTCAAAGCTGTCGCTGGCCGCCTCCACGCCGTACTTGAGGATGTACTCGATCTGGTTTCTGTTGATGTCGCCTGCACGCACACAGATCCACATCACCATCTGATTATTCCTGTCATCAACATTTTTTTTCTTTTTTCATCTTCGTCAACATCATCGTCAACATCATCAGCTTGCCGTCCGTGGCCGTCAGTCATCGTCATCAACGTCTTCATCGTCGAAGGTGTGTGTATATATACAAATAGGCCTACATATTGGTCAATGAACGGACCGAGATATACAGCACACACGCTGACAGACAGACAGACAGACAGACGGACAAGACAAGACAACGCATCAGACGCAAGATAGTGGTAAAACACAAAACAAACGGCACAAAACGAGTCATTCATCTCGATTCAAACCAAGCCCTTTCCCCTCCACCCCACCCCACCCCCACCCCTACGCTCCCACCTCCATCTCCGCTTCTCCCTTCCTCCCTCCCTCCCCATCACCACTCCCTGCCTCTGCCTTCTGCCTATCCCACGTAGTAATCCCCACTCCTTTCCCTCATAAAAGAAAACCACCCTCCTCTTCTCCTCCCCCCCCCCTCCCCATGCCGCAACCCTCACACGCTTCTCCTCCATGTTTTTTCCCCTCCAGGAAAACAGAAAATGAGGCAGTCCTGTACACAGTAGGGACCAGCTGGCAGAGTCGTTTCGCCTCCTGGGAGCTCCAATCAGCGCGGTCCGACGGGGCGGGAGAAGGCAATGTTACGCTATGTAATCTGTTTGCCCTGGGGGTGACAAGCATCTGGTTATCATCATCATCATCAGCTTCAGACGGCATTGATAAACTGGATGACGCTTTAGAGGACTGACGTCTGAGTTTTGCGATGTCTATGGCGTGGCGACATTCCGTGCATATCCACACGTGCACGTTCTCTGTCTGTCTGTCTGTCTGTCTGTCTGTCTGTCTGTCTCTCTCTCTCTCTCTCTCTCTCTCTCTCTCTCTCTCTGCGCGTGCGTGTGGTGTGTGTTGTGTGTGTGTGTGTGTGTGTGTGTGTGTGTGTGTGTGTGTGTGTATGTGTGTGTGTGTGTGTGTGTGTGTGTGTGTGTGTGTGTGTGTGTGTTATCTGTGTCTTATCTGGTCATAACTAAGCACCAATGTGGTTCTTTTACATCTATTCCTCACCTTGAGTGCCGCGAACGCTCGCACATACAAACACACACACACACATGCCCCCCCCCTCCCCTCTCTCTCTCCCTCTCTCTCTCTCTCTCTCACACACACACACACACACACACACACACAGAGTGTATGTGTGTGTGTGTGTGTGTGTGAGAGAGAGAGAGAGAGAGAGAGAGACAGAGAGAGACAGAGAGAGACAGAGAGAGACAGAAGAGAGAGAGAGAGATCCAATATGTTTGATCATGGTCAGCTGGGATGTAAACAACATGAAGTGCGCGCGTGCTTGCGTCCGTGCCTGCGTGCGCGTTTGCATGCGCGCGCGCGCGCGCGTGTGTGTATGTGGTGTCGTGTCGCGTGGCGCGTGTGCATGTGTGTGCGTGCGTGCGTGCGTGTGTGCGTTCGTGTGTGCGTGCGTGCATGTGTGTGTGTGTGTGTGTGTGTGTGCATGTGTGTGTGTGTGTGTGTGTGTGTGTGTGTGTGTGTGTGTGTGTGTGTGTGTGTGTGACTGCCTCCCACCCCTGTTCCGTTTTTCTCCCTCTACACCCCTTTCTCTCTCCCCCCCACTCCTCCCCCTCCACCATCCCCTACCCCACCCCCAGCATAACATAATATTTCCTAATAGACACACCGGACGAACTGTGCCAATGTCCCCTGACGGCGGGCAGACAAAGGGTGATCAAGGCTAGACCGTAATTATCAGATTGTCTACCGTCTCCATTATATCCCAGCAAAGCGTATCGCCATTCATACAGCGTATCTTTGGTCGCAGACAACTCTTCAAGCATACGGGCATTATCACAGTGACGTCATTCCACTGCATCAGCAACTACGCCAGTCTGTTGAATAACTTATTTTTGCTACATGCGTTCGTCTGAGCAGATGGGTCACCCCACCAAATAAACTAACTTTGATGCCCCAGTTTCTGTGCGCAAATGGACCACCCTAGTGAATATTGAGGTGTGTGTGTGTGTGTGTGTGTGTGTGCGTGCGTGTGTGTGTGTGTGTGTGTGTGTGTGTGTGTGTGTGTGTGTGTGTGTGTGTGTGTGTGTGTGTTCTTTTGTTGTTGTTGTTGTTGTTCTTTTGTATCAGGGTCTGGGAGAGAAATTCATCATTCCCATCAATAGCTTAATCTTTTTTTTTTTTTTTTTTTAGATATGTTTCTGCAAGCTAACAGATCTTTCTACTTCGTTATTGATGCGCGAGTCTCTGCGCGCTAATGGATATCGTAGTGAATGACTTTATTTTGATGCAAGAGTTTCGGTGAAGAATGGGTCGCTTAGTGAATAACTTCCCTTTGCTTCAGGATTTCCTGCGCGATGCTGCGTCGCTGCAGTGAATTCGCAGCGTGGCGTGGTACATGGGTTTGTGTAACGAAGGAGTCGCATATCTGAATAACTTCATTTTGTCCGAGAAGTTTGAGCAAATGTCCGTTTAATGACTCAATTCATTTTGCGACGTAAGTTTTTTTTACAAATTGGTTAAATTGTTGAATAATTCAATTTTGCTACAAGTTTTGGTGTGTGTATGTGTGTGTGTTGTGTGTGTGTGTGTGTGTGTGTGTGTGTGTGTGTGTGTGTGTGAGCGCTGATTAATTGGGTCACTCCAGTGAATGAATGAATGAATGAGTGAATGAATGAATGAATGAATCTTGCGGTGCGATTTCATGTTTAAAAAAATGGTCAGGCTATTAACAGATTTGATTCTGTTATAAGAGATGTCTATGGGCAAAACGCATATTTTACTGAGTACCTTTCTTTTGCTGTGTGGAATTCATTCTGCAACAGGGGGGGGGGGGTGCGTTATGCAATGATCTAATTGGACTAAACGAGTTCTCATGACCAATGGAATCGTTTCAGTGTATAGCTCGACTCAATTTCGTTACAGAAGAGTCTGCAAGTAAACTGATAACACCATTGGATGATTCAGTTTGGCAACAGGACTTTTTCAATGAGCACTAAGGTCATTCCAATGAATAACTTCCTCTG
>CM065720.1:62995418-62997918 GCA_033310375.1 Conus canariensis | reverse complement strand
TGAGAGAGAGAGAGAGAGAGAGAAAGAGAAAGAGTGAGGGAGACAGAGACAGACAGACAGATAGACAAACAGACAGACAGAGGCAGAGACAAAGACAGAGAGAGAGAGAGAGAGAGAGAGAGAGAGAGAGAGAGAGAGAGAGAGAGAGAGAGAGAGAGAGTATAAAACTGTTTTGTTTTTTTACCATCGGTCAAACGTCTCCATTAAATAGATGATTGAGGAGACAGAAAGGGACCATGGGGGTGGGGGAAAGGGGGGAAGGGGGTTAGAGAGGCAGGGGAACCAGGGGGTAGGAGAGAGATGTCGTTGAGGGCAGGGCGGCTATATATACTTCCTGCGTGTATATCATTGGAGATACTGTGGACATTTACACAACCTTTGAAGACCGACATTGACACTGACACTGACGATGTTTTATAGTGATTGGGATCTCTCTCTCTCTCTCTCTCTCGCTCTGTGTATGTGTGTGTGTGTGTGTGTGTGTGTGTGTGTGTGTTTGTGTGTGTGTGTGTGTGTGTGTGTGTGTGTGTGTGTGTGTGTGTGTGTGTGTGTGTGTGTGTGTTTGTGTGTGTGTGTGTGTGTGTGTGTGTGTGTGTGTGTGTGTGTGTGTGTGTGTGTGTGTGTGTGCATGAGTTAATGTGCTTTGCACATTCGTCTTCGGATATACATTGAAGTCATCAGCATCTGATAGAGAGGCTCACACAATCTTTTTCTTCTTCTTCATGTAAGCTGATAATCAGCATCACCTGATTCTTTTCTGCGCGCTTATATTATTTATATTTCATATATACATGGGAAAAAAAGTTCAGCTGCGACTTCTGAACCATTTCATAGCAGACAGACGAAGACAAAAGAGAACCAAAGATGGCTCGGCCACTGCCAGAGGAAAGGACCTGTAGTCTTTGACTGCATGCAGCGCCTCTGCTCTTTTCCGCCCTCTTCAACAGTTGGTGCTGAAGTGTTCGCACCCACTGACAGACATTCGGGTGTCATAATGATCTGCCAAAGCGTGCCAGCTATGCAGGACTTGATACACCCAGCCTCTTCAAGTCTCCGTGTTCAGCAGTGCAACAACGAAGGAGGAACAGTTAAAAAAAAAAAAAGACTGACGAGCTCTTTGCAGAGCGAAACAGCTGGCGTTTGTTCTGGCATCACTTCCCCGCCAGAGATTCCTACGCAAACATCAAAACACTGAACGAATGTGTGTGTGTGTGTGTGTGTGTGTGTGTGTGTGTGTGTGTGTGTGTGTGTGTGTGTGTGTGTGTGTGCGCGCGCGCGCGCGCGCGCGCGCGCGTGTGTGTGCGTGTGTGTACGGAAATAGTTTTACTGTTGGTCTTGGTTCTTCGTGTGTGAATGGCTTTGTCTTTAACGCGTGACATAGGGACATGATCACTCCGTGGTGTTTGTGTTTCTGTTATCAGTGTGAGCAGTGAATACCGCACAATGACGTCCCCCCGTTCCTGAAACTTGTCTTCCGGTGTCTTTACAAGCATTAGGGACAGAGGGAAAGCCGAAGAGTCTGTCCGTGTGGTGCCTTGCCAGAACGTTCCTTAACAAAATGGGCGCTCGCTCTGTCAGGGCAACCGTTTATTTGCCGCGAGCGCTTAAAACGTTTCATAATGGCTCTCAGATTGAGATCGTTCACGAAGGAGAAACAAGATGGCGGCGATGCTGGCAGTTTCTGTTTTCTATGTTTGTGCATGCACTTAGGGTTTCATTTGTGTGTGTGTGTGTGTGTGTGTGTGTGTGTGTGTGTGTGTGTGTGTGTGTGTGTGTGTGTGTGTGTGTTTTCAGCTGGAATATCACCACTGTTTAACTGATTATTGTCTTATCTGATATGATCATGATATCGTCTTAGGTCATTCAATAAGGAACAGAGTTATCGTTGACCAACAGCACGCGAGTTCTCTCTCTTTTGACAAAGATTAGCGATGAAAAACATCGTTGCCGACACAAGCCCAAAAGAGCGCTTTTTTGCCAAACTTCAACGAAGCGCTCTCATCTACCGGGGGCAACAACTCCGCAGCCGTAGTTTTCGTTGGAAGAGAAAAAGCAAACACCTGTTCTTTTTTTGAGTGGTTCGTGCACCTGGTTTCTTTTCTAGCCTTGGTTTCGTCTTTTTTTCCTGGGGAGACCAATTTTCCCCCCCAGCTGATCTGGATTCTTCATAAAGAGCACGGTCGCAAGAGACTGCTATCACCAGTGGACTGCACAGACCATATGCTGCAGGCGCGTGTTCTCAAAGGTCAACACAGAGAGGGGTGAGGGAGGACACAACAGAGGGGGGGTGGGGTGGTGATAGGTGTAGGAGAGGAGGAGGAGGAGTGGGGAAGACTCCCCATTCTAGGTTCTTAGCCTTTAGGGATATTTCAGAGGAGTGAGGCCAGGTTTGATTCTCCTTCCCCGACGCCCCCAGGTCAGCTTCTACCCACCCAAAAGGTAAAAAAACTGTGACCATCCAGGGAAGTGGCAAGGGGAACAGGGGTTTTGTCTGACACTA
>CM065720.1:62980648-62988148 GCA_033310375.1 Conus canariensis | reverse complement strand
TGTCCTTTTCTGTTCTGTTCTGTCCTTTTCTGTTCTGTCTGTCCTGTTCGTCTGTCTGTCTGTCCTGTCCTTTTCTGTTCTATCCTGTCCTGTGATTTTCTGTTCTGTTCTTTTCTGTCCTGTCCTTTTCTGTTCTGTTCTCTCCTTTTCTGTTCTGTCCTGTACTCTCCTGTCTTTTTCTTTCTGTTCTGTCCTTTTCTGTTCTGTCCTTTTCTGTTCTGTCCTTTTCTGTCCTGTCCTTTTCTATTCTGTCTTTTTGTCCTGTCCTTTCTGTTCTGTCCTGTCCTTTTCTGTTCTGTCCTGTCCTTTTCTGTTCTGTCCTTTTCTGTTCTGTTCTGTTCCTTTTCTGTTCTGTCCTATACTCTCCTGTCCTTTTCTTTTCTGTTCTGTCCTTTTCTGTTCTGTCCTGTTCTGTCCTGTCATGTCCTCTTCTGGCCTGGTCTGTCCTGTCCTTTTCTGGTCTGTCCTGTCCTTTTCTGTTCTGTCCTGCCGTTTTCTGTACTGTTCTGCTCTTAGCTCGAAACAGTTTTCTTTTTTTTCATATTTAATGGCTTAGGTCAAACTAGTGACACGACTTTGGGGTGCACTATATATATATATATATAAGCGGTAAAATTTTGTATTGCAGACTTTGAAGAAATACTTTTAAAAAAAACTGCAAATGCCACAGTCTGTAAGCATATTCTGGTTTCACATTCTGAATCTCAGTCAACCAGCGGGTGCGGGACCGATTTGCCCTTGCTGTTGTTTTTGTGATTTAGTTATTGTTTCTTTTTTTCTTTCGTTAAGGGACTGGGGGTGGAAGAGAGATGGGGGCGGAAGGGGAGAGCGTAAAGGGAGGGAGACGAGTGCTCTTTGTTTTATCTCTTTAGTGCTATCATCTACATCAAAACGAAATGTTCAGCAGGCCCGTTTTTCAGAATCCGCCAGGTCATTGTGTGTGTGTGTGTGTGTGTGTGTGGTGTGTGTGTGTGTGTGTGTGTGTGTGTGTGTGTGTGTGTGTTTTGTGTGTGCGTGTGTGTGTGTGTGTGTGAGCTTGTGTGTGTGTGTGTGTGGTTGTGTGTGTGTGTGTGTGTGTGTGTGTGTGTGTGTGTGTGTGTGTGTGTGTGTGTGTGTGTGTGTGAGCTTGTGTGTATGTGTGTGTGTGTGCATGCGTGCGTGCGTGTGAGCGCCCGCGAGGGTGTATGTGTGAGTATGAGTGTGAGTGTGTGTGTGTACGTGTGTGTGTACGTGTGTACGCGCGCGCGCGCGCGCGCGCGTGTGTGTGTTACGTGTGTGTGTATGTGTGTGTGAGAATGAGCGCGCTCGCGCGCGCGTGCGAGTATGTGCGTACGTGTGTGTTTGCGCTCATTTGCATCTATTTCACTTTTCTCTCGCTAACACATTTTTTCTTTTTAAAAAAAAACAACAGATTTGTGTGTGTTCTGTAAGCGAACAGTTTAACACAGCAGACTGCAGGCGTTGACAATGCCAGCTCCGGGACTCTCTTCCATTGCAAAGAGCAAAGCCCCGCACAACACCACAAACCACTCAGCACTTAGCCAGAGAAGAGCGAGGACAGCTGAATCAAAACACAACTGACTGATGTGAACGAGACCTTGTCCGCCTCAGTGCCAGACATCACACACGCCACCCCATGCCAGTGTGTGTGTGTGTGTGTGTGTGTGTGTGTGTGTGTGTGTGTGTGTGTGTGTGTGTGTGTGTGTGTGTGCGAGAGAGAGAGAGAGAGAGAGCGAGAGAGAGACAGAGACAGAGACAGAGAGACAGAGAGACAGAGAGAGAGATCTTGAGCATTTCTCTCGGCACGTTCTTAAAAGGAAAAAAAAAAGGAGAAAGAAAATGGAACCAGCACAGAACCTAAAGGGTATGTCTGAGACGGGGAAAGAAACAAAAATAAGAAAAGGAAAAAAAATCCATGTTGTGGATTCCAGAGGTTATTACAGAGAAGAATGTGAGTCAAGGACTGGGTCTAGAAGCCCTAGGATGTCAGTCGGTTACTTAGGACGCGGGGTACACAAAGAGAATTACCTCCCCTCACCGTCTCTCCACCTCCACCACCCGACCCCCAAACCCTATGTATTTACATCTCTCTCTCTCTCTCTCTCTCTCTCTCTCTCTCTCTTGTGTGTGTGTGTGTGTGTTGTGGTGTGTGTGTGTGTGTGTGTGTGTGTGTGTGTGTGTGTGTGTGATATTGCTCTTTCGCTTCACACCGTACTTTGCATGAATAATCTCTTATTCCTTGAAAGCTGAAAAAAAAATAAATAATAATTTTTTTAAAGCATTCTAATCAAATGTTGGTTTTTTTTTCATCTTTACTGCAGAATTCCAGAACAAAGCAATTCCTTCACTAACACTCTACCGTTCTGTTCAGTTTTTAAAACGTGTTGCCAGTGAAAACAGCAACAGAAAGAAACAACGTCCCCAGGCCATTCCCATCGACAGAACAACCATTTGTTGAATCCAGCAGATCCAGACCGCCCCCTCCCCCCCCCCCCCCCCCCCCCACTCCTCCCCTACGTAAATAATCGTGGACGTGACCAGTGCCTGAACACAACGCACGTTCCTCATGGACCAGCCATTGACTTCCGACACTGCCGGCAACACGCCCTACTCCACTTCCCCCCATGTCCTGACGGGGGCGGTCATTAATAAGATGACACCGACTCCGGAGTCCAACATGCGGAACATCGCCATCGGCACGACCCCGGTTAGCGCGAGGTTAGCATTCTTCGCTTTCAGCACGGTGACCAGAAAGATAAGAGTGCCCTGTACATTTGACCTCCCCGGCTCGGAGACCATTTAAGAAACGTCGTGATTCAAGAACGAATGAACAGATTCCACCCAGGTGTCATCGAGATTGCTGCTGGGGAAATGTATTCTGCAGCAATTTTAACTCTCCCAAATGTATTCTGCAACAATTAAAGTCTTTTGTCTATTGACTGGCTGATTCGCTGATTGAATGATCAAAATGTTTTGGTTGAGGAAAGGGTGTCTATTGACTGACTGATTCGGTGACTGAATGATCCAAATGTTTTGGTTGAGGAAAGGCACGTGAAAAGAAAACCAACGTTTGAAATACAGAATACATCGGATGATTTCTGTTTTAATTTCATATCAGCACACGCCCATTTCTGAGACAACACTCCCTTCAAGTGCAGATTAAATCAAACACCCGCTATGAAATCCCAGATGTCAAGGGTTCACTAATTCATTAGCCCTTTAACTTTAAGGCATATCTCAAGGCACGCTTCTGCGACCCACCTCACTAATGAAATTCCCTACTTCTCGTCTATTCTGGAGCTAAGTATATAGCATCCTAGTTATCCTCTATAAGTTTCTACCTTTCCAATCTTTGTTTTGTTTCCCTTTTTCCCATTCAGTATGTCTGGTACTGTGAAATCGATCTTAGCTGCGGAGGCTCTGTAGAGGACAATCCATCTATTTTTGAGGATCACCTCCAAGTGGCACGGTACTTCAGAGAAAAAAAAAACGGGGGGGGGGGGGGGGGGGGGGAACGATCCAGAGCAAGAAGCTAAGAGGACATTGTTCCAGACCTTTCCTTGACATCGAGAGGGAGGGAAGGATGGGCGGCATAGTGAAATCGACTCTACTAGAGTGAAGAGGCAATCCGTAATTTTTTTTTTTTTTTGTCAAACGAAAATAAAAAGATAGGTGAAAAATGATATAATGCATGGTGTTCAACTCCATACAGGGATACCCCTCTTATCGTCCCCCGAAAACCCATCTCCACCTCAAAATTTAAATAATGAATGTAATGAAATAAATAAATGACATAGAATAAATAAACAAAGAAAGAAAAGAAAGAAAAGGTGAAATTCATCACATAAGATCGCGACCATTTGTCCAGGCATAAATCTTAAAGGGGTGGTAGCTGGCACTGGCAGTACAGTGCACCGGGAGAAATCCAACACAGGGTAGTTGTAGCCTAGTGGTCCCCGCGCACCAAGGTCTGGTTCTCCTTTTTTTTTCAGGCAGGGCACGTGCTCTATGTCTTGGGGGGCGTGCGGGATCGACCAGACAGCCCTCAGTGTCCGATCAGCGCTGACCGCATTGCCCAGGGGTCCGCTTTGAGGACGGGAGGACCAAGGAAGGAGGGGCTGGGAGAACATCGGTCCCAAAGGCTGGGTGGGGTGGGGTGGAGGTGGGGTGGGGGGTGGGGTGGTAGGAGGCCGAAGGGAAAAAAAATGGCACAATGCGGACGAACGTGATGACATTCAGTGAGAGGGAGAGCTGGTCCAGAATGCCCGCGGGGCGGGTCAGGGGGATCGTAAGAAGTGATTCCTATCGCACAGATTGCCCACAGATCACATGCCACTGGCATCAGGCTGTCTTCTATTCTTCTTGTCTCAGAACAAATGGCCGGGGACGAAGCCGTGTGTGTGTGTGTGTGTGTGTGTGTGTGTGTGTGTGTGTGTGTGTGTGTGTGTGTGTGTGTGTGTGTGCAGTCTTTGAGACAGACAGACAGACGAACGGACAGACAGTCAGAGAGAGAGTATCACACCAGACTTTTTCTTCAGCTGTCAACTATAGCACACACAAAAAAGCGGTCACGTCAACCAACATTTCATTATGGCAAAATACAGCGGAATGAGGGTCGAAGGCGAGGGGCGAGCTGTTGGGACCAGAAAGCGAACAGACAGGTGTTGAACGTTCGCGCGTACGCATGCGTGCGAGCATAATGTTCACACCCGTGAAGTGCGTCTCCGTGCGCGTGGGTGTTGAAGAACAAGGGGCAATCAGATACCTCCCTTCTTTTTCTTCCTTTTCTTTTTTTTTTTTTTTTTCATCAGAAGCACGCCGAAGATGACCTCGCCGCTCCTCCCTCTTCCCCTCCCTCCCTCCCCAACTCCTGCCCTCAGCTCTGGAACACCCCCCCCCCCCCCCCCCCAATCCATCAGACCCTGAACAATTGCACGTGCGTACCGTCTTCACTGCTCGACATCACGGCATTGTTTCCACAAGACGGGATTGAGTCCATCGGTCAATGCCGCCCATTCTTCCGACCAATCGCAAACAAGTTTTATAAGCCGGCGAATCACGTACCCCGACATATGGATTTATAGTCGTAAAACAAAACAGACACAAATGAAAAACAAAGACGCTGTTTAAACGATCTAGTTTCTAATCTTTGGAAAGTCCACTTCGTTTTCGATACGAATGAGTACGAATGTTGTCTTAAAGAGCTAGAGAGCTAGAGGTCAAATTGAAAGTCTTTCTGAATTACGTTTCAGCCATTATTTTTTTTTTGTCCCCACGCATAAAAACTAGAGAAACAGACAGTGACCTTCTCTCATTGGTAGACAGAACCGACGGCATTCTGTACTCTCGTAGCCCACATCCACCTCCGTCCACCGACACCGGAAACCGAGTTACAGATCATAAACCTCCCTTCCGGTGACGTTTCATCCAATCAACAGACGCCGCGTGTGCCACCTTCTGTCTCGGCGGCCGTCATCCCGTCAACCCGAGTCCCAATAATCCGATCAGACGGCGCCAGCTGTGCCGAGTCCACTGACAACGGGAAGACATGGTTTACTGCTAATGCCTGTCGCACACGGGACGGCGACCGCACCCTCTGGAACACAGCGTTGGTTTCAGATTCCAGCCAGATTCGGGTATCGTTTAATATGCGGACAGGCTGGCCTCTCGTCTGCCAGGCTGTTGAATTGGAACACTAAAACAATACGGAAGGATGATTTGATGGTGAGAGAAGGAAGGGAAAGGTGGGGGAAGGGGAGAAGGCGGGGTAAGGAGGGGGGTAGAGGTAATTCGGGAGGAGGAGGAGGGAGGGAGGGGGGGGGGGGGCCGCTGGCAGATGGACAGACACCAGTCTGAGATAAACATTGTGAATTATAAACTTTGAGTATTCTACGCAATACGCTGATGATCGCCGTAGCTGCAAATGTTCTGTCTGGGTGAATTGCAGTTGATTCACTTGTTTACTTGTTGGTTTGAGAGAGAGAGAGAGAGAGAGAGAGAGAGAGAGAGAGAGAGAAGAGAGAGAGAGAGAGAGAGAGAGAGAGAGAGGAGAGAGTATAAATGCGAGCAGAATCTGTAAAAAGGTGTGTTTCCATGTGCAGGTCGCGTAGTTTGTGTTCCATGTGATTATTCTTGGCATGATATATTTGTTTCAGTTTAAGAGCACAGATCTACGTGTGCGGGTCTTTCTCTCTCTCTCTCTCTCTCTCTTCCTCTCTCTCTCTCTCTTCCTTCACTCTCTCTCTCTCTCTCTCTCTCCTCCTCTCCTCCTCTCTCTCTGGATGCAGATAAATCTCCTCAGACTACACTCCACATCTGCTGAGCTGTTGGAGCCCAGACAGACAAGCAGTGTGTTAGACTAATGTATGGTGGGTACGTGTTTTACCCAGGGTTTAATGCGGACAGGACAAGATGTTGTCCATGGCATTTACCATTCGTAGTCTTCACCTAATGTCAAATGTCTTTACCACACACACACACACACACACACGCGCGCGCGCGCGCGGCACGTACGCACAAAACACACACACACACACACACACACACACACACACACACACACACACACACACACCACACACGCACATACGCACGCGCACACTCACGAACGCATACACACGCACGCACTCACACACACACGCACACACACACGCGCACACACACGCGCATACCCCCTTCTCTCTCTCTCTGTGCGTGTATGTGTGTGTGTGTGTGCGCGTGCACGCGCGTGCGTGCGTGTGCGCTTTTGTTAACGTGCACATGTGCGTGCGTGTGCACATGCTGTGAGTAGCGTTTATGTATGTATGCGCGGTGCGTCAGTGCGTTCGTGACAGTACCGATGAAGAAGTGTACAGTGTCGATGTGTACAGTGTCGATGAAGAAGTGTACAGTGTCGCATCCATCAGTTTCATCGTGTGTACATCAATGTCGATGTCCCAATCGGTTGGTTCTAAATTGATTCTTCTTTCTTTCTTTCTGCGTACGCAGGCTGATACTCCTGCGGACACAGCCCGCACAGACAGGCAGTGGAGTTGATTCTCAACGTCAGATTGTTGCAGTTCAACCAATGTTGTCTCTTCATTACGGACGGGTGGTTCCAGTAGCGACTTCAAAAGCGTCACCGTGCGAGCTCTTAAGAGGATACACGTGCACGCGCGCGCAAATCAGCACACATCCAAGCGGCTCGAATGTTGAAAAGGACCCACGTGTATTGTTTACAGAATGCACCTCTCTCTATCACTGGAACAGCCAGTAGACTCCACGTCTTAAGAAATGCACGTGCACATCGGTGGCGCTGAGGTTCACAGTGCACAGCCTGTGTGTGTTTGACAACTGATGTTGATAAGCGCCGCGAGAATTAGTCGGCTTGTGTTTGTCAGCCCAAGTCGGGTCTCCCAGCTGAGGCAGATAAGCAGGGAATGTATCGGTTGAACCAGAAGTGCCCCCAAAACAACATCCGACATCTGCATGATCTAATGTGTGTCATCTTCTTTCAAGATT
>CM065720.1:62965648-62968148 GCA_033310375.1 Conus canariensis | reverse complement strand
ACACACACACACACACACACACACACACACACACACACTGCTGAAATGTTCAATCTGTCTGTCTATCGGTAGGTCGGTCGGTCAGTCGGTCGGGGTGTGTGTGTGTGTGTGTGTGTGGTGTGTGGTGTGTGTGTGTGTGTGTGGTGTGTGTGTAGTGTGTGTGTGGTGTGTGTGTATGTTCCCCCTCTCTCCCTCTCTCTCTTTCTCTCTCTCGCTCTCTCTCCATCCCCCCTCTCTCTCCCTGTCTCTCCCTCCCCCCTCTCTCCCTCACCCCCCTCCCCCCCCCCCCTCTCTCTCTCTCTCTGTCTGAGTCTCCTCTCCCTGTCTCATCTCCTCTTCACCTGTCTGTGGGATCCATGGCGACTGTGATGTTCTAACACAGTGACACCGCTTGGCTCTCTCAAGTTCCAGAAAACTCTTCACAACAGCTCGTCGCGTCTTCGCCCCTCAAGTGTCTCTCTCATCAACCTGTCTCTCTGATCAGCCTGTCTCTCTGATCAAGCTGTCTCTCTGATCAACCTGTCTCTCTGATCGGCCTGTCTCTCTGATCAGCCTGTCTCTCTGATCAGCCTGTCTCTGTCTCTCTGATCAACCTGTCTCTCTGATCGAGCTGTCTCTCTGATCGGCCTGTCTCTCTGATCAACCTGTCTCTCTGATCAGCCTGTCTCTGTCTCTCTGATCAACCTGTCTCTCTGATCGAGCTGTCTCTCTGATCGAGCTGTCTCTCTGATCAGCCTGTCTCTCTGATCAGCCTGTCTCTGATCAGCCTGTCTCTCTGATCAACCTGTCTCTCTGATCGAGCTGTCTCTCTGATCGACTGTCTCTCTGATCGAGCTGTCTCTCTGATCGACCTGTCTCTCTGATCAGCTGTCTCTGATCGACCTGTCTCTCTGATCGACTGTCTCTCTGATCAGCCTGTCTCTCTGATCGAGCTGTCTCTCTGATCAACCTGTCTCTCTGATCAGCCTGTCTCTCTGATCAGCCTGTCTCTGTCTCTCTGATCGACCTGTCTCTCTGATCAGCCTGTCTCTGTCTCTCTGATCAGCCTGTCTCTCTGATCAACCTGTCCTCTGATCAGCCTGTCTCTCTGATCACCTGTCTCTCTGATCGGGTTGCCCCTCAACCTGTCTCTCTGATCGGGTTGCCCCTCAACCTGTCTCTCTGATCGGGTTGCCCCTCAGCCTGTCTCTCTAATCGGGTTGCCTCCCCCCATCTCCCACCTACGCCCATTTGTAGAACCTGGTTTTAACCCCCAACCCCAACCCCCCACCCACACCTCCTTTCTCTTGCGTCTCCTTCTGTCTAACCGACTCAGTTGTTCATGTATGTTTTTTTTTACATTTCTTTCCCCGGCGTTGGAAGCATGGTCAAATTTGTTGATCCAAAGAGTTCGAATTGAAGTCTTAGAGGGCTGAGGCCCAGTGGCTACGATTTTCAGTTCGCAGACGGCTGTCTTAAAAAAAATTAATAGAAAAAAAAGGAAAAAGAAAGAAAGAAAGAAAAGAACATAAAAGAAAAGCCAACAAAGAAAGAAAAGAAGAAGACGAAAAATCAATCCTCTCATTTTGAGGGGGCCGTTCGTCATTCAGTGATGACGTTTTGTTTGCGTCATCGTTTGTGTGACCTCGGCACACGACCGCGAACAGAACGCTACATCAGCGAATTTGGGGTTTTCTTTTCTTTTCTTTTCTTTTCTTTTTTATGTAAAAGTGTATCAATAATAAAGGCCAGTCTAGTTTTGTTTAGTAGGTCAATACAGTTGATGATTAAAAATGGTGTTTCAACGTGTATAGATTATAAAAGCACGATCATAAGTAATGAGAAAATGGTTGTAAACTGTTCAATTGACAACAGTGCTATCTGCCCTATTATATTATTGCGCCTAATTGTCATGGTAGGTTGTACATGATACAATCAGACCGTTCTCTCTGTCTGTCTGTGTGTCTGTCTGTGTGTCTGTCTGTCTGTCTGTCTGTCTTCTCTCTCTCTCTCTCTCTCTCTCTCTCTCTCTCTCTCTCTCTCTCTCAACAGAACCAAATCACGCCAATTCACGTCAACAATAACCTCTCTCTCTCTCTCTCTCTCTCTCTCTCTCTCTCTCTCTCTCTCTCTCTCTCTCTCTCCCTCCATAGAACCAAATTCACACCAGCAATAACTTTCTCTCTCTCTCTCTCTCTCTCTCTCTCTCTCTCTCTCTCTCTCTCTCTCTTATCTGTTGCACACTGTTTTATACCCCAAATGGAGGAAACGGATGCCACAGATAATGGACGTGAATATCGCGTGGTCGTGCTTGGAAAGGACCAACAGGATGGAAGGTGATGTGCGTGATTTCACGTCGTAAGAGGTCCTAATTATGATCTCTTCAGCTTTCATAACAACACACTTGGGTCTCGAGTATTGATCTCTCTCTCTCTCTCTCTCTCTCTCTCTCTCTCTCTCTCTCTCTCTCTCCTCTCTCTCTCTCTCCCTCTCTCTCTCTCTCCCTCTCTGTTAATGTATC
>CM065720.1:62935648-62943148 GCA_033310375.1 Conus canariensis | reverse complement strand
ATCTGCTTATGACCTTTCACCTCCCTCTTCACCCCCCAAGACTGCATAACGAAAGATGGGTCCATGCCCCTGAATTGGCTGTATTCTTAATAAGTGGGGGGTGGGGTGGTGGGGTGGGGGGGTCAGCCGGTACCCCAAGGTCTCCACGTTTGACGGTAGGTAGAGCAAGGGTCTGGTTTCACTCTTATGTTATCTGGTCTGTGAACCAACTGTTCATGGCCGTGACCACAGAGTTGAAACGGCCCGCCTGCCCCCCCCCCCCCCCCCCCCCCCCCCCCCCCCCGTTAGCCAGTGGTCATTCATTAACATTATTTTGGAGAGGTCATGGTCTGGGTCGAAGGAGGAAAGGTAGGTGTGTGTGTGTGTAAGTGCGGAAGCAAGCACGCGTGTTTTCATTCGCGTTGTGTGTGTGTGTGTGTGGTGTGTGTGTGTGTGTGTGTGTGTGTGTGTGAGTATGTGTATGTGTGTTGTATGTGTGTGCGCGTGCGCGCACGTGAGTGACTGTGTGGTGTGTTGTGTGTGTGTGTGTGTGTGTGTGGTGTGTGTGTGTTGTGCGCGCGCGCGCGTGCGCGCGTATGTGTGAGTGAGTGTGTTTCTACATCTCTCTCTCTCTCTTCTGTCTGTCTTGTCTGTCTGTCTGTCTCTCTCTCTCTCTCTCTGCTCTTCTGTCTCTCTGTCTGTCTGTCTGTCTTCTCTCTCTCTCTCTCTCTCTCTCTCTCTCTCTCTCTCTCTCTCTCTCTTTCACAGGAAAGGCAACAATAGAACCAACGATCAACTAGTCATCACTTCGATCGATCTTCATAAAGCCCCACGCCGGGCACAAAGAGAAACACCACCACAACCACACAACCACCACCACTACCACCACCCTCTCTTTAATAATGGAAAAAGAAAAAATAATAATAATCCCCCAGGAAGTGACTGAACTGAAAAAGTAAGCCGTCTGGGTGTGACAGTGATGGCTGCGATGGCGTAACAGCTGTGCACGTGACACACGTGGGATTATGACCTCGTCCTTGCGTGGTGGGGTATGTGGGGGGGGGGGTGAGAATGGAGGAAGAGTGGAGAGAGAGAGAGAGAGAGAGAGGGAGGGTGAGGGTTAGTTCTTTTCCGGTCACCCTGACCTGCACTCACAACCAGGTGGTGGTTGAGGGCGTGCGGTGTGTGTGAGGGGGGGGGGGGGGGGGGGTGAGGGAGGGGCGGGGGGGGGGGGTTGACAAAGAACAGGGTGTGTGTGAACCGGTTGGCATCCCGGGGTGGTTGACCTTTCTGGGTCGTTTGTCGGGCTCTGTCTCCCTGGTCGATTGTTGCTGTTGTTTTTCTGTTCTCTGTCTATCTATGCTTGCTTGCCCCTGTCTCTTCTCTCTGTCTCTCTCTGTCTCTCTCTCTCTCTCTCTCTCTCTCTCTGCATGTGTGTGAGTGTGTGCGTGCGCGTTTTGTGTGTGGTGTGTGTGTGTGTGTGTGTGTGTGTGTGGTGTGTGTGTGTGGTGTGTGAGTGCGCGCGCATGCGTGTGAGTGAGAGAGAGTGTGTAGTGAGAGAGTGTGTGTGTGTTGTGTGTCTGTGTCTGTCTGTCTGTCTGTCTGTGTATGTTGTCTGCATATGTGTGTATGTGTGTTTGTGCGTGTGTGTGTGCGCGCGCGCATGTGTTGTGTGTGTGTGTGGGGGGGGGGGCCACGCGCGCGCATGCGTGTGTGCGTGTGTGTGTGTGTGTGTGTGTGTGTGTGTGTGTGTGTGTGTGTTGTGTTGTGTTGTGTTGTGTTGTGTGAGTGTGTGCGCGCGCGCGAGCATACGTTTCGTAAATGTGTAGTATTTGTGACATGATACTGACAAAGTCACATTGAAACTATGTCCATTATTGTTAAGAGCCACACTGGAACTATGTGACCAACTCTAAGACAAAAACGGCAGTCAGCAGAGTGGAGCTGGGGGAAGGAAAAGGGAACACAGGAGGTAGAAAGCGACGGGTGAAACAGACAACAGGCAGAGAGACATTGAGGCAAAGTGACGGGTGAAACAGACAGACAGGCAGAGAGACACTGAGGCAAAGTGACGGGTGAAACAGACAGACAGGCAGAGAGACATTGAGGCAAAGTGACGGGTGAAACAGACAGGCAGAGAGACATTGAGGCAAAGTGACGGTGAAACAGACAGCAGGCAGAGAGACATTGAGGCAAAGTGACGGGTGAAACAGACAGACAGGCAGAGAGACATTGAGGCAAAGTGACGGGTGAAACAGACAGACAGGCAGAGAGACATTGAGGCAAAGTGACGGGTGAAACAGACAGACAGGCAGAGAGACATTGAGGCAAAGTGACGGGTGAAACAGACAGACAGGCAGAGAGACATTGAGGCAAAGTGACGGGTGAAACAGACAGACAGGCAGAGAGACTTGAGGCAAAGTGACGGGTGAAACAGACAGACAGGCAGAGAGACATTGAGGCAAAGTGACGGGTGAACAACAGACAAAAGACTAGGACGACAACAGAGAGACATTGAGGCAAAGTGACGGGTGAAACAGACAGACAGGCAGAGAGACATTGAGGCAAAGTGACGGGTGAAACAGACAGACAGGCAGAGAGACATTGAGGCAAAGTGACGGGTGAAACAGACAGACAGGCAGAGAGACATTGAGGCAAAGTGACGGGTGAAACAGACAGACAGGCAGAGAGACATTGAGGCAAAGTGACGGGTGAAACAGACGGACAAGGCAGAGAGACATTGAGGCAAAGTGACGGGTGAAACAGACAGACAGGCAGAGAGACATTGAGGCAAAGTGACGGGTGAAACAGACAGACAGCAGAGAGACACTGAGGCAAAGTGACGGGTGAAACAGACAGACAGGCAGAGAGACATTGAGGCAAAGTGACGGGTGAAACAGACAGACAGACAGAGAGACACTGAGGCAAAGTGACGGGTGAAACAGACAGAAGGCAGAGAGACACTGAGGCAAAGTGACGGGTGAAACAGACAGACAGCAGAGAGACACTGAGGCAAAGTGACGGGTGAAACAGACAGACAGACAGAGAGACACTTGAGGCAAAGTGACGGGTGAAACAGACAGACAGACAGAGAGACATTGAGGCAAAGTGACGGGTGAAACAGACAGACAGACAGAGAGACATTGAGGCAAAGTGACGGGTGAAACAGACAGACAGGCAGAGAGACATTGAGGCAAAGTGACGGGTGAAACAGACAGACAGCAGAGAGACATTGAGGCAAAGTGACGGTGAAACAAGCAGGGACATGGGCAAAGTGACGGGTGAAACAGACAGACAGACAGAGAGACATTGAGGCAAAGTGACGGGTGAAACAGACAGACAGGCAGAGAGACGTTCAGACAAAGAAGTAAGGACATTTCAAACCCCTGTCACACAACCAGGTGTCCAAACAGAAGAGAGAGAGAATCAAATCACCTCCCTTGTTTCCGCCATGATACAATTCACACTTTACCTAACACTTTCCACATAACTCGGCACTCGCACCCCCCCCCCCCCCCTTCCCCACCCCCTTTTTCCCACCCCTCTTACTTTGGTCATAACCTTCATCAGAACAGTAAACGCCACGATCCGCACTTCCACCCCAATCTCCCTCCCATCATCCCTACCTACCTACCCTTCCACCCTGCCCGTACCCCCTTCTCACCGAATCTACTACCCCCTACCCCACCCCCCTCCAGACCCCATAGAAAACTCTCCAATAGAAATCTCTGTGAATGAGTCACAGTCTGTCGAGAGGCCTCCACACACACACACACACACACACACACACACACACACACACACATACACGAGTGCGCGCGCGCCCGCACGCACGCACACACACACACACACACACACACACACACACACACACACACACACACACACACAGAGTGCGCGCGCGCGCACAAGAGAGAGAGAGAGAGAGAGAGAGAGAGAGAGAGAAGAGAGAGAGAGAGAGAGAGAGAGAGAGAGAGAGAGAGAGAGAGAGAAGAGAGAGAGAGTTTTAGGAATCTTTGACAACGAGGGAAAGTGTGGTAATGATGAAGACCGTGGAGAGGCCAGCAAGTCAAGATGCCCTAAACCCCTCACTCCCTCACCCCTCTCCTTTCTGCCCCCTCCCCTCCCCCCCCCCCCCGCCTTCCCTCTCCGCCCTCAACCCTTTCACTCCTCCTTCCTTCCTTCCTTCCTTCCTTCCTCCCATTCTTGATCCGTCCAGGTGTAAAAATGGGAGGAAAGCGAACGGCGTGAAATAACAGAGAAGTACTTGTACCGTCGTAACAGTAAACAGCGATGTGAGCTACTGATGCAAGTTCCAGTCCAGCCTGCCTCCTTCAGAACTGCCAAGAGCCGGAGAGATTATGGAACCGAAGAGTAAGTGTTGACAGGGCAAGGGGGTAGGGAGGTGGGGGTGGGGTGGGGGGAGAGTAGAGGGTGTTTATTTGAGGGGCGCGGAGGGGGGGGGGGAACTGAAGTGTTTATACATGGTCAGGGGAATGAGTGTTGATCAGGCTGGAGGGAGAGCGCTGATTTTTGACCACAGAATAGAAAGTTTACAGGCTCGGGGAAAGTGTGTTTACGTGATACGAAACAATGTTGACCTGATAGGACACAAAGCGTTGACATGACCCAGGGGGGAGTGTTTGTCAGGCCGGAGAGGAAGAAAAAAAAACAACAAACGTCTGTTATGGAAGAATGGGCATTGTTGACGTGACGAAGAGAACCTTTGTTGACAGCTCAGAAGCTGTACGAGTCCACGGAGAGGCGGCACAAGCAGGAGAGTACTCATGTCTCACTGGATGTATGGGGCTTATCTGGGTTCAGCGAGTCTCTCCACGTGCTCCGCTACCACTGCTGACTGTGAACGGGAAGGACCTACCACACGTTCTGCGAGATTTGTCTTCAATTTGACTAAACAGAAAGAATAAAATGAACAACACTGCTGGAGCTCAACTGCTTGTGTTGCTGCTGTTTTCAAATGGTCGTACTCATTACTGTGTTCCAATGAAATGCTTTCTTCGTGTTCATCGTGTTTTCTTTCCTTTTTTTTATGTTTATTTCTAAATTTCTTTAGAGCATCCAAAGCCAGTGCTTGAACTTTCTTTCCCATGACAAGCAGGAGTTTAGTTTGACAGTATTATAAGAAAAATACATTCTTTCCAGTTCGATTTATACTGCTCGACAACGTGCCCCTTATCTGCACAGTTCATCCATAACTGAACTACACTAAACTCTCTCTCTCTCTCTCTCTCTCTCTCTCTCTCGCTCTCTCTCGCGATTGTCCCGCCCCAAGACAAATCAATTCATATTGCTTACAGCCCAGCCGACCGCAAAGGGCCACATCACGTCTGCCACCCCGTGTACCCTTGAACGGAGGACACGCTCAAACACAGCACTTTCTTTGTAGTGGTTTGTGTCACGTCATGCTGCTTACAGGTCAATGACCCAGTCTAAAGAGGCCCACGCTATTTCTAGAGCAATCAGTATTTCAAAGATGTCACACCGTAAAACAATAACGGCGAAATTTCACACGCTGGACCCATTGCACTACTCCATCCCACCCCATCCCCAGCCCCCATCAGCTTGACTAGTACACAGAACCAATTATCAGTAAGATCCACTTGTTTGATGTTTCGTGCCTGTTTCTTTCAACCTCCACTTTGCATTGCAGACCACAGTTTGAATGAGTGGCAAGAGACCACAGTTTGAATGAGTGGCAAGAGACCACAGTTTGAATGAGTGGCAAGAGAACCACAGTTTGAATGAGTGGCAGTGGACGGGGAAGGCTGGTCCCAAACAAAGTTTTTACCATGGTAAGAATCTGAAACCAGTCTGTCCATTTCTCACCCCTAGTTGATCGCTAAAGAGACAAGTCACTGTCTAGTCACGGAGCTGTCATTTCTCACCTCTAGTTGATGCTAAAGAGACAAAGTCAGTGTCTAGTCACGGAGCTGTCCATTTCTCACCTCCTAGTTGATCGCTAAAGAGACAAAGTCACGTGTCTAGTCACGGAGCTGTCCATTTCTCACTCCTAGTTGATCGCTAAAGAGGCAAAGTCACGTGTCTAGTCACGGAGCTGTCCATTTCTCATCTCCGATTTGATCGCTAAAGAGCAAAGTCACGTGTCTAGTCACGGAGCTGCTCGTTGGCTCATGATGCCAAATTCCAGAAATGCCTTTCGCCAGACAAAAGCACGCCGTTGATTGAGTTCACGCGTGGAACGGCATTGTAAACCTGTTTCTTTTAATGCGTCAACGGGAACACAGGAAACACCGTACTGCGCGCTGAGTTCTTTTTAAGTGCGTCAGACGGGAAACACAGGAAACACCGTACTGCGCGCTGAGTTTCTTTTTAAAGTGCGTCAGACGGGAAACACAGGAAACACCGTACTGCGCGCTAATTTCGCCACGAAATGCTTTGTTTCGCAATACCCGTGTAACAGCCCTACGCTGAAAACCCACTCGGAGTGGTGAAAGCAGAAAAATATGTTATAGTGACCTGTAGCTCGCATCGCGTGATATGACTTGCAGCTGGCATCGCCAGCTAGAAGCGGGCAACCGATTATCTCCTTTCACGGTGCAGGGGATCACGAATCCTTGCATTTGATTTCAGAAATTGATTTTCTTTTACAGCATCCTTACTCTGGCACTGGAGCCTTATTCAGTTTAACTGCCAGAACCAGTTTTATAACCAATACGAAAAATGCCGGGAAAGTACAAAAGCAAAAAAGGTGCATAGGGATAGATGCACAGTTCAGGTCTAGCCCTGCACACAACGCAGCGGCAACACACGTCGTTTTCTACTGGCATCCTCATGCCCAGTCCGAATCGTCCACAAACAGCCTGAACTCACACGTCAAACACAACAACACCCGCTCGTTTCTACCCCCTTGCAAATATTCATTTGATATTTCTTGCTTAAAGACAAAGAGCACACACAGACAGACAGGCAGACAGACAGACAAGACAGACAGAGCACTGAAGCATAAGAGACTTTCATTCAAGACAACCAAGCGACTGGTGCCATCGATTTTCTGGCACCAGCTCTCGTTAGTCCGAATTCTGTGGGCACAGAGGGCACGAGGAGGGAGACATGCCCCAGTCAAACAAACGAGCCCCTTGTTCACCGTGCGCATCGTGCCTTTGTGGGCTGATGGCTGCGGATGACGCCACACTTTTCAACAGCCAAGTTCTAATGAAAGCTCTTCTGTCCGCGGGACTAGCATTCTATGCTTCTATGGTAACACCCTGGCGTCAGAAGCTGGCAATTCCTGTTTTCCACGTTTTCCGGAAGAAAAGAGCAATTCATCTTTAAGAAAACTGACAGTCCTGAAGATCACAAACTGTTGTTGTTTTTTTTTTGTTGTTGTTGTTGTTTGTTTGTTTGTTGGTTGGTTTTTTACGATAATAACTGTTTCCCTTCTTCGTAAGGATGGCAAACTGTTTTCGCCATTTCCCCGTGGAAAACAGCTTATTACTGTTGTTATACCTAAGGATCAGAATTTCATTCACTATACTGGCG